>CM046721.1:7200904-7695359 GCA_025584915.1 Monochamus saltuarius
TATTACTTTTGTTTATTATGTTTTCAGAATAAAACAGGTAATTTAACGTAGTTGAAGTCAGATAGCAACATTTTATAAATGCTTCAAATAATATACATCACGTAAATAGTAGGAGCAAATACAGAACATGTTATTTGGAATCGAAATGAAGCGCTGAATACAATAAATGAGAAAAAAATATGAATTTACTTTTCTACTGACTTTCTAAACGCCCTGTATACATTCTGGTAGCTTAATAGAAAAGTTTAATTGATTGTTTACAACTTTGCATTTTAATTTTTTCGATGAACTTAAACCTACCTGTATTTCCAATTAAACTTACATTAAAAATGATCTTGACAAACAAACAATATTGATATGCTTCATTTCGTCGCGCTTCATCGCCCTACACCTAATTTTCTTCATTTTTTTGATAAAGTGAAATACTATGTAAATATAGACGGTGAGATGCACTTTCTGTGCGTATTTTACGAATCTATTTTGTAACTTTATTAAATTTCAATAATCTCTTTAACACAGTAACACCTAATAATATCACAAATGACAAATTAACTTCTCTAAACGTATGTATTGCGTTGTCCGAAAGTATAGAAATCGTATACAGATATGAATTAAAGCACAATGCTGTATTTAGGTATGTATACGCGTGTGAACGGCGTCTGACGTCACAGGTCTGCGCTGTGGCGGCGATCGTTTTGTGGGGGCGTGGCCAGACTAAATTTTTAAATACCGTTTTTAGTCTATTTTTCCACGAAACTGTCTAGAACAAACGCCATTTCGATTAACAATACATTGTTTCTTCTGTACGTATTTAGAAAAATCATGTACCTAATTTCCCCATTGTCTTAAAACATCTTTATACGTAGTTTGAGTCTAAATTTCGTGTTTTAATGTTAACCCTAATTGGGCGACTTTTCCAAAGGCGAGAAAACAGTATTTCCCCTAATAAAAAAACTCCCTGCCACCCACGACGCGGTTAGCAATGCCGATATGTAAATTTCTGCGGCTGGAGCTGTTGCATAACGCATTCACAGGCTTTGCGGGTCCCCAGGTAAACACGTCAGGTCGTCGCAAGTTGTTTTATTTAAAACGGTTGTTATTAATTAAGCATATTATGCAATAGCTTAATTGCTTGTACCAATTCGTATTTGTACACATGTAGTGACAAAGCCTTGTCTTAATTCGAACAGTCGATAAACGTTACTGCGATCGATAACTTAAAATCGGTGTTGCCATTAATAGCGATAAATCGCAAAAGTAGCGACTTTTTGATAATAAAAACATGGCGGTGATTTGTAAAAAATAGTCTATTTGAAGCGATTTTTTAGATTTTGGGAAAATAAAAATAAAATGCTATCTTGCTTATGATATAAAAATGAAAAGTTTATATTTAAATAAAACACTTTTTAAACAGGAAATATAAGGAAATGTTGTCAGACAGTGGAGTGACTAAATTAGTTCGTGTAGTGTTCTATTGTTTGTCTCAAGTCGATTATTTTAGAAATGTTTAAGGGCGCCGTATTCCTGAAAAAGTGTTTTCTACAAATATAAATAATTTTAGACATTTAAGAACTGAATAATATAGAGTTTAGCAAATAACAAGGATGTTATTTCATGCCACCTGCAAATATTCAAAGGTACCGAAGTAAAATCAATATTTAACATCAGAAAGCGATCTATCCAATGAATTTTTAGGTACTGAAATCTTTCAAAATACGCATTCACAGGCTTTGCGGGTCCCCAGGTAAACACGTCAGGTCGTCGCAAGTTGTTTTATTTAAAACGGTTGTTATTAATTAAGCATATTATGCAATAGCTTAATTGCTTGTACCAATTCGTATTTGTACACATGTAGTGACAAAGCCTTGTCTTAATTCGAACAGTCGATAAACGTTACTGCGATCGATAACTTAAAATCGGTGTTGCCATTAATAGCGATAAATCGCAAAAGTAGCGACTTTTTGATAATAAAAACATGGCGGTGATTTGTAAAAAATAGTCTATTTGAAGCGATTTTTAGATTTTGGGAAAATAAAAAAATAAAATGCTATCTTGCTTATGATATAAAAATGAAAAGTTTATATTTAAATAAAACACTTTTTAAACAGGAAATATAAGGAAATGTTGTCAGACAGTGGAGTGACTAAATTAGTTCGTGTAGTGTTCTATTGTTTGTCTCAAGTCGATTATTTTAGAAATGTTTAAGGGCGCCGTATTCCTGAAAAAGTGTTTTCTACAAATATAAATAATTTTAGACATTTAAGAACTGAATAATATAGAGTTTAGCAAATAACAAGGATGTTATTTCATGCCACCTGCAAATATTCAAAGGTACCGAAGTAAAATCAATATTTAACATCAGAAAGCGATCTATCCAATGAATTTTTAGGTACTGAAATCTTTCAAAATACGTATTTTTTAAATTCAACTATAGATGTAAACATTGTTATAACATAAACTTACATAGTTCTGCATATAAGATTGTTCACTTTTGTTTATAAGTATGTGAAAATAACTGTTAAAATGTGGGGTTAGAATAGCGAAATTATGTGTGTCATATAAATGCATTTTAAAAGTTATTACATTATTTGAGGAAAGTTTAAATAGTAAAAGTGGATAAACAAAACATCAATAATTCTATTTTTGATATTACTTTTGCTCTACGAGTTTTATTTTTCGAGATTTCAGTACCTAAAAAACACCACAAATTTGATCATTTTACGGCGAGAGATACGGGCACCTTAAGGGCGCCGTATTCCTGAAAAAGTGTTTTCTACAAATATAAATAATTTTAGACATTTAAGAACTGAATAATATAGAGTTTAGCAAATAACAAGGATGTTATTTCATGCCACCTGCAAATATTCAAAGGTACCGAAGTAAAATCAATATTTAACATCAGAAAGCCATCTATCCAATGAATTTTTAGGTACTGAAATCTTTCAAAATACGTATTTTTTAAATTCAACTATAGATGTAAACATTGTTATAACATAAACTTACATAGTTCTGCATATAAGATTGTTCACTTTTGTTTATAAGTATGTGAAAATAATTGTTAAAATGTGGGGTTAGAATAGCGAAATTATGTGTGTCATATAAATGCATTTTAAAAGTTATTACATTATTTGAGGAAAGTTTAAATAGTAAAAGTGGATAAACAAAACATCAATAATTCTATTTTTGATATTACTTTTGCTCTACGAGTTTTATTTTTCGAGATTTCAGTACCTAAAAAACACCACAAATTTGATCATTTTACGGCGAGAGATACGGGCACCTGCATTTATATGACACACATAATTTCGCTATTCTAACCCCACATTTTAACAATTATTTTCACATACTTATAAACAAAAGTGAACAATCTTATATGCAGAACTATGTAAGTTTATGTTATAACAATGTTTACATTTATAGTTGAATTTAAAAATACGTATTTTGAAAGATTTCAGTACCTAACAATTCATTGGATAGATCGCTTTCTGATGTTAAATATTGATTTTACTTCGGTACCTTTGAATATTTGCAGGTGGCATGAAATAACATCCTTGTTATTTGCTAAACTCTATATTATTTAGTTCTTAAATGTCTAAATTTATTTATATTTGTAGAAAACACTTTTTCAGGAATACGGCGCCCTTAATGTGATATTACTTTTGTCCTACATTCATTCTCTTACTTTTTATAGTGCTCTCTTTTACACTTATTTTGTTTTGCTGCCGTGACAGCAGACAAAGCAAACCACACGATGTCGAATTCAGTTTCGCATCAATCAGAATTAATTTTTGCTCGTCTCGACACCTGACGGCTGAACGTAAACAACAACCTACTAGAATTGCAATCCAACTTAATGTGGTATTGTTTCGATAATGCTCAGATGGTGTTCGATTCAGTCTTCAATAACAGTGTTTCAAGGTTTTTCCCAGATTATGATACGATTTTAAATGAGGCTTGTTTATTGTTTACGTAACTCAAGCGTGGGTTTGATCGTAAACAGCAGACCACATGAGATCATACCTACAGCCATTGGTGCACCCAAGGGGAGACGAATGCCATGCCCCCACTCTCTCGAGTGGTCACGGGATTAGAAAATAAATACAGTCGTCCAAAAGACAAAAATTTATATTGTTTTATTAATATTTTTATGTTCTAGAACGCCAAACTCTTTTTCGTTGTAAAGCATAAAACAAATGTCAAAATTATTTTTAATTTTATCTAAACTTATTTATGATTTTATTAATTAAGTAATATTGCATTTCAATACAAAAAACAGTAACTATTATAAGCAGGACAATTACAATTTATTTTGCACTACATGCAAATTGAAAATGCCGATATTGCAGTGAGAATTTATGCCAGATCCAGTGCTGTCAGTTATTGTAGCTTGTAGTTCTGGGTGTTCAATGTAGCTGCTGCTGTAATTGTTTAAGTTTACTGCACACGTTGTATTATTGGCAAGCTCCGTAGGTTCTGCTGAAGATGGTAATTTATTTTGTATAGAATCTTGTTTATATGTTACCGCTGCCGTACTAGAATGCCACCCACCATGTCGTTTAATGGTGGAAATATCGGCCTCTGCGTCGACTAACGGAGTGGCAGAAGAACGCCTAAAGCAGTGTCCTGTATAAGTTTCCAGATGGGGCAAAGTTGCTATTTCTTTTGGCACATTCCTTATTTTGTTGCCGCCAACCGCTTGGTAAACACATTTTTCCCGGACATACTTCACAAAAAATCTTCGACGTGCTGTAACTGCCGGACACAGTACTTGCAGTATATCTTAATTTGGTTTGGACTTGAAATCACAAAACATCTCGGAGTATGAAATTCTTATAATAATAATTGATTCTTTGTCTTCTATATCATCGATCGTTATCTTTAGTAGCTCATCTCTTCTGAAAGCTCCACATACACCAATCAGAGTGTCCAGATTGGGCGATAAATAGCCATTTGGGCTATCTTGGCATACGTTTTGGCGAACAAATTTTTTGTTGTGGCGATTCATGCGATTTTGGGCGATTTTTCAAGAATCTAATTTAATATTTAATGTCGATAAATAAGTTTATGGTGTTTCTGGTGCCGAATAACGGAGGGTATCATATTACTTTCTCGTTGAGGAGAGTTGGTACTATAAAACGTGAACGTACTACAATCCCCTGGGCCCAGACTTTTGAGCACTGAAATGTACGATGTGGAATGCTCTTAGTTCCGTTGCGCATCCAAATAAAGGTACTACACCTAAGAGCAGACAAAGGTGGCACATGAAACTCAGCAAAGAAACAGTTCATTGGTTATATATGTGCGAGAGAGACAATCACCAGCATAATTCTTCATATCTAGAATTTTGAATTATACCAAAATATTTTGTGAATTGTTTTAAGAAGTAATTTTTAGGCTGGTTGAAAGAGCACTGTTCCATCATACAATACGAATGACCTCAATGAGACTTATTGTATGTATTTCCATACTTCGCTAAGGAGACCTAAAAACAGGCACTAACAAAACACTTAATTAATATATGTTTAAATTTAAAAAATATCCTGAACTATTTTTTTACTAAAAAAAAATCAAATATCCGTTTAAAAAATTGTTTGGAGTTTATTTGGTATCACCCTGTTTCCTCCAGAGAATTAATATAGTTTTATTTCTTGCAATGGAAAATACCACTAAATGTGGCTTTTGCATTTTTATACAGTTCTCTAAAAAAATAATGGACACGTATATTAGGATTTTATTTAATATGCAGTTTTATGAGAGATATTAATTATTTAAGTACGCGGTGTAGAACTACCTACATCTATCGGCCATTTGCTACTCCATGCCGGACTGAAAATGTTATAGACACGAAGCGTTCTACATGCAGTAGACACCATTGAAAGCTGTCGACCTTTATCGTGTTCGGCGAGAAACGATATTTTTTTTTTCAAACACGGAATTCCAGGAAACAACTACTCTGCGTCCTAATACCACGACCAGCATTGATTTACACCTGGTGGGCTTCTGACGAATGACTCTAGCTGTTGCTATAGGTTTTCCAGGTTTAAATCAATGCTGGTCGGGGTATTAGCCCGCAAAGTAGTTGTTTCCTGGAATTCCGTGTTTGTTAATTATTTGAAACAATATGACATCACATGTACATTTTTACCATCTGACAACATTGGATGACAATAACACCTTATATAATGCTAAACAGTGTAAATCCAGCTAAATCCGTGCCATAGATTGTGGTTATGAACCCATGCATTCTCTATTGCCAATGGTCCATGACCATTCCAAGCTAACAATTCAATACAACAGACACTATATTTGTCTCTATTTATTCAGTCGTTCATTGGTCTCTCTTCTCTCTTTCAGATAGAGTTTCAAATAGGTACATTTATTTCCCGTGTTCTTTGCACATGTATTTTGGATTGCATTCACTTTGTTGAGTACCAAAGAATATTTTTAACTTTTTTTTGTTTGGTTGGCGATTTGGGCGATTTTTATGTTCTAATTTGGCTACAACCAAGAAATTTTATCTGGACACCCTGACACCAATTGTTAACGTGACCTGAAAAGTTGTCCAAAATTAGTTAAATCGATCGATTTATATTAATTTGAATTACCTTTTCTAGTAGAAATTTAGTATCAGGTGCTTTTTGTAAAAAATTCTCATTCCCTTTTTCGTTAGAATTCTGGACCGTATCCAACTGATTTGCTTTTCAAATATGGTATCAGTTTTGGAAATTTTCTGATATTTAGATTTTCTTTGGCATTCAGTATACATTTTAACATGGAATATACTGACCACGTTGAAGGTTTAATTTTATGTTCAAAATATGCCAGTAATACTGCTTAGGACACTTTTTGAATATTGTTCGAACTATACAACTCTTTGAATTCATTGTAGACAATCTCGTACTGTCCCGACGACTTTTTGGGAATTAATTGTGAAACAGCAATTTGTGCCAGTTCCAATACATCTCCTGATAAATGCTCGTCTTGACTTTCCGAGCTCATTTTGAATAAAACACTTTAGAATATAAATTAAAATATATAATTCAGACATTACCTTTTCAATTTTTATTGTTCATTAGGTTGCTATCGTTATGATAGCCACCGCGCCTAAACTGTCTTGATTCAAACACGGTTCAAACGATTTCAAATATAAAATAAGTTGTACATAACACAATTGGCTTTTGTTGTAGTGTTCTCGAATTGATATAAAAAAACTTCCATTCTTTAACGTAAAAGTACCATTTCGCGTTCTAGATACAAAATTATCTACCGAATATTTGAAACTCTTTAGACAGACTATAAACATGTTTGTGTTAATATTAAGTAAAGTAGACCTTGCGTACATATATCGCTACAATATTATGCGACAAAGTAAAAGGTTTTCAACGAATCTGCACAAAAATGGTCATAAGTATAGGCGATAATATAAAAATGTTAGAGTTTGGCGAATTATTCTGAAACTTATTAGGCACTTTAGAAACACTCTATACAAACATTTTACAATGGAATAATGGTGACGTGCCGTCCACCAACCATTATAGGCGATCTAAACAGCAAGTGACTCATTAAATTATAGTCTGATAAGAGAACATGTAAAACCCTTCTACTTAGGCGATTTATCGTAATTTCACTTTCATCTCAATAAAGTTATTACGTTACTTGAGGAAGCAATTAGTAGTTTATGTTCTGCAACACGATACGCCCCCAAATGTAGAAATTTCAATGGGTAAAGTCCGCCATACACATGCAGTTGAAATTGACAAATAGATTCGAGATGTGGATGTATCTGTCCACTAATGGAATTTCAACACATAGCAATGTATAATATGCTACGAGTATTACCCACAATCGCCTTATCGGACTTTTATCCACGCATAATAATAATAATAATAATAATAATCCACTCATATGAACCGTCTAAAATAATACTTTATCCACCCTAGTCGAGTAAAGTAACTTTGTTTCATTAGCGGAATAATGAAAAAAGTAATAAACCTATAATAAATCAAATTTAATTTATTTACTTTTGTCAATAATTAATAAGGCTATTGAAAATGTACTTATTATCCTAAAAACGGAAAGGAAACAAGCATAAAATAAAACAAAACTCTAATAATACTAAAGCACTTTGGCAAACTGTTAAAGATTTAACGCAATCAAAAAAGTTGTCAAGAAATATTAAATTTATTAATCACAATGAGGAGGTAATAAAAGATAATAAATTAATGGCTGAAGTATTTAATAACCATTATGCCACCGTAGGTGAAAAGTTAGCCAATAAAATAAAAAATAAAAATAAAAATTTAGCTGCATTTCACAATAAACAAATAAAATCTATGTTTATTACACCGGTGGGAATTGGTGAGATTGGAGATATTATAAAACAACTTAAAATTAATAAAGCCCCTGGAGAAGATGGAGTCACTGCTGAAATCTTGAAATGTATAGCTTCATCCATTGAACATCCTTTAATGTTTTTATTTAATAAATGTATTGCAGAAGGATATTTCCCCAGTATTTTAAAGATTTCATTAGTAATTCCCATTTTTAAATCCGGCAATGAAGCAAATGTCAATAATTGTCGGCCGATATCGCTAGTTTCTACAATTTCGAAGGTGTTTGAAAAGCTGATAAGGCAAAGGCTGTGTACGTACCTTGACATTCACAATATACTCTTATCGACAATACGGTTTTAGAAGCGGAATGTCGACCCAAGATGCTATACTCCACTTAACTTCTAATATATACTCCGCTATGGACAATAATAAAAATCACTTAGTGTTTTTATAGATCTGTCTAAGGCATTTGATACAGTAAGCCATAGTCTGTTGTTGAATTCCCTAGAACAAGTAGGAGTTAGAGGTCATGCATTAAAATTGTTTGCAAGTTATCTAACAAATCGGCATCAGTATGTAAAAATAAATGATCAACGAAGCGAACCAAAACCAATAACATACGGTGTACCGCAGCGGTCTGTTTTAGGACCAATATTGTTTAATATTTATCTAAATGACCTGTTCTCTCTTCGTACTTCAGGTGAAATTATAGCTTATGCAGACGACACTTGTATTTTTTATGAAGGTGATAATTGGGACACTCTAAAAATAGACGCTGAAAAGGACCTGTCATTAATATGTGAGTGGTTTAACTCAAAATTACTTACGATTAATTATATGAAAACATGTTTTTTGCCTACTTACATTGATATACGTTCCTTTCCTACCTTTGCGTCTTTAACACTTTCTGACAATGTTGTAATTAACTCCGTGGCGGACTTTAAGTATCTGGGAGTCGTGTTGGACTGTCATCTAAAATGGGATAAACATGTTGAATATGTATGTAAAAATTAGATCCTTGTTTCACAAATTCAGAACATTGAGAGATATATTAGACATTGATATGCTAAATATAATATACACTGCGCTGGTTCAGTCACATATAATTTATGGTATATTAGCTTGGGGAAGCGCTGGTAAAACTGTTCTTAATAATTTAGAGGTTGCTCAGAAAAGAATCATCAAAATAATGTTTCGATTGAAACCTACTTACCCATCGGATGATCTCTTTGCTGAAACCTCTATTATGAATCCAAGGCAATTATTCTTTTATTTTGCTTGTATTTTCCAACATAAGAAAAAGGATCAGTTGAAAACAAGAGAACATTCTTACGGGACGCGCTATAAAAATAAAATGTTTATAACACCTAAAAGGAATAAATGTGCAGGGCAAAAGTGTTATACTTACCTTGGTCCAAAATTATATGCAGTGGTACCTGATGAGCTAAGGGCCTTGAAATATAGTGGCACTTTTAAAAAGAAACTAAAAGTATTTATTTTTTCATCTCTCAAGAGTAATATTAATAATGTGTTGGATATTCCAACAATATGTAATGTTTAATCTTCTGTTAATCAGTCAACAATTTGTTATGCGCTATTTTTGTAGTTTCCATTGCACTGTGTTTTAATTTTTACAATATTTTTTAGATATATATATTTCTTTTATCCGATTGTTTTATATTTTTTGATATAGGTATATGTTTGTGTGTGTGTTCGTTTAGCGATGCTGTGTGTTTTTTATTGCTTTTATGATGTAAGTGTAATCCATATTATATATATTTATTAATTTTCTTATTGTAGATATTTCTCACGCACAGGGTTACCCTTTAGTGAGCACTGTTTAGTTTATTTCTGTTAGTAATAAGTGGGTATTGTCTTCATTGTATTTAGATTTTTCTTAGAAATAAACTTATTATTATTATTATTATTATTATTATTAAAGTTTACATTTTATAAGTAAAATAGATATTTCGTTTTTTCTTTTAACACATTGAACTTCCTTTCCGTTAATAACAACCCTTGTAGCAGTGTTGCCATCATTTTCGGAACGCATAACATCTGCCGAGGATTGCGAAGAATTTGCACAAGTTACGGATGTCTCATCTTGTAAGGAATAATAATAATTGCAATATCAAGTTTGTTAGATATGGACTCCTCAACATAATCTTCTGCTGCTCTTCCATCCTCATTGGCCAATAGTTGTTGAAGAGCGCCTCATACACTCAGGGCCGCGTCAACCCGGGGGTGCAAGGGGTGCGTGGCACCAGGGCGCCACGATCCAGGGGGCGGCAAATGACCGTTGGTTAGTAGCAGACGTCAGTCAAGCTAAACTGCACACTCCCTGTTAAAATATATCTCTTCACCGTTTTTATATTTTTATATATATTTATACATGTCAGTTAAATCAGATCCCCTTACTAAACTGCTGGCCACTTGAAGTACTTGAACTTACACATACAGATTTTTAGGCAAAATTTAAAGTTCAATATTTTCAACAGGAATACAAATTTTTTAACGCGGCTTGCTAGTTTTTTTCGGATTAAGCTGCATTATATTTATCGTAGGACCATAGGTTTATTATATACGGGGGTGATCAATGAAGTCATGCAAAAAATCAAAAAGTTTGTATGAGCGAAATTTCCGCAAAAAATTGTTTTTGGTCGTTGCAATATGGTTCTTTACTAAGATAACATCAATATCTCTAGACGTTTTTGTCAGTTTTTGGATTAAGGCCCTTAGGCCTTGTACACACTACTCAACATAAAATTTGAGTAGCAATTTTCAAAATGCTATAACTTGACATTGGATTGACGGTTCTTGATGATTTTTGCAGATTTGGAATCCTTATTCACGTGGATTTTCTATGGTCTTTGATTGATGTATCTTAAAAAGAATAAAGAATCTTATGTTAAGCGAATTGGGCGCAGACAAATATATTTTTTGCATATTTCAACAGCATTCACGCAAAATCCTTCTTCTCTAATTGTAAATTTTCTTGAACTGCCCGTCCTTGTGTCCGGTATTGAAATAAGTAGGTAACTGCCAATGTCCTGTACGTCAGCAATTTTAAAATTTATCAATTCGCACCATCAACAGGCACCAGAAACCACCATTATTAGTGCAGCCTAAAATATTTCAATGTTCACTGTATACCTAACAACATGTGAAATGTAAAGAGATATTACCTTAATCATTCAATATTCTTTATTGGAAGCCCCAGTCAAAAATTCTTCAATTTTCCAATACTGCAGCTTTTTTGCTTTGTATCCTCTCGATTCACTCTTCAAATAAACTTTCCAATATCTATATTTTATTTTTGTAGACCTTTATACTAGCCTTCAACATCGAATACTTCGACCATATATGTAGATGAACTTGCATATTTTTTCTTTAAATTTAAAAAATACGATAGCATGACTTTTTCATTTTGCTGGTAATAAATGAAAAATTGCTTCTTGAGTCTTTTCGAAAACAGCCACAGCAACACAATTTCTTGCATTTTTACTAAATTCAGATAGAACTGTTTATTAAATAATTGATAATAAACAACGTATCATAGCAACCAGTATAACAAAACCTACCACGTTTCATTTACTAAGAAATATCACGTCGTTGGGAATATTTTTTTATTAAATTCCTATAATTCCGACTCCACAAATATGATTGTGATGTGATTATGGATAAAAAGTTGTATTGCATTCGTGTTTTAATTGTCTTTTATCCACTTAAGAACATTAAATTAAAGAATTAAACATTCATTTCACACAATATTATTAATACCTAAAAATATATAAAAAGATAGAATACTACTTAAAACTCTTATACAATAAATAACTATTATACATAGGTGCGTTTGATAAATACTACATACAGTGTGACCCGTTTCAAATGGAAACAAGCCTGTAAAAATGATAATTATTATCCGATTTATTTCGGTTTTTTTTCCAAAAGATGGAGCAGGAAAAACTCTATTCTGGCACAAAATATTAAAATTGATTTTTCGTTTTCAACGCCTACTTCAAATTTTTTCTCGGTGAATTTTTGCAAAAATTGTTTGGCGATTTGTTTACTTCAAATCTAACTACGGCACTGGATTTAGCATCCCTTAAACGGTTTTATGCCAAGTTTCATAGATAAATATTTAATATTGAGAGATTTATAACAATTTTAATGCAGCCTTCATTTTATTAAATACTTTTATAGTAATTTTCTAAAAATACAAGTTGGCTATGAAAAATGATTTTAAAAAGTGAGTTATTAGTTTTACGCTTTTAATTAATCAAATTAAATAAAGTAAATACTTAATTAACGCTTAACAATAATTAGGTATTTTAATAAATAACTAAAATAACAAAGGAAAATGACTGCATTGCACTAAAATTAAGGTACAAAAATACAATAAGTTTAACGTCAATAAATTTTAAATTGTTGTAGCCTCTATGAGGCCACCGTTGATTTAGATGTACTTTTTCTAATCGCACTTTTACGGCGAATGGTGTAGTATCGGCACAAAATTCAAGAAAGACCAGAGTGGTTATTAATTATTGTAAACGACAATATTCTCAAAAAGTTAATGTTTAGTGTGGGATACTCAATGAAACAATCATTGGCCTTTTCTTTTTGAGGGAAATATGAATAGCATACAATTTTTTCAGTTCCTAAGAAATTAATTTTGGAATATATTACATGAACTTTCAGTACAGGAAAGAGTAAATCTTCATTTTCAGTTAAATTTATGTTACTTTCCTAACTATTTGACATTTTAGGTGGTATCATAACATTCAGTGTTTATAAGTGAAGAGTTGTGTGCAAGAATAAGAGAAGTTTGTGAAGAACAACTACAGAATGTTAAAAAAAATATTCGTAAGCGATTCAAAAATTGTGAAATCAACGGTGGCCGCATAGATACTACAAAAATGTAAAATTTCATTGTATTGTGACGTTAAATTTTTGTATCCTAGTTTTAATGTGACGCGGTAATTTTCCGTTGTTATTTTAGTTATTTATTAAAATACCTAATTAATGCTAACCGTTAATTATAAGTTTTTATATTTAATGCGATTAATTAAAAGCGTAAATTTAATTAATAATTAATTAACCAAATTTTTTGTTCATTCTTCATAGCCAACTTGTATTTTTTGAAAATTAGTATAAAAGTATTTAATAAAATGAAACCTGCATTAAAATTGTTATAAATCTCTCAATATTAAATATTTATTTATGAAACTTGGCATAAGACCGTTTTACGGGATGCTAAATCCAGTGCCGTAGTTAGATATTAAATATAAAAAATCGCTAAACAGTTTTTGTAAAATTTCACCGTAAAAAAAATTCGAGGTCTTGAAAACAAAAAACAAATTTTAATATTTTGTGCCAGAATAGAGTTTTTACTGCTCCATCTTTTGGAAAAAACCCGAAATAAATCGAATAATAATTACAATTTTTACAGGCTTATTTCCATTTGAAATGGGTCACACTGTATGTACATTTTCTTATTTTATATCACCAACAAAACATGGTATATTGAGAATCTTAGAGCGCGTCAAATTATTAAAAAAAGCTGTATTTTTTATTTGAAATATAAAATGTAGCGTCATCCTGTGAATTCTCAGTACCTAATAAAACATATTGTTTACAACTCAGTTTGGGTCCATGATACTAATAAATTATTCATTTGTGCCGGCATATAAGAGTTTTCTTTGTTGACACGTGGTTACCAAGCAAAAATTTACAATTTAACAAAATATAAACAATTTCTAGCAAGACATTTAAGCATGAAAATGGTCATTAAATACTTAGGCAAAGTGTACATATATTTTTTTAAATTATTCTGTTTGTTTAGTATAAAAAACATTTTAACAGAGGCTATAAAGTTAATTGTTTTGAGCGCGTATATTTACTTTTTTTCACAGAAAATTAATGGTAATTATTAAGTACTTTACTTGTACCTTATCTAAAGAGTATACTTATATTATACTTACTGATTATACATTACTTTTGTTTGTTTAGTTGACCAGTAGCGTGAGGTCTTTATTTGTACGATGCAGAATACAGATTGAGGCTTACGGTGAGCGCTCGATCCAAAGGGATATAGTGGGTTTGTTTCAACACAGCAAGAATCTATTCCGAACCGTCCAGAATTAGTGTCAGTTCAGTTGTTAATGTACTCTCGGCGAATGCGACGTGTTCTGAACCAGTTCGTCTGATAGAGCGCTCACCGTAAGCCTTAAATGGATATCGATTGTAAGGAATAAGCTGGAAAGATAGGCAAGTTTGCAACCGGAATTTGGTTAGTAAATATGATGTTTCTCATTAAGAAAAAAGTAAGGAATATTTTGACGCAATTTTGCTAAATATTACTACTTTTTTCCACTAAAACATTTCAATAAATAAATCAGAAAAAGTAAACTTCGAATTTGAGTCTAGTCTAGTTTTTCAAAACACTATGTGTAGTAAGTCTCAAAAATATATATACCGGGTGAATCTTAAGTAATGCGACACAGAGCAACAGTTGATGGTTAAAAAGATACAGGGTGCCAAAGTTAAAATTTTATTTTCGTTATTTCCAAATAACTTTTTTAAAAATTCAAATATTTACATACATTTTGGAGATCAGGGTTTTTTGGGGGGAAATTCAAATTTGTTTCTAATTTTGTAGTTACTAGTAGAAGGCACCACTTATGGCATATTATGCGTCTTTTAAATGGCAGGAAATTTTTGCGGCTTAATGTATATTAAACTATTGAAACAATCGATTCTCTTACCTTTTTTTATCTGAAAACGATATGCCTTGTTGAATGAAGTCGATAGTTGGAACCGTTTTCGAAATAAACCTATTCGAAATATTCAGTGCATCGGGTAAAAACTGTTTTGGTTTCAGGTAAAGTGGCTTTTCTGCTGAAAATACAGTAAAATGTGACTTAAAAACTTTATTTGGAATGTTAAATAATGACGACGTGCAAACTTTCTAGAAGTCTCTGGTAAGATATAAAACAATAAGTGTTGAAATATGATCCTGAGAAATGTCTAATAAAGCGCAGGACTGCTACAGGCATAATTTTTATAATTCCATGTCTTCCCCTTTTTCGAGTCTATTTTTACTGACTTTTCATAACCATAACCAATTTATTTTATTATATTATATTAAATCATAAATTCTAAACCTGCATTTTCATAGAATAACTTGATACTGATTTCAGAATTTTGTATGATCTTCAGTTTATTCCGCCTCCTTTTCACTAACAACGATTTCATTTTTGTATTTTAATTCTTTTGATTGGTCGTATAGAGAAATTGTTTGTTTTACAAAGTATACAGGGAGTTAATTAAATATGTGTGGGTGAATATTGTTGTGAAGACACAACGTTCTTATAAACATATACTTAATAGTTCGTAAGCAGATAAGACTTACAAACACAATTTTTTAAAGAAAAAATCAAAGAGGGCTGTTCGAAAATGATTTCAAAATACACTTCCGCACGGCACTGGAAACTGCTCCACTGTTAAACCTGATAAGGCGGCAATCTGGGACTGGACAAAAATGGAAAGAAATGCTCAAGGAAAGAAATAAATAACATTTTATAACGCCGATTTTTGGTGTTTGGTACAGACAAAAATAAAATTCTAGACATTTTGCTTACTCATTGTTATTATTATTATTTAAATTCTCAAATACAATAAAAAACATTTGCAAGAGACTGGCTGTGTTGCTATCCTGACGCCAGATTTCAACAGTCATTGTTTTCATATAGCTACGAGTATAAATAAATAAATAAACATCTGTCCGAATCCTATTATAGAAATGAAGAAACTTGCAATATTTGACAAATCATTCGCATTCTTGTTGAAGGTTAAAAGCAGTTTTACTTTGAATATGAAAACACAAATATCTCCAATAAAATCTAGTTTTTAAACAACAACAACAAAAATAAGTCTCTGGGAACCTTACATCTAATTCTAGTAAATAGTCATCACACATTGACATTTTTTGAGAATTATCCAAGTATTATTCATTCGACACCAATAATCCACCCTGTATACAGGGTGTTAAAAAAGTAGTGTAAAATATTTCAGGAGGTAATAGTATGAACCAAAATAAGCAGAAAAGTCTTAATAAACATGGGTCCGCAAAGTAACGGTTGCGGAGATATGGACCACTATTCGTTTTTCAAACATTTTATTTTATTAGGAATAAACCGACAAAGGAAGCTTTTAACAAACAAAAAACAAAGTTACAGATCAGGCCGGACCTGTTTTATGGCCTCCAAGATCGCCTGATCCGAACCCTCTAGATTTTTTTGTTTGGGGATATTTGAAGACATTAGTATATGGTACCTCCTGTAAATAGCCTGGAAAAGCTGCAGCTACGGATTAATCAAAGGTGTCAAGAAATCCAAACCAAGGAGGGTGTTTTCGAATATCGTTGAGACGAAGATGTCGTGCCTGCTTGGAAATGGACGGAGGGCACTTTGAACATCTTCTGTAACTTTGTTTTTTGTTTGTTAAAAGCTTCCCTTGTCGGTTTATTCCTAATAAAATAAAATGTTTGAAAAACGAATAGTGGTCCGTATCTCCGCAACCGTTCCTTTGCGGACCCATGTTTATTAAAACTTTTCTGCTTATTTTGGTTCATACTATTACCTCCTGAAATATTTTACACTCTTTTTTTAACACCCTGTATAGACAATCGGATCAAACCGTCCACCGTACATACGGCAAATAAACTTTGAATAATTAATACAGCCTTGAAAATTTGAAAGCGGTCCAATAACTGAATAGGTTTTACCTATTTGTTTTGCCATTAAGAATATTTTTTTTATAATCACAGTCGCTAATTTGGCATCTTTTTAGCAAATGTTGTTTTAATGATGAAAACATACAGGGTTTTTAGGATATCACAGCCGGTGCTAATAGCATAATAAATAATGATATTCCGGGTTGTTATGGTCGCTGCCAGTAACAGAATTAAAGTGCACATCCCTAATATTAGCTGGGATTCTTTGACCAGCTCTGGTTGTTCTCGGGTTAGGCTCTGTGAGCAAAATTTAAAATAAGTAACGTACAGTAGACAGCCCTATGATTTTTGTTACCCTGTTACTATTTTAACGTTTTATATCGGTGATTAAGCAAGACTTACCAGACGATAAATTTTCGATATTATAAAATAATATACTGCCCATTGTTCTGGACTTTGTTGTAAGTGCTTGAGTTATTTATACACACGATTATGTTTATCTAAACAAGATAAAGAAGTTTCTTTATATAGACAAACGAGATCGTGGTGTATATTTATATTATTTATAGCAAGTTTTAAAAAAATATATTTAGTAATAAATACTAAATAATCTAATTATTTATTTTGATTCGTTCCTTGTTTTTCTCTAGTATTGTAATCATTACGGAATTATAATGTACCAACAATCATACTTATTAGCAGCTTGTAGAGAAGATTTATTATCCTAGAAAATGATGTTTTCCTCTGTGTTACACGTTTCATTAAAATTACCTAGTATTTGCAAATGGCATAACACTAATTATAAAGATTTAGGTCGTAATTTTAAATCAATGTGGTTATAAATAGCATCCTAGTTAATTGAAAGCCTTCAATCTGAGATATGGGATATTCAATGTTAAGATATTGTCTGAAGCTATTTATTTGTGGCATAATTTCAGTTTTATTGAGTTTTTGCCACACTTCAGAAAAAATAAAGATTAATTAATTAAGCCCTTGCACCAAACGGATCAATCAAGGGTTATTTTTGAAACTAAGTTTGCCTAACCAAAAAATTTCACACTGAAAAAAAGCAGATAAGAGAGCTTTTCGAAACGTCAATAATACGGAAGTACGCGATAGTGATGTGATTTTTGTTATTTTTTACTCATCTGCTTTTTTCAGTGAGATTTTTTTGGTTAGGCAAACTTAATTTCAAAAATAACCCTTGACTGATCCGTTTGGCGCAAGAGCTTATTTAATTAATTTTTATCGGTCAGTGGTCGCGCGGTTTCAGGCGTCAGTACTTGAATCGAGGTGACTAGATCGCTGTGGGTTCGACCCCCGCAGCCGGTAGACCGTATATAAGCTATATTCGTGGAGAGATTGGCACCCTCTCTGCGGGTATGGTAGGGTGGAAGAATGTTGGTTTGGGTCAATGTGAGAGATTGATACCGGTTGACATTTGACTACCCCCCTAATTAATGAGGTTTTCCAGGTTTCCCTGGTTAGGTTAGGGCCTACCAACGTAAGTCGTTCTTGGGCGCAAATGTGGCCTGCTTAATGCCCCTCTCCCGCACAAGTCTTCGACTTCTGGGCTAATCCTCGTGATTAGAATGAGGGGTAGAGATATTATTATTATTATATTATATTATTATTTTTTCAGAAGTGTGACAAAAACCCAATAAAACTAAAGAAAAAATATTTAATGTTTTATGCAAATAATTATCATGTCTTATGGACGAAAAGTTTAGTAAGAAATTCACCTTGCAATGAAACAAATTATGTTTATGTAGAATCTTATACACAACGTAGTGGTATGGTTTTTTTCAAACAAGGGATTAAAACTGGTTCCAAACTGTCAAACATTCATTCAACTTCTTGCACGTTGTTTACTGAAAACAAATTCATAACTTTACTGCTCGCATATTTCTGACAGTTTGGCTTCAACCAAACTATTCCTTTAAATATATTTATACAGGATTAACTATAACTCAGTACAAATATTTTAAGAGGGGAGAAAGAAAAATATGAATTAACGGACTCGCCCTTCAAAATATTTCCAAACTTATAAAGCGAAAAATAATTTTCAAAACCATATTAAACCCCAATTTATCGCCGGCACTGGCGGCCGGCAACCGTAACCGCACGTTTGACGCTTAGAGTTTTGTCCCATTTTCTAAACATCGAGCTAGAATTCCGGAATATTTTTTTAATTGAACACGTGGATACATTTTTTGTACTTAGTTGTACCCTGTATATCAAAATATTGTTAGATAGAGAGGTAACAAGAAATCTTCAATTTTGACAGTCCATTATGTTCACCCTGTACAAATAGTTCAGAATAACATTCTAGCTAATCGACCTTTACAAGTCTAATGAAACCTCTAGGTTAAAGGTAGATATTATCTTTCCAAGGTTTTCGATCACGTATATCACGAACCGCTAAAAAACCAAACTATGAAATATTAATGATATCCAAATTCACTTGCTATTGACAGGCAAACGTTCGATGAGTGAAAGTGTGTATTGTTGGCTTTTACTTGTCCGAGGCTCCCCTCCTATGTTTGTAATGCTCAAAGTAATTAGAACAGCTAATAGTTTTCTTTGCAAATTTTGTATCGAAACTTCGCTTTCATCTCCACACCATCGATAAGTTTCGATATTGTCATCGAAAACTACCAACCGAGCTATAAAAAAGTTGCCTGCGTTGCACTGCCAATACAGGGTTCTCCACTTCAGACTTTCCAGACATATATTTCCGTTATTCTTTAAGATATCTAAAATTCTAGGTATCATTTTGTAGATCTGCCAAGGCCTTTTAAGCCTTCCATTTTTTTTTATTTATTTATAATTTGGTGCCAATACACAAATATGTTTACACACGTCACAAGAAAAAGGGGACGGGGGAAGTAGAACTAAGTTCACTAGATAAAAATTACAAATATAAGCGAAAGCTAAAATGAAACAATAATAACATAGACTTTAGTTGAAATTAAAATAGTAAAAGTCAAATACACAAGTTAACATAAAGTCAGACTCTGTTTACTAACTTGTCTGAGATTTTTCACATATTATAGTCCCGCCATCTAGCCGACACAGTGGCGTAGCCACGGGGGGGTTTTGGGGGTCAGAGGGTTGGGTTGGTTGGGTCATATAGGTAGGGTGACCATATGTACTTTTTTATAAGGACAGTACTTTCTTTTCAAACACTGTCCTACTGATTTGATAGATTTATGAAATACGCCTAAATGTACTTTTTTAAAAAAAAGAAACACATAATTACGTATTTTTTTTGTTTAAATAATGAAATAAAATACGTGCTTTATGAAACTGTTTTGATCGCTTGAACGATTATTTTAGTTGTTTTCAAATATGAATACATTAGGCTGTGTTCTCATCAAACTCGACCGTCTAGCATTAGAATTATTATCTGCATTAGTCGCTTTTGGTGAGCACACGGCTTTAGACATCCGGAAAATTGCAGATGAAATCCATCCTGCAAATCTACATAGGGAAATGTTACAATCTCTGAAGGGTCAAAAACAAATTTAAAGGCAATCCTTAGTTTCTATAAAGTACGACTGTTAATACCAAATGATTCAGAGAGACAAGCTAGTACCACAGATAAATTTATCTGTGCTAGCACATCGAATGAAACTTAACTTTTGAATTCGTACATGTTATTGTTTATTATCAAGTATAAAAAATAACAGTATATATTTTATTGTAAATAGCTGAGAAACAAAAAGTATTTTCATAAATTATACAGTGGTGACTTTAACTGATAAAAATTCAATAAAACTAGGCCAACATTTTTTGACACATTTTAGGGATTTTAGGATGGTTTTCGTATTTTGGTCCCGTTTTATTGAATTTATTCACCACACTGTATATTTTATAAAATTACTTGTTCTTTCTTTGATGTTGTATCCGCATATAACAAAATATATACCTTTATTTTGTTTAATTAAAAACCGGCAATATTTGGACAAAATAAGATCGCTCAAATTATGAGGGGTGATTTCCCTTAAATATTCTAGATGTATTTTTTTTTTGTTCAAAAATTATGGTCACCCTACATATAGGTAATGCCTCACTACAACCCTGCAATCGCTCTATTCGCCAAGATTTAGCAACGCGGTCAGTGAACTAGATCGCCTACGGCAACCTTATACATTAGGGTTCACCTGCAACTAAGTTCTAATTTTATTTTTGTAACAAATATTCTTCGTACCTGTTTATTATTTACATGTTTATGATGAGATTGTTTTTTTATTTACCTTTTATTGTTTCAATTTATTAAATATTTTTTTTTATTAAAAAATCTAGTTTGAAATACTTTGTTCACTGAGCCGACATGGTCCACAACTAAGGCCGGTTGACTAACTTATACTTCATATAAACACTGATAGTACATAAGAAATTGCAAGGAAATCTTCTACAGTCTGCTTTGAAATTAATTCCGACCGCAAAACTTCGAACGTCCGCTACACGTTTACTTTCTATAAATAATGCTAATCCTCGGCACGGAACAGCTTTGCGTGCTGTTGAACAATCGTGGAACAAGGTTATTTGTGTTTAGCTGAATTTTTAAATTGAAGGATTTACGCGACCTTTTATTAGGACTCCAAATTACCTTCCGGGTTCCACAACGCTAAATGACTTAACTCACGGCGGTCTTACAAGGTAGTATCGAGGTACCTTCATGAAATAGGCAACGAAGCGATAAAAATTGTAAAGCGTTCAGAATTTGCGTCACGCTTACAGGGAGGAGCTTTTATCAGACTTGAACTTTAAGAAATGCTTTTCGTTTAGTGTATGGTCTGCCTTGGAATTTAAATTTTGTCGATCAATTTTCTAAATAAATTTAAAAACTAAGGTCGCCGTGTTTCTCGCTGTAAAATGATCAAATTTGTGTAGTTCTTTAGGTACAGAAATCTCGAAAAATAAAACACGTAGAGCAAAAGTAATATCAAAAATAAAGTTATTGATGTTTTGTTAATCCACTCTTACTATTTAAATTCTCAGCAAATAATATAACCCCACAATTAACAGTTATTTTCACATAAACAAAAGTGAACAATCATATGCAGAACTATGTAAGTTTATGTTATAACAATATTTACATCTACAGTTAAATTTAAAAAAGACGTATTTTGAAGGATTTCTGTAGGTATCTGAAAATTTGTTGGTTAGACCGCTTTCAGCCGTTATATATTCATTTTCCTTCGGTACCTTTGAATATTCTATATTAATTAGTTCTTAAATGTCTAAAATTATTTGTATTTGTAAAAACTATTTCATAATACCTTAACAGGTAATTTCACTTAGAATTTAACTTGCCACTTTCATACAATTTTTATTACGACGAGAGATCGTTTTAATCACTTTTATAGAAGTTTTGAGAACTGGGTATATATACAAGGTTAACTATAACTAAAGTACAAAAATATTACAGTACTGAGGATACAGAAAAGTAAGAATAAATCTGTCTTCAAACTTATTTATAAAGAGAAAAAAAAAACATATTAAACCCCTATTTATCGACAACTCTGGCTGCCCGTCAGTCGCGAGGTTATGTTTCGCATAAGTCAAAGACATTGGGCGTATTCAGACGAGGTCAGCCGCTGAGCCGCTGGGAAATCCAGGCCAATCAAACGCAAGCCTTTAGCTGAATTCTTACTCAGCGGCTCAGCGGCTGACCTCGTCTGAATACGCCCATTGTCACGTGTATCGACTTAAAAATTATTTACAAAATGTAGATGATTATTTAATGACACGATATGGTATCATGTACCTTACTGATATTTATTTCCAGGATTGATATTTGGGGAGATTTCAAGAATGTTGAATAATTTCTCCTTTTCTTTTTTTTTTTTGTTTAAAGCGAGGTCCTCAGCGCGATGACCACGACCAGTTGGATCTCTTCCGTCGGGAAAACCACAAAGAATAACAAAAAACACACGCAAACGTACACAAATATATATAAAACTGCCAAGGCACTATAGCAGTTGTTCAATGTGGTTCAAAGATTACACTGCCACACGATAATATGCATTTGTCGCACTTTCTATAAATCAGCATCATCTTCGTCATCTCAGCGTTTGAATACATGGTTGTAAATAACCAAAAAATCGCGAAAATAAAAAATATGGAAAGAGTAAATACTGAAAAATTATTTCAAACACAATATTTGAGATATTTTGTCTTTGTGGCAGAATCTGATGGTAGTTGTCATCTGTCTGGTCGCCTCTTTCCACTGATTTGATGGCATTTGACGGGCGGTCTATATTAATCGCCCATAGATGTTAAAAGACTTAAGGACAAATATTCATGAAGAAATTGCGCAAATTCCAGCTGAAATATTGCGCAAAGTTATGCTACATTCTCGAAGTAGAGTTGGTCATTGTCTGGCAGTCATTTACTCGATGTTCTTTGTCATAAATAATTTTACATGTTTCAGTAAATAGTTTTTTTGCGCTGATTTTTTTTTTTAATTTGGCAGGATATTGTATTTAGCAGCACTCCATAAGTTAATAATTAATAATAACTGAGTTGTTGAGACGATTGTAAACTTTGTTTATCTGCTCCTATAGGCATTTAAGAGATAGGATATCTATTTTATTGCCATTTGCGTATACTGAGAGCGATGTGTGTTACTTGTAACAATTGCGTTTTGTATTTAATAAAAAATTATCAAAGTTTGAAATACAGGGTGGTACCGATATAACGGGTCAAAATTTGAGGTAGGTTCTTAAGTAAAAATATTCCTACATTTAATTATTAACTTGTGCTTTGAAATTAATGAAACCAAATTTTGATAACAAAGCAAACTAGAAATAGGATATATCAATGTAGTCATGGATACTTTGTCGAACATTAGTCGCCATATTGCTATTGGAGTTCATTTGCGGTTTAATTTGCTGAAAAGTGTAAAAATGGAATCTAATGAAAATGCAGGTGTACCTGAGGAAATACTGGAGTGTGCGAAAAAGGTTTCTTTGAATTTTCTCTCAAAAAAATCTCGAGAAATTTATGAATGTCATTGTGTCTACCAACGTTTTACGGATTCATGCAAAGAAAAAATATTAAGTTGTTAGAAGATGTATTGATGGTGTATTTTTCAAACTTAGCAAATAAAATGAAGTCGTCAAAGCT
Organism: Monochamus saltuarius; assembly: GCA_025584915.1. Classification (NCBI taxonomy): domain Eukaryota; kingdom Metazoa; phylum Arthropoda; class Insecta; order Coleoptera; family Cerambycidae; genus Monochamus; species Monochamus saltuarius. Next base: position 7,225,109 of record CM046721.1, read on the forward strand.
TTGGTCACAATATTCAAATTTGTGGTCAACGTTGGATATAAAGGGGATTGATATAAGCAAATATTCAAAGTTACGTGCTTTTCTCAAAAGACAAATTGAAGGATATGTACCGAAAAAATCGCGAGTATTTACAAAGGAGCAAGTTGATTGCTTTTTGAATAGTGCTCCTGACAATTTATATTTGACGATGAAGATAAACGCTTTAAAAATAAAAGAACAACATTTTTAAAAAGCTTCTTTATAGGTCGTCCTAATATTGGGGGTTGCAGGCGCATGCCGTTCTGATAAATTAGTCAATTTAACAATGATAATGTTGAAATGCGACGCCTTAATTATAAAAATTCTTGATACCAAAAGCAAGAGACCCGTCCTTTTACTGTACTAGCAGACAAATATTTAAGTTTTTATCGAAAATACAGGGTGATTTATTAAGAATGGGCAATCTCTGAACTGGAGATACTACAAAATATGGCGATTGAGCCAAATATGCCTTATCCGAATGTTGCTGGTTTAAAAAATACAGGATGTTCAATGCTAGAATTTTATTTTGAAATATCTCAACTTTGGAACCTGTCGGAGTATTTTGGTAAAAAATTTGGCACAATTATGTTTTTTGGCACGGCAAATAAGAATTTTTAACTAATTTTGACGTCACTAGAAGGGGGCGCCACTTATGGCACAGCAGGTTTCTTTTAAATGGCAGAACTTTTTTGCTGTTTAGTGTATCCATCTGTCTATTGAAACAATCGATTCTACTACTTCTTGTATCTAAAAAAGGTATATCTTGTTGAAGTCGTTAGGAGTAACAGTTTTCGAAATAATCCTATTTGAAATATGCAGTGCACCGATTGAAAACTGTTATCGTTTCAGGTAAAGTGCCTTTTCTACTGAAAATACAGCAAAATTTTACTTGACACGGTAAATTATGGGGACGTGCAAAATTTCAAGAAGATCGGCGAGGTTTGATTTTGAAACCATTTTTCAACAAAGCACAAAGATTTTATCAAAGCAGGTTATTTTTGAAACTAAGTTTGCCTAACTTATTTAATTAATCTTTATTTTTTCAGAAGTGTTGCAAAAACCCAGTAAAACTAAAGAAAAACTAAAATTATGCCACAAATAAATAGCTTCAGACAATATTGTTGAATAACCTTATATAAATTAAAACTTAGGATTTGGATCGGTCAGTGATCGCGCGGTTTAAGGCGTCAGTACTTGAATCGAGGTGACTGGATCGCTGTGGGTTCGACCCCCGCAGCCGGTAGACCGTATACAGGGTGTCCAGAAACTCTTCTGACAAACGAAGACCGGAGATTCCTCAGATAATTTTAAGACAATTTAACCCAATTCACCTAGTCCGAAAATGCTTCCTAAGGGAACTAGAGCTCTTTGAAGATGGCGCCTTGTAAATAGTTTTGTTTAAATACCTCCAGAACGCTTCTACTTAGAAAAGCAAAAACTGGTATGCTTGTTTAGCCTTCAGAGATGAATCGATTCCATCGATTGCGAATTTTTAGTACCGGTCATAGGCGTCCGTTTTGGGTAAGTCAACGGTTATTTTAACGCATAACTTTTTTGTCTTTAATTTTTAAGCATTTGTGACACTAGATTATTAACGAACAATTTTCAAATCCATTTTTCTAGAAAACAGTGTATCCTAATGACTTCAAGTAAGAGTACCTTTAGTACTAGAATACCTGAAAATTTAATAATCTAGTGTCACAAATGCTTAAAAGTTAAAGACAAAAACGTTATGCGTTAAAATAACCGTTGACCTACCCAAAACGGACGCCTATGACCGGTACTAGAAATTCGCAATTGATGGAATCGATTCATCTCTGAAGGCTAAACAAGTATACCAGTTTTTGCTTTTCTAAGTAGAAGCGTTCTGGAGGTATTTAAACAAAACTATTTACAAGGCGCCATCTTCAAAGAGCTCTAGTTCCCTTAGGAAGCATTTTTGGACTAGGTGAATTGGGTTAAATTGTCTTAAAATTATCTGAGGAATCTCCGGTCTTCGTTTGTCAGGGGAGTTTCTGGACACCCTGTATAAGCTATATTCGTGGAGAGATTGGCACCCTCTCTGCGGGTATGGTAGGGTGGAATAATGTTGGCTTGGGTCAATGTGAGAGATTGATACCGGTTGACATTTGACTACCCCCCTAATTAATGAGGTTTTCCAGGTTTCCCTCAGTCCTGCACTGAATGGTGGTTAGAGCCTACCAACATAAGTCGTTCCTGGGCGCATATGCGGCCTGCCTAATAATAATAAGCCGCCCCCTCTCCCGCACAAGTCTTCGACTTCTGGGCTAATTCTTGTGATTAGAATGAGGGGTAGAGATATTATTATTATTATTAAAACTTAGGATTAAAAGTGAATATTTTTGTTGCTAAGATACCTACCATTTTTTTTCTCAGTAAGGAAATGGTCAATGTTAGACACTCCTGACAGTCAGAAAATGTTATAGTTTTGTGACGGTTGGAGAAAAATTAAGATTAACTTTCAGATGAAAAGAAAACGGTACTAAATCTAGAGTTACAGCCCTCAATCGCGCATGTCAAATCGTTCTACGCTAAACGAAGTCATAATTTGCGATTCAAACCACTAATGCCGTTAAACAGCTCACCCCGTATGCCAACTTTTCCAACACAGGAAGCCGGAAAATGATTTAATTAAAACGTTCGTTCTTCGATGACCTTGATTTACAACGTAGCATGGAGTTGTTTATTTTCGTTCGTCTTTGTAGGTGAAAGGTTTACACAATGCTGTGATTAAATTGCTTCGGGCTCTACCGATTCAAAAGCCAATCGGAATGGCTGCAATTCAAATTAATCAATTACCGCAACAGCACTAATTGCAAATAGCTAATTGATTGTATCAGCTCTGTACTCTTTTGATTTGTATTCATTTGCGTTTTAATTTGCGGAAACTACGCGAAGTTCAACATGCACTGTTCTTTTTTGTAGAGTTGTACACCTGGGATAACTTTATACAGGCTGGTCCGTTTTCCATGGCTCAAAATTGGCATCTCAGAAACCGTTAAATATACAGGATGGCTCAAATTGGAAAAAAATTGCGCTTTTTGATGGCCAAAATATCTGCTGACGTTGCCGACATATTTAAAAAAGGCGATTTTATGAAAAACCATTTAGCGCCATCATTTCTCAACAGGAAGAGCTGAAAGGATTCCGCACAAACCTTATGGGAATTGGCTCCCGGTCAAATTGGCTGAAATTTGGATATGTTGTTCGTTTCGGCATCCTGAACAAAAGTCTCAATGGGCACAGAGCTCAATTTTGCTTATTTTGGCTCCTACGGAGCTCCAAAGCTCCACGGATTCACCATTACTTTTTTGGAAAGTTTGGTATTGCCTGAAAAAAGTCCCCTCTTTCGTTTTCGAGGTCACTGCATCCAAATCCAATGCCAATATAATAATATTGACAGTTGACAGCTGTCAATTAGCTGTCAAACAACAAGGAACAAGTAAAATTGAGAAAATCCATACGTAAATGTATGTTATTGAGGTTGCTGAGCTCAAAACTGATGTTAACTGATATTGCCAGTTGACAGCTAATGCCGACGGTAGAAATGAAGATTGTGGTAGTTTGACAGTTATTTGACAGCTGTCAACTGTTAATATCGTCTTTTTAACATCAGTTTTGAAGTCAGCAAGCTTAAAAACATATATTTGCATTTGGGCTTTATCAATTTTAATCATTGCTTGTTGATTGACAGTTAAGGGACACCTGTCAACTGTTAATATCGTCTTTTTAACATCAGTTTTGAAGTCAGCAAGCTCAAAAACATATATTTGTATGTGGATTTTATCAATTTTCCATTCTTGCTTGTTGTTTGACAGTTAGTTGACAGCTGTCAACTGGCAATATCATCTTTTTAACACCAGTTTTGAACTCAGCAACCTCAAAAACATATTTTTACATCTGGATTTTATCAATTTTACTTATTCCTTGTTGTTTGACAGCTAGTCAACTGTCAATATTATTATATTGTCATTGGATTTGGATGCAGTGACCTCGAAAACAAAAGAGGGGACTTTTTTTTAAGGCAGCCAATACCAAACTTTCCAAAAGATTTCCCTTTTAAGTAGTAAGTAATGGTGAATCCGTGGAGCTTTGGAGCTCCTTAGGAGCCAAAATAAGCAAAATTGAGCTTTGTGCCCATTGACACATATCCAAATTTCAGCCAATTTGACCGAGAGCCATTTCCCATAAGGTTTGTGCGGGGTCCTTTGGTACAGTAAGATAAGAATATACGAGAAATTGATTTTCGTAGAAATAAAATTTCGGTTATCCATCATTTAATTGTTTATTTTCTTATGGGCGCCATATTGGATCATGACAGTAACAGATGGAGAATAAAAGTACAAACACGTCAATATGTACCTAACACTACTATTTTATTTGAAGATTCCCATACAATTTAAAAAATACAATAATTTAAATAAAAAAACTAGTTGTTCTTGACGTAAAACAAATATTTTGACAGATTCGACATTTGCTTCTTATTATTAAATATTTTAAGGATGGAAATGGAGAATGCAATGATAATCTTTCATTAAATTATAAGTATTATACCGGGTAGTCCATTTAACTTGAGAAATAAAATGGCGTTGCAGTTGTTTGACCTCGTTTTCAAGGTTACAGCGGTTTTGGATATTCAAATGGGAAGCTGTACTTTTTCCCCTAAACCGAAGTAAAAAAACTAGTAACTTGTATACAAAACATTTTTTCTAGGTATGACCTTGAAAACATAGTCAGGTCAATAACTAGAACGCCGTTTTATTTACCCCATCTTCTATTAGACACATTTTTTCATAGAATGCGCCGTTTTCGTAATATATAGCTTTCTCAAATTAAATGGGCCACCCGGTATTTTTAGGAATGGTTCAGCAAAGTGGCGCACAATCTTATAATTCTGCAATGGTGTTCTAGTATTTAAATCGATGCTTTCCAAATATAATTGCTTGGCCTGCACGGTGTCCATGTCTAAACCTATTACATTTCTTTCTTTGGATAGTCCACAAGATAAAATTTATTACAATCCCTGAGAGGGGAATATAGAAGACTTACGTGACAAAGTTCCTTCTGCTTAAATCTATTTATTTAGGTATTTATTTGGTACTACAACCAACAGCCAGAAGGGCCAATTACAGGTTGAGAAAACAAAACAGTTAAATTAGATTAAGTTAGAAATAGATAACAAAATATATAGCAATATACAGTAAAGCAAAACAAAAAATAGGGTTGAAAGACACTCAGTAAAGCGTTAGTTAGTTAATCTATACAATGTTAAGAAAACACTCGTCTAATATCATTTTCAGTACAAGCAAATATATCAATGCCATTCTGCAGATTATTATAGTTGGTGCACATAATAAAAATTGGCGAAAATTTTAATAAATTCGTACGCGGGATCGGAAAGTAAAATGTTATGTTAGACCTTGCCTCACACAAGAATGTTCAGATGTGACAAAATCTCAGGACATGATATTTGTTGTTATTAATTTTATATAAAAAATAACACAGATTGCTGCCTACGACTAAAAACCAAACTAGTTAGGGAGAATCTTCTGAGAAGATCATTCTGAGATATACCCATGGGAGGGTAGTTGCCATCCAGCTTATAAGAGAAAAATTTCAAAAATCTCTGTACATTTTCAATACACTGGTTGTAGATGTTATAACCTGGATACCAAACTAAACTACCATATTCAAGTTTAGACTTTATAAAGGAGTTAAAAAGTGAAAGCAAAACATGCTGATTGGTAAAGCCTCGCGAATTTCTTATGACAAAACCTAAATTTTTAGAAGCCGAAGATACCACTTTTTTGACATGCTCTGCAGATGTTAATTTATGATCAAAGGTTACGCCCAGATCCCAAAAGTATTCAGGACGAGTAAGACTTGATCCATCCAGTTTATAATCGAATTCAAAGGCACGATCTCTTCGATGATAGGAAACAATATGACACTTATCTATATTCAGCGGAAGTTTGTTGTTAAGACATCATCCATGGACTTAATTTAAGCTACTCTGAAGTTTCATATCATCTGCAAACAGCAAACAGTGTACATCCAAGTCAGCAATATCATTAATAAATATTATTAATAAGAAGGGACCTAGTATGGAGCCTTGAGGAACCCCAGAAGGTGGAGAAATTTTCACGGATATCCGTCCACTCAACTTTACATACTGTTTTCTTCCATGTAAATAAGAGCTTAAAAATTTAAGTTAATTTGACGACATACCGAACTGATTAAGCTTATCAATGAGCATACCGTTATTTAGCCTATCAAACGACTTTGAAAAATATGTATAGGCAACATCACCTGTACGTCAGCATCCACAAAGTTTGAAAACTATTCCACAAAGTATTCAAAACGTCGACGATATTAGTTTATGAACTGAGCCTTGTGTGCACGAAAATGGGCGTCACTCGGTAGAATTTGTAGAGTATCATGAAAATGCGGTTGATGCTCTCGCTCATACGAAAAACGTTTTCTATTGCCGAAGAAAATTTGACAAGTACTCGGAAAATCGTATATCAGAAGAGCACAAGCTAAACTAAAGTGTCAAGGTATTAAAATTAGTTGTATACCTTTCATGTTAAATGTGTCCAATCAGTACAACTCGAAGACCATCCCCATGTCCATGCCATTCAATCTTCGCATCAGTAGAGAGTTACTGGACGTTTAGATTTCTCTTATGTTAATATCTAAGCATTCGCATATGTGCTGTATCATTAAGACAGCAGTAGTAAGGATAGTGCTCGACCAAATTTATACATGATTAAGGTAACATCGAGCAATTCTTATTTTATAGATCGAGTCTTTCGGCCGTAATCGGTCATACCCGTCCTTCTAATCTAAAAAATTTTCCTTCGCTTTTTTTAATTATTTCCGTCGCATGTTAGAAGTAAAGTAGTAGTAGTCCTTATTTCATATGAGCATAAGTAAACATCCTCATTTTCTCAAAATATTGACATAATCTTAATCTCATTCACCATTATATTGGAAATAATTGAGAGAAATAAACAAAAGAATAAGGGAATCCCATCTGACCAATTATTAACTAACAACTATATTTTTGTGAAAAGAATAAGGACAAACAGTATTTAAATAAAGTCATCATAATGTTTGGCAGAATTAAAGGGATTCCCAATAACTCTTTATTTTTAGATGGACTATAGGCCGTTCAACCCAATCATTTTTCAATGGACTTTAGAAAAATACAAAACTCTTCAAGGTTAAATTTGACGTGTCATTTGAACAAACACACACATTAAGCAACTACCTATAATTGAAGCAAAAATGATTTCGAGTAAATACTTACTGATCGTATTAGTCATGTTATTTACAATATGGTAGAAAATAATAGTTATTTTTATATTATAATGGAGGTAAACCAAAACATTAAAAACTGTTTAAAATGACTTTCTTGCAAGAGGTATTTTCTGTACAATCGTCTCATAGGCAGAGAGTTTTGCCTAGATACGCCATTTTTGTTTATGTACACTCACAAACATCAAATAAAAATTAGACAAAAATAAATCGCACTAGCTGTACGCACCAATATGACTAATATTACTTTTAGGTTATCACCAGCAGCCTGACACTGCTACGTTGTCGTACGTTACAGTTTTAACGAATTTCTCGGAAACTTCAATTGTTTACTTCATTAATACTAATCCAAAAATCAAATTATGAACAAATTACGTTACAGGCGCTTTTACTTAACCTTAATTGTACCTTAGTTTGTAATTTCGTAACATAGTTTTGCATATTATTGCAGTTGTATTTTTATTTTTCAAAATGTATTTGTAGACAAACTATTCTTCTTAGACATTTTTTTATTGCATTTAGTCAGATATATAATAAATCCTTAAAATTACGGTAGTCATATTCCGGACACCCTGTGTATTTCAACCCAGTACATCTATGGCTGATTCACAGACCTTAGTGATGACGCAGGTGACAAATTAAAAAACCTTTCACTGAATTTCTTCATAGTCTCTCTCACCGAATATTAACTTATTAAAAAATATACATATTTAACGTATTTTGCAGCAGAGAAAGTACCACACCGAACGAAAAAAAATGGGTATTTAACGCACTTTCCCATGATATCTATAGAATATTTGTTGGCAGCAACAGGAATAAGTAATTTAAAGATCAACTCGCACTTATTTTACTTTCTAGCGCTCATTTACAGTCGTGTAATTAAAAGATAAAATATGTCATCGCCATAATTCAATCACTCATGGTAACTCATATTTTATACATTATATTAATTATTTGTATATTCAAGTAATTACTTTGGATAATCTACAGCCGTTTGCTTGTGGTATTATTCATTGTAAGATTTTACGATTATATACAGGGTTAACTATGACTAGGTACACATATTTTAAGAGAGAATAGAGAAAAGTAACAACTAATGGAATCACTCTTTAAAAAATTTCCAAACTTAATTATAAAGTGAATTTTTTCGGTTAAAAGAAAACTGTGAAAACACTCTACATAAATTAAGCAATTGGTTCCTAGGTCATTCTTTGTTCTTTAACACTGAAAAACTAAAATGTTGCATTTTCATTCAATTCGGAGAACCCCAGAAAACATGGAGATTATTTTGAACGACAATATCTTGAATTTTCATGAAGACGACAATTTTTAGGTCTTAATATAGATATTAATTTAAACTGGAGAAGTCATTGTACTTCCCTCATCTCTAGACTCACATCCTTGTCCTATATGTTTAGAAATATAAAATTAATCCTTAACAAACCACAATTAATCAATTTGTACTATGCTGAGGTAGAGAGCAGGCTGAGGTATGGTCTGTGTCTTTGGGGCGACTCTACAATATCTTCCAATGTGTTTATTCTGCAAAAAAAAATTATAAGATGCATAACTGGACTTAGGCAGGATGAATCATGTCGTGATGCCTTCCCACATTTAAGAATTCTCACTTTATGTGCTCTTTACATCTTTGAAATAGCAATTTATGTTAGGAAAAACAAAAATCTCAAAATAAGGAGATACACGGATATAAAACACGAAACAATAATAATATACATCTCCCCTCTCAGCAGGCTAAATATTACATATAAAGCGCCTAGCAGAATTGGTGCCAAAATATATAACCACCTCCCACTAGCGGTGAGGAGTGTTGAGGATGAGAGGGCATTTAAAAGATGCCTGAAACTGTATTTGGTTAATAAATGCCCATACAACTTAAATGAATACTTTTTAAAAAATAATAAAAAAAACACGACTTTGTTATATAACTCTGTTTATGTTGTGTCTCTTTTTTTATATATTTCATTTGTTATGTAGTGTAACTGTAAGCCCTACATTGTAGCAGAATTGTTTTGTATACAAGTTCTGATATGATGTTTTTTTTTTGACGACTTCTTATACAATTGTTTTTTGTCCAAGAGAAATAAATATATTTGATTTGATTGATTTGATTTGAACAGTGTTTTCCCCTATATCAAATTCTTCATAACAAATGATCTAGGAATGTCCAACATGTTCGATATCTGATAATTAGAATGTCCTGCATCATGTAAAGCAGTCATTCTTGCTCAGGTAAACGCAGAAATTTCACGTCCTGGCATTATAATGTACAAAAATTCAAAAGAACACTTGGCTGAATACACTGCCAAACTGACCAGATTTGTAAAAACATTAGTAGTAATGTAAAGCCTCATAGTCTGCAATTGTTTATTGTTTTTTTTTGTTCCCTAAGTACATGTACTTTTTTACCACATTAAGAAAAACAACTGGGTTTAATCGAATCATTTTATGTACAGGGGGTCCAAGACATTTGACGTTGTGTGTAGTTGACAGATCTAAGCCATCTCGAACGATGCTAGATGCGTCTCTGAGCATGTGGTTAACATTTTTGTACTTAGTGGTAGCTGACCCTGTATAAAAACAGCAATTTGCGTTAAACGAAATACAATGACAAAATAGATCTAAGTTGCTACAATTTGTTTTCTAGAAATTTGCGTAGTTCATATCTATCCAGTTGCATAACCGTCAATAATATCAGTGACACCTCATAAAAACCGATTATTTATAACTCAGTCGTTAGAATATGTATACTAAAAATATCCCAGAACAAAACTAGTATGATTAAAATTATTTGTTTACCTGATCGAGAGTGAATAATAGTATCCGTATTTTCAACTTTCCTTTTCTAAATGAAGAGGGAATGTGTTGGAACGCGCGTAGGAAATGTCGACGCCAACTCAATTTAAGAAACATGTTTCAGAACTTACAATATATGTATACATCCATATACATATAAATGTAAATCATTTAAAATTCTTTACTGAACAAGAACGAGACTAGTATAGTCCACGATGCGCTTAAACCGCGACCGCATAGTGCGTACCCTTCTTAAAACGCGGGGAAGGCGATTCCATGCGCGTATCATTTTCGAGGGTTCAAAAAATTATTATATAACACATAATCTTTATGTGTTAAATTGATTATAAGATTGACCATTAGCACTCGCAAGTGGCTATGTTAACAAGTTATTTTAGAACGACTAAGATATGAGAAATAGATGTAACTCTATAACACGTGCAAAGCTAGAGACACAACCTTGGTCATTTCACTTTTTCTACACGATAAACATCAGATTAACAACTTGTAAAAATTATAGTTTGATTTATTTATAACGTCACGCTCTATAATTTCGGCATCGGGGTGTATCACTTACGCAGTATGAGCTAGGCTTTAGTATTGTAAACTGACCTTAAGAACGCTTAACTATGATGACTAACAGAACCAACATGCGTTTTGCTGTACAGCTTAAAAAGTGTATGTAAACAAACAATTGACAGTAGACAAAAGGTATTCGTGGTGCCGAAGTACGTTCTATTTATATATGAAGATCATTTTATGTTTTATATGTTGCTTGTTTTAAACGTTCCGAAAACAACATGATCAATAAGAAAAGGTAAGTAAGTACTCTTTTAAATTCTGTATTTTTAGAAAATATTTTCGGATTGTATTGAATAAAATTTTTAAAGAGAATACTTTATTGTAACTTTATTTTTCATAAAAATTTAACTAGCAAATACTGTGATTCAAACTAAAGCTTTATCTGTATTAGATATATTTTTTTAATTATTTGTCTTTCAAATTTAAATAAAGGTGCGATTTTAAATATTTATATAACTAATAAACGACGCGTAAACATTATTTTGTACTGCGCTAAACAAATTTACTTAAATAATTCCGATCGATACAACCTGAATAATAAACGAAAATTGGTTCCGGTTCAAAAACCTAGGTCACTGCGTAGTTGTTTGGTGTGTCTAGAAAAATTTGTAGATATCTAAACAATTAAAGTACGCTCGAACGGCGGAAACCGACGGTTTCAGTTTCGATACAGAGAAAAATAGAACTTCTTTCTCAGGGGATATTATGCGTTTCCTACATACAGGGTGATTTTGAAAATGTAGTATTAATTTTAACTTATGACAGTAGACATTAAAATAAATCATTTTACAAAATATTGTTCTAATAAATGTATTTAACAACCGGTTTAACTGAGTTTAAAGTTATTGCAAATTTTGAAGCCGACTCTGTAATAAAACCCTAACCGAACGTCTGTTTCATGAATGTGGTCCGATACGTTAATGATAAGCGACATGTGACACGATGGCGTGTAGTCGTTGTTGATTGTAACGCTCCTCTGGGTAATTTTACTAACCTTAAAACTTCCATTCCAACCAAACCAACGTATTATACGTGTTAGAAAATAATCGTGTAATGGTTTAAATTTTGGTGTTTTGTGCACATCGTGTATACTATAAAATTACTACCCCACTTTCAAAATTTTCGCAAATTAGAATAAAGTTGCGCCTTTTGGCCATTAAAATAAACCAAACAGATCGCAAGACATCTGCTGCCGTTGTTAAAATATTGCGAAAAAAACTAAAAATACCGATTTTAGAGAATACCATCAAGCGTCATTATTTCTCAGCAGAAAGAGATGAAATTTGGTGAATGGGGATAAGAATATACGAGAAATCCATTTTCGTCGACAGAAAATTTTTATGGCCATTAATTTCCATTATGCAATATTCATTTGTTTTTTTTCCTAACGGCGCCATATTGGATCTTGACAGTACCAGATGTAGGATTAAAATACGAACAAATCAATATGTAACACTACTATTTTATTTGAACCCATAATTAAAAAAAAATACAATAATTTAAATAAAAAATCTAGTTGCAGGATGTATGTCATCTGTTTTAAAAGATCTTTGAACGGCTTCCAATTTAATAGATAGTATTTGATAGTGAGGATTCGAAACTACTGAGGCATATTTTAGTTTTGATCCCACATAAGAGTAATATAAGATTTTTAAAGTTTCAGTATTAGAAAATCCCTTACTGCAACAAGCTATAAATCCATAAATACGATTGGATTTGACAACTATGTCATCAATATGCGCATATGTCTGATTAACAATATTATTTACTCTGTAACCATAATTGATTGGATCACTTTCAAGGGAATAGGACACTACATTTTGCGACATTGACCTTAAGATTCTTCAACGCGTTTCAAATGGTCAAATAATCCCACACAGTCGGTCTCGTAGTGAATCTCATAATACATTTTTAAGTTGACTGCATGACGAAAGCATTGAACATCTATAAAACTAATTGCATCATTTATAAAAATATTAAATAGCAAAGGTCCCAGGTTGCTTCCCTGAGGTGCTCCAGATGATGCTACGTATTCAGTAGATGAAAAACATTAAACATGACATACTGAAGAAAAGGCTCTGTAATTCTATAGGAAAATGGTCTTCAATGCTCGGATGGCTATTCAAATGTCTTACCACCTTAGTTTTAGTAGAAAAATGTATAATTTATTAAGAAACAGTTCGAAACAGCATGTTTCCTTGAATCCGTTGTCCTTGTACTCTTTAGTGTTATTTCCAAACACGTTTGAAATAATTCCGGTTTGTTTGGACTCTCTTTGACAATTTAATTCACTACTACTCCAATCAATATATATAGTGAGGGGTCTCCGAAACTTTGCTACCCAGATTTTCTTCTTGTCGATACAAAAATAAAAAACACTTGCACCCCTCAATTTTTGTTTTGATAGAGCGAGATATTTTATAGGTATACTCATCCTCCGAATTTGTCCTTCACCCTATTGTGTGATACTTCTTATTCAAGACCATTATTTTCAACACCATCTGGCTTTTTAATTTTGAATGATCAGTTTTCGACAAAAATTTACCACCTTCTATTCCGTTCGAGAAGTGGTCATCCAAAAATAAAAAATAGATGATTTTGACGCGATAATTCAATGTCATTTAAAATGATGCAATTGACAATACCACTGATTTTAATGGTGAAGGTCATCCCCACTTAGAATTAGAACATCCATAAAATAAGTCTCCGTTAAAAGATTTTTTTTAGTTCATCTGAAGTTTCCATGTCCACACCGTGTAATTGTTTAAATATACACAGCATTTTGGTTTGGGGGGAAGGTAATGGAGAAATCTTGTAAAATGTAAATTAAACTTTGTATGACTCATTCCTAATAAGTTATAACAATAGAATTAGATTCAGCTTTCATTATAATCAATAAATAAAGTACGAAGACGTAGAAGAGCCACAATAAAAATTAAAAAAATTATAATTCTGATTTCTATCTCAGACTTCTTTCTGAAATGTCAGAATTCTGAGATAAAGAAAATCCAAAATTGTGCTTTAAAGTGTCTATTAAACCTTTTTTTAAAATAAATAAATAATACACACTAAAGTACAATTTTGGATTCTCTTTAACTCACCGAAGTGTGTATTCAAGTTCCAGTTGTTTCTTAGAATTTTGAGATCTGACAGAATTATGACTTATTTCAGAATTGAGAGTTGTAAGCCATAATTTTGAGTAATAAGTCAGAGTTCTGAGACCTATGTCAAAATTCTGACTTACAATTCTGACTGAATTCTGAAGTCGAAATTTCAGAAGACTGATTTCCTAGGCTAACAGTGTTGCCAGTGTTGGTGATGTTTCGTCAAATGGGCGACTTGAAATATTAAATTGCGACCAAATTTAATTTTTGACGATTGGCGATTAAGCGACTTACGAAATTAGCTTGGGCCATTTAATATCATTTTGACTTTTGAGCGACTTATATAATATATAGAGTATATTGTTTTAAGATAGTTGACTGGAAAATTCGATACGATGTCCACAAAAACAGCGTTTCATATAGTCATCTGGCATAACTCAGAATTCTGAGATAAAAGTTAGAATTCTGACATAGATCTCAGAATTTTGTATTAAAAGTCAGAATTCTGAGTTATAGTCGCTGTTAGAATTTTTAAATATTTTTCTCTTACATACAAAAAAAAATATCAGTTGAAGGTAATATCTGAATAAAAAATATTAAAGAAATTGTCATATGGACAATAATCTAAAGAAATGATTTAATAACAGAACCCAGTCCTCTATTTTTTGATAATATTGTCACGGATTTTCTAATCCGTCTTTCTCTTACTTTCAGAAAAACAATCCGTTAATTAATCACTACTCTTTATTAACTGCTCAGTACACTACTGACTATTAATTACAGGTCAACTAAACACTTATTTAATTAATCGCTGTCTAAATCGCTTTGATCTCTCTAACTAAACACTTCACTTCAACACTGTAATACAAGACTAACTCGGCCGTTTATTCTTCTTTTATAGACCCCACGAATATTCCAAGTATCTTCTAGTATCTCTAGATCCATTTTCCCGTACGACTCGAATGCTCGTCGATTCCCGATTTTTCCAGTCCTATCTCGATCCGCGGCATTCTGTTTGTTTAACAGAATCGTGTAGGGGCGATCGGGGCAATCTAAGCATTTCGCGACACCACAGTCGTCGGTTTGGCTGTGAGTGGGGCAAATACCGTGACAATATAATAATTAGGTAAAAATTGTCCTGAAATGATGAGCAAAAAATTCAGGGGATAATTCTAGACCGAATATAAATGCTACCTCTTTCTATAACATTTGTTCCAAAACTGATTATTAACGGAGTTAAAGTTAAAATTTTATTTTCGATATTTGTAAATAAGAAATCCAAATATTTACATAAAATTTGTAAAGGGGGGGGGGGTTTTGCGGACGAGAAATTCAAATATATTCCTAATTATGACGTCACTACTAGAGGGCGCCATTTATGGCACACCATGTTTCTTTTAAATGGCAGAACTTTTTTGCATCCATCTTAATGTATCCATCTGACTATCAAAACAATCGATTATGGCGGGTGGGTCGAAAATCTGAAGCTACGCCACTGGTTTAGGCGCTCGTCTACAATACAATGTGGCACAAAAAATGGCAACAGGAAAAAACAGCACAGTTGTATTGCGAATTTATCTACAAAATCCCCAAATCTAGAAGATCCCGATAACGGGCAAAAAAAATTCGAGGAAACCAACACAAACAGAACAGTCGGCACCTCAGCGATAACCTTATCACAGCTCTAACAGTGGAAATATTCGGACGCGAAAATTTCGTGTGGTGAATTAAATGCGCTGCCCAAGGTTTCTCTGTTTGGTAAGTATAGGAGATTAGTGTTAATTATCGGATTTTGTGTTGAGGTAATCGTGACGCACAATTTTTTTCTAATTCTTAGCAACCGAGACGTTGCAAAAATTTGTCTCTGTGTTGCTCAACGAATTCTAACCTTGCTTCTGAACGACAACCGCATATGGGCCTTTTGTAAACAAAATACGTCGCAAAATGCATCTTTAGTTAATTTAGTAAGCTGCCCAAGATAAATAAATACAAAAGCCTACCTTTTAAATGTGTTCGATATATTAGAGATTATGTATATAGATATCAGCTCTGTCCAAGGTTGTAAACAGTAGATATTATTTACATTTTAATTTTATCAACTGATAAAGTATGGGAATGACTTAAATTTCCAGCTAACCTGCCTGTCTACAATAAGTACTACTAACACAAATATGCAAATGTTTCTTACACTGACTAATGGAATCACTGCTTCTATTCTCTACGGAATTTCAGTTTATTAAATTTTTGATGATTAAATTTAGAAATCGTAAAGTCCATGTATACAATTTTTTCTAAATTCAGAATTGAAACTGAATTCAGACTTTTAACAGTGAATTCAAACATTAATTTACTTCTGAATTTATGCTTAGAAAGGTTATGCACGCAAAAGCGGAATTTCAGGAAAAAACTATTCAATACGTACATTCAGACATTTGTGAATTCATAGATTAAAGTCTGAATTCAGAAATTAAAGTCTGAATTTAGAATTTTACAATTGTTTTCAGATTTCTTACAGAGAATGCTAGTTACAGATACATAGATGGATACGTTCACCTTGTAGTTTTTCATTTTCGACATTTGGGTCTTAATAATAATAAATTATGAAAGAAAAGACTTATGAAAGAATTCATTGATCTTGCTGTCCAACCTCATTTTCGAGATATATGCATTATAATTTTGTATTTAATGAAAATTGAATCGATTACCTACAAGTGGAACATCAAATTCATTATTAACGCAATAAAATAGTTATTTTTATATTAAGTGCAAAAAATTAGTATTGTTTTAATGGTGCGTGAGATTTTGAATTTTGGTCGAGATCGTAGGTGACTAACACTTTTAATCTTTAAATTAAAAATGTGAACAAGTTTTAAAATTAAATAAACCACTGAAACTGCCACTACCCTCATTCTTGAAGTAGGTACCTAATTCTCAAAGCATTAATTACACAGGCACACAAAAAAAATAAAAGTTCTGTGCCCGAGCTCCAACCTATGGTTCCCCATGTATTTTTGGCTCCCGAAACCGATCCCGGGGTCGGTATAGCCCAGACATTTATTTTTTTTGTCTTTATTCACTGTGCAATGCTACATGTAGACAATCCTCTTAAATCAATTCGATCCTGAATACGGTGAAATCATATGATTTTTTCTGACAATTTGAAATTTTTTAAGTGACAATTGGGATGTGCGAGGTCCTATCCATCAACTGATTCATGTTTGGACCCTTCAATGGCACGGAGATAAAACTTTGCGCTTATTTCCAGGTAATGGCCAAATTTCGGTCATTTTTTAACCGTAGCGCGCAAATATGGAACGTCTGGGCTATACCGACCCCGGGATCGGTTTCGAGAGCCAAAAATACATGGGGAACTATAGGTCGGAGCTCGGGCACAGAACTTTTATTTTTTTTTGTGTGCCTGTGTTATTAGTTATATTATTTTCAGATGTTGTGAAATCAGAAATGACAACGGTGCTTGGTTTATTACCACTATCAACTTTTAGTATTTTTTTCGCAATATTTTCTTTATTCAAAAGTGTGTCTTCAATATGGCCTTCCGCCACAGTGCTCGATCTCCATCCTCCGTGTCTTTTAAGACAAGTGAGGTCATCACCGCCATCAACTAAAAGGGGAGCAACCGTTCGGCGTAATGCGTGTCCACTGTACTCTTTCCAGTTATCCAGCTTCAAAAATTTTGCCACTTCTTGCGAGACGGCACCGATTCTATGAATACCGACCGCCATTCCATGGCACTTTCCACTAACGTATCTGAGAAATAATCGACATTCTTCCAATCCGAGTGGACGTAAAGCAACAAATTTTCGATAAAAACTCAAATAATTGTCTCCCAGCGCAGTAAAAGAGCGTGATGCTTGGTTTTGGCATTAGGAATTTTTATAATTAAGGCGGATTTCACATCTTCAACATTAATTGTTAAATTGACTAATTCATCAAAACGGCATGCGCCTGCGACCCCTACCATTAGGACATCGAAAACGAGACTAGACAACGAGATCAATGAAGTATACTTTTTCTACTTAGGAAAGTATTTTTTCATAATTTATTATCAATCAGATCCAAACAATAAAAATAAAAAAACTGCAGGGTGAATATATCCATCCATATGTCTATAACTGGTGCCCTCTACGAAGAATCTGAAAATAGTTGTAAAATTCAAATATCTTGTCCTAAAAAACATAATTGGTACCATTAGATCCAATAAGTTCAACCGTTTTCAAATTATTAGGTATTTTCAAAAATAAATTTTCACTTTCAACACCCTGTATCTTTTAAACGAGTTGCATTTACATGTTTGGCTAAATCTTGTTATTTTGAAGTCTACAATCTACACTTTCTCTACGACACCTCATTAATTTCGGGACACCCCGTATATTTAAAATTATGTTTTCTGTATAGTACAAAATATACAGGGTGATTCCCAACTTATCTAAAAAAAAAAATTGCATGTACTATCGTTTGCAATAATAATGACACTCACTAAAATGAATTTTGCGCTTTCGTCTGAACTTCTGACGTATTCATATTGAAATCTACATTAAATTTTTAACATTAGTTATTAGTTGTTTCACTCACCAAGAGAGATTTAATAAAATTTCTATTTAGAACATCCAGAAGTTCAAAACTATTTTAAGAGAGTGCCATTATTATTGCAAACGATAGTACATGGGACTTGCAAATAGAATGTTATAAAAAAAATCATCGAAAATGATTTTAAAATACACTTCTGCACGGCACTGTCTACTGTAAAACTTGATAAGGCGGCAAAGCATGCAATCGGCGACCAGATAAAAAATTGAAAGAAATTCCCAAGGAAAGAAATAAATAATATTTTATAACATCTATTTTATGCAGCAAGTTAAACTACTTTTGCTGCTATTGTTATTAATTTGTGGTTTTAATTTCATTGATAAAATAGTTTGACATATCTGATATTACAACAAAATTTTGGGCCTGTCTTACCCAGTTTCTACAAACTAACACAAATGTTTTTGCTTCTTGTCAGTTTTGAACTCGTAAGTTATTAGCAACAACTATGATACGTTTGCGTAAATCATCAATAGTAGGTATCCACTTCGGTGCGATACACTTCATTTTTTAAATATCCCCTCAAAAAGTCGAAATGATTTAAAGTCAGGAGATCATAGTGGCCATGGTACCGATCCTCCTTGTCCAATCCCTGGTAATTATGGTTGAACACGCTGTATATGGTACGGATATAATCGAGCCTCGTGTATATGATACGCCACACTGCTGCAATACGCCGTGGAAGTTCTGGACATCCATCTCTTCCACGATTCGGTTTCAAATTCCCTCATGTTGTACTACACTTGCACTCACTGCACACCGCGGTAAAAGTAGCTGCATTTAGCTCATGTTTACCAGCAAATCATTCTGCTAAAGCATTTTCACATCACCATAAATTAAAACGATATCCACCAACTCCGAGTTGCCATACACGCAAGCCATTTTAGACATTTGATGTAATGTAAAGACTCGCTTCACAAAAAAGGTTAATACCTACAAAAAGTAATCGAATTTCAATATATCCAGTGATGTAAAGGTTGTAAATACTACAACTTCAATATTTTTTTACTCGTAAATAAGAATTTTACAATTTTTTTTTAATATATTGACTCATTTTTCAGGACGCATCTATTCCCAATTTTTTTAGGTAAGTTCTGAAACCCTGTATTTTCATTGGTTGCCAGTATCCAAATTGACCATTAGAATAATGTCAAATTATTCTAAATGCAATGCAAAATTATTATAATCGACTTGAATCGACACAGCGCCATCTCTTGGTTCGCGCTTTACGAACATGCGTCACCGAAACTGCTTTCCCTTCCAAACATCGAGGATTCACGCTGATTTCCTCGCGTGTCAAGAAAAAGTGGCGCGGTTACTTACCCAAATAGAAATGACATTATACTGTGGACGCGGAAATCCACCATAAACGATTTCTGTACGGTGATCTTTACGTTGAGGTAACACCGAACAGGGTAACGACCTCGCTTACGTGCCTGTAAATGGGACTGGGTATAAAGCCCGTATCGCTTGGCCCGAAGGTTTCTACACCGCACTTTCTATTCAGTATTTTTATGCCGTACCCGGTCTCCTTTTACCTTTCGAAACGGTACCTGCCCTCTTTACTTGAAATTGAAGAGGCCTCCTCAGAGCCTTTAGAAAAAAACCAAGGCGGCTGTGACTGTAATCGATTGTTTCCAGATGCGTCCGAAGGACCAACGTTTTCGTAAGTTGACAAACCGAACATGATGAAACGCGTTTTTAATCGGTACGTGAAATTAAATAAAAACTTTTAATTTAAATAGTTTTTATGTAACATGGTGTTACAAAACGGCTTTTAATTTTAATTGATTAATTGCTTAGCGGCTATCATTAAAACGTGATTGAAACCAAAGTTTATTCAGAGAGACTTATAAATTGCTATACGTCGCGTCGTCATATACAGGGTGAATATTAAAATCCGATTACTTTTTGTGGGTATTAAATGTTTTTGTGATACGAGACTTTACATTAGTTTTTCAAGTGTCAAAAATGGCAACTGAGAGTTGATGGATATCATTTCAATTTATGTGAAAATGCTTTGCAGAACCATTTCCCGATAAACATGTGCCAAATGCAGCTACTTTTACCGCGGTGTGCAGTGAGTGCAAGGGTAGTGCAACGCGAGAAATTTAAAACCCAATTGTGGAAAAGTAATTCACAAACAAGTCAAAAAGAAGGGGACCTAGAACAGATCCTTGCGTACCCTCCAACTTAGTAATAAAAGTAACAGACTTGATACCGAACAAATAGTAATCTCTTGAACCAATACATTTGAAAAAATATATATAATCGAAGTGTGACGTTTTTATCTTCGTTTCTACCAGTGCAAATTGGATTAGAGCTAGGGTCTGGATATGTGCTGGTTTTTCGGTCAACATGGACAGATCGGGTTTGCACACGTCCTGATTTTTCTACAACCATACTTGACAACAGCTTAAAGTAAATTGGACTTGAGGTATGGTTCTTTAGTTTCCATACACACTATCCCTGCTCGTAAAGTAGAAGCGTTTCGTCTAGTCCACAATAAGAAAAAGAGAAACTCCTGCTGTTAAGGCAGTCACATATTCAGAAATAAAGCAGAACAGAATATATATCACTCAGGAATGCAGGTGGAAGTTACTATCCACTTCCGCCTAAAGTTTCCCTCCTACCGACGCTTTTCTTCCTAATCATCATTATTTCACAAAATAAATGTTTCCAATTTTTATAAATAATTTCTTGACAATACGATTTGCTATGTTGAATTTTCAAGATTTTCAGGTAACTGTATCCTGTGTAACTACACCTACATCTAAAAACTTTAATTTGTTCTCAATTTTCCACGGTCTATACTTGACCTATACCATTATGTTTGTACGTGTTCATCGTGAAGTGTGACTAACACCCATAGAGTAAACAATGTCTGGATTATTATAATGCAATGATTAACTCATGAAGTAAAAAAAGTATAGCTATTTACCATTCAATATACAGTAACATCTAAAAACAATATAGTTCGGTGAAGGATACTGTCGATATGGTAAGATAGGTATTATTCATAAAAACGTATTTATCTTCTTCTTTATCTTGTATTATCACGGTCGAAAATAATAGAGAGTGATTAATTTACAGTACATAGATGAGTACGGGAGCTGAGAATTGCATGATTACCTATACGTGTCACTTGGATTTTCTCTTTTTTGAGTTTAATAAGATGTTTCTCTTTTATTATTACTAGGTAGATTGAGATGGCGCCACAAAAAATAAACAATTGCTTATTTAACCACGTATAAAATATTGTTTAACATTCACGAATAAAAGGTACCATCAATTGGCATGCCATGACACTTTTTCCATTGTTTTTTCACTGTGGGTTTTAAATGGTTAATAATATAGTCAAATGTTTCTACTTTTATTTTCATATATTCAAAATGTCGAACTCGGTATTTTCTTAATTCTGGGTAAAGATGATGAAATTCTCCAAATACTAGAAATATTGAATGGCGAAAACCGCATTCCGATTTGTTTAAATGACAGGTGTTTCTCATTTTTTTGCATGGCCACACGCTAGCGATTAGAATCACTCTCTAGATTTTCGCCCGTCTAGTATAGAAGAGTTCCTGGCGCTTCGCTCCAACATAAACACTGTCGCACTCCTCCTGGCTCTTATGTTGGAGCTTGGCGTGCAGCCCGGCGTGTGGCTTTTGCCGTGGCCTGGCGTGCCGCTCCAACATACACGTGCACTAACGCAGCCCCTTTGTTGCAGGCTTTAAGAGAGAAACCCCCGGGCAGTTTGGCAGATCGCAGTAGTGCTCCCCAGAGGAATGACGTTGCCCATCCAGCCGTTGTGCGGCGGTAAGCCGTCGTTACCGCTGCGCGGGGGCGGCGTGCAAGGGCGGCGCAGGCCGGCTTGTCTGAGCGCCGCATGGGCCGATCCGCCGATCAGCAGGCGAGAGCGGCGCCGAGCCATCTGCTCGTGGTCCGTGGGATACGGCACCCTCTCCGAGGCGGAGGAGACCGCCATCGCAACGATAGGCAACCAGGACAACACAACTTTCAAGAAAGGTACGTGGAACATGCGTATAGAATGGATTAGGCCTTGTCCTCATAGACGCAAAATTCGCAAATATTCGCTCGAATTATTCAGGGTTAATTATGACTAAGTGAAAAAAATTTAACAACGTGCTCAGGGAGGCCTAAAAGACAATAAAAACATTATTCCAGAATTTTAGCTCGATATTTAAAAAATGGGGAAAACCCTTTTTTCCTGCAGAAAGTAGGCGCCTATGATAAGCATCGACTGAGATGGCTTAGATGCATAGATAAGGCTTACATCTGTCAACAATGTCAACTACCATGCCGTCGTTGTTTTTTTCATTCGTTTTTCATTAATTCGTTACAAACTGGCAAAACTATTTATTCACTCAGTACAACCACTCACTACCGATAAAACACATTTCCCGTAGGTACAGTTAGATAAAATGCCTATATATTATAAGAAAATCGAACGAAAGGAATAGATAGGTATTAACATATAATAGAAAACTTTTAATGTACCCGCGGCAGTCTTGTTCCATAACCTAGAAACCGGCGAATTATATTGTGAGAAAGTATTTGTACCCGACACAAATTAATTTATTTAATAACTATAAAACGTTTAAAATAAAAATAAGGCACTAAAAACTGAAGAACAAAAAAACTACAACGTAAATACAGGAATTGAATTATGACATGACAGCGAATTTTACCGTTGTCTTATTGGTTGCCTAACTCTGCCTTTGTAAACGTTAAACGTGCGGCGGATGGAAGGATTTAATATAATTTCGAAAAAAATTTTGTTTCGCTTTATAAATAAGTTTGGAATTTTTTTGAAGTGTGATTCCGTTAATTATTAATTTTTTCTATCCCCTCTTAAAATATTTGTACTTAGTCATAGAAGTGATACACTTTAACCCGAATGCACATTAAAAACTAAACTATTCAAATTTGATAAATGAAATAAACAGCATAATAAGTTTGGTTTTTTTTGAAGGGTGATTCCGTTAATTATTAATTTTTTCTATCCCCTCTTAAAATATTTGTATTTAGTTATAGTTAACCCTGTTTAATGGCGGGAAAAGTCTCAACTTTAAGCGAATTCCGCCAAATGTCACATTTTCTATTATATTCATCACATTATTGACTGTTGTGGTATGTGGTAGATTATCAGTAGCACAAATCAAACTAAATAACTCCCCATAATGATGAAAATAGCAATAATATTACTGTTTTGCGAAATCCGCGTGAATATTTGCGATCGTATTTGAACGATCTGTCAAGATTTCACAGGCATTGTGCCATATCATCTGACTCAGAATTTACATTAGATTCGATATCTGTAACAAAAATATTAGTGTTCCATTTCAAATGTGAGGTGGCGTCATTTCCGTGAAAACCGGAAGTACCATATAAATGTTGATAACTTAAAAGGAGGTTATTTAGAAAATAAAAATCGATCGAAGAGTGCAAAAACAGATTTTATTATTGTCAGGAGATTCAGGAAACACATTTCCAACATTCACTCCCATAATCTGGATAATTTTTTAAATAAAGCATTCCATGTCCTAGTTTTCCTAATACTAGACCAAGTTTCTTCAAAATTCGATATTGGGAGATATCAAATATATGTGTACCAATCAATAAGCAATATCCCTTTGAACTATCTTAAAACTATCCAAGGTAAATGATGAACCCGGTTGACGAAACGTGAAGCGTACAATCTCTTGGCATTTTGACCCCTCGTAAATTAATATCATGTCTACTAGTTCATTACAGTGATAAGAGTGTGAGTCATTACAGCAACAATCTGAGCACAAACAACCTATAAAAGTATTAACGGAATCCAGAGCAGCATTAAAAATAACTCAAATAGAAATCATCCTGTATATTGGAGAATGGGAAATTTTAGTAAAATATCAGGTATTATATTCTTTTTATTTTGTTTAATGTATTGTCGAAAATGTATTATACGAGCATAGTTTCCAAAAATACTCGTTTATAATAAAAACTAGGTGACCCGGCAAACGTTGTTTTGCCATATGAATTATTTCTAGTGAATATTTTGGTAGTCGGCTTCGTTCTCATCCCTACTCCGTGCTGTTTACTGGGTGAGAAGCACAAACCTAGAAAAAATATAGACTGTGCCAGTGTCATATTGCCGGCAACCGCTAATTCATGGCTGCCCTAAAAGGTCCAGAATCACTAAAACCTGGTTTTTATGCCAATTTGTATTGTAGCGTGAATCTCATTTGTTTACTGTGATTGGTGACATTCATGTCACATTCTTTAATAGCATTTAAAATGACAGCAAGTTAGTTAATTTCATATTACAATGCAGCCATCATATTTGCACAACCGCCAACATAAAGCAAATAAAATATCAATTTTCTGGACCTTAGGTCCCTAGAAAACGCGGCACCTGTCACATGACCTATATCATGAACCGACGCTGTCTATATTTTTTCTAGGTTTGTGGTGAAAAGTGACACTGGTAGACGCCTGGCGGGGAGAACTGATCTAGTGATAAACGATCAGTTATCTACCAGGGTTAAAAATGATTAAATTACTAAAATGGCTATTTAAAAATAGGGGTTTGTGATAGAAGGGTGAAAATTAAGGGTTGTAAGTATTTTTAATGCCACATCATAAAAAAATAAAAATAAAAAATGTTGTTAAAAAAAAGATTAAATTACTAAAATGGCTATTAAAAAATAGGGGTTTGTGATAGAAGGGTGAAAATTAAGGGTTGTATCTATTTTTTAATGCCATATCATAAAGAAAAATTAAAATAAAACATTTTGTCAAAAAATAAAAAAAATTGTTTAGGGTGGACCACCCTTATCACTTAGGGGTATGAAAAATAGATTACGACCGATTCTCAGACCTACCGAATATACATATAAAATTTCATAAAAATCGGTCAAGCCGTTTCCGAGGAGTATGGCGTCTAAAACTGTGACACGAGAATTTTATATATTAGATAATATATTCAATCAATTTTAAAATATAACTTCTAATTTGCTTTCAACCACTAACTTATTTTAATTAAAAAACTTCATAGAAATAACTTATCTGTGACCACTCTTTAGTATAACTTCTCTGTAATTTTTAAGAGTAACTTTTTTATGTGGTCATTTTAGAAAACTTTCATTTTAAAAATGAATATCACTCTTAAAGATGGCTTGTCATTATTACTATAGAATAACTTTATCTTCAAGGTGTAATTTTCAGCTATAGTTTTTCAAAATATTAACAGTTATTTTTTTCTTACTACTTTCAATTTTAAAGGTAATTTTAAATAATGTTAAATTTTAAAAATGACTATTGCGATATTTCTTATAACTAAAACTTGCAATTACCTCTCTAATAATTATTTAAGTTATTTTTGCTTATACAGGATGATTCAATCATTATGTCACTAATTTTAAGAGAAGATAGGGGAAAAATTAGTGTAATACGAGTACGCGATTTAAAAAAAATTAAACCTCGTTTTCAGACTGTCACTGACCGCTGGCGGCAGTTCAACTCGGTGTTGACCTGACGCGACGTTGCCAAGTTTAAATATTTTCCTATAGTATCTCCTTATTGTAATATGTATGTAATGTTTTAAATTATTTTTTAAAAACATGTAAGTACCAACATAAAAAATATTTAATATTGAAACCCCTTCCTAAGTAGAGTGTTTAATTTTTACAATACACATATTTGGGCCGACGAAAATCCTCATGCTCTAATAGAATCTGGACATAAGGCACGTTTTTCATTAAACATTTGGATGGGTATTGTAGGTGACAGATCTCTAGGTCCTGTTGTTTTACCAAACCGATTAATAGGCGCTGCTTACCTCAACTTTCTGCAGAACACACTGTATGAGTTTTTGGAAGACATTGCTTTGAATCAGAGGCAACAAATGTGGTTCCAGTGTGATGGTGCTCCAGCTCATTTTTCCATGGCCGTTAGAGAGCATTTACACCAAACTTTTCTACATAGATGGATAGGAAGGGCCGGACCTGTTTTATGGCCTTCAAGATCGCCTGATCTGAACCCTCTAGATTTCTTTGTTTGGGGATATTTGAAGACATTAGTGTATGGTACTCCTGTAAATAGCCTGGAAGAGCTGCAGCTACGGATTAATCAAAAGTGTCAAGAAATGCAAACCATGGAGGGTGTTTTCGAAAGAGTTCGAATATCGTTGAGACGAAGATGTCGTGCCTGCTTGGAAATGGACGGAAGGCACTTTGAACATCTTCTGTAACTTTGTTTTTTGTTTGTTAAAAGCTTCCCTTGTCGGTTTATTCCTAATAAAATAAAATGTTTGAAAAACGAATAGTGGTCCATATCTCCGCAACCGTTACTTTGCAGACCCATGTTTATTAAGACTTTTCTGCTTATTTTGGTTCATACTATTACCTCCTGAAATATTTTACACTATTTTTTTAACATCCTGTATATTAATACTTCCACATTACTTAAAATTTAAAAATCACCGGTCAGCAACTGTTCAGCAATGTAATTCCAAAATGAACTGATTTCTTTCGACGTCGAGATTACTACTAATAATTTTCTTCTTACATAACCAACTCACTTACAAAGAAAGCTTGTAGGGACATTTTTATTTTGCCGATTATAAGAATGACTGGTTGCGACTATGATTAGATTACTCGTCGTTGTTTCTTTAGTAGTGACCCTGTAATCTTTTAAAAAAGGCATTTACTTTTGTTGTATTCAGCTTTAAAAATGACCAGTCATTTGAAATCGTTCAGTATCACTTTCAAAATGACTATTGCAGTCTACGACGTAAAAAGTATTAAAATCCTTTCTCTTTGCAGGAAAAGTGGCTGATCACGCCACGCTCCTCGAACCGCGCGGCCGCCGTCTAGTCACTGCCGTCGCCGTACCCCATGCCGCCACGCCCCCCACCCCGGCTCCCCCTCGTAGAACCCGCTCCCGAGTCGACCCCCTGCTGGCCATGCCGGGCATCAAGTCGCTGCTGAGCGGCGGCGGCCGTCGACGCAACAGCGGCGACACGCAGGCGCCGCTGGTCAAGAGGGCCAACGGCGTCGCCGCCGGCGACACCATCCCCGTGGTCAAGTCGGCCAGCAGTCTGGCCAGCTTGAGGAAGTGCGAAACTGTGCTGGCTCTCACCGGATACCTCAGGTAGGTAGATAAAAAACAACTCCACTTCAAAATGATGCCATCTCAAATGAATAATTAAGATGGGAATGATTATTTTCATGAGTTACATTCTTTAAATTTTAAAAAGTTACTGAAAATTAACAATTTTTTAAAATAAATATTACATAAGAAAATAAAAACTCACTGTGAAGAAAATTTTACTACAATATATAAAATAATAATAATAAAAAAATAAATAAAATTCAAAATGAACTTAGAATTAGGTTATACAGAAAGTTGTTATACATTGCGTCATATCTCCTGTTAAGATGTCCGGGATAATGTGGGAAATCTCTGGTGCAAATCGAACATGAAAAAAATAAGATGACAAATTCCTATATATTTTTCCCACGGAGCCTCCCTACGGAGATATGTGTTCCTGAAGGACCCTGCCTCTTGTACGAATACTTAGTTCTTAGATCTCACGACGTCGTGAAATTTTTCATGGGTAGACATTGAGAGTAAAAAAATTAAAATTGGGCGAAATATTAAATTAGTTTTTGTAAAAATATCTATAGTGTTCAAATCACAAAATGAAGTGATGTTTATTGTGCATTTTCTACAGAAAATATATGAAAAGTTATAGAATATATCAAATAAAACGAAAAACAAAAAAATGATATTGCACGAAATAAAATATACAGGGTGTCGGGGAAAATGTGGGAAATCTCTCGGATGCAGATAGGACATGAAAAAATAAGAAGATTCTATAAAAAAATTTCCTACAGGTCCTCCCTACGGAGATATGTATCCCTGAAGGACGCCGCTGGAAATTGGTTTTTCTTTAATAACGTATAAAGTATTTAATATAATTTAATAAGAATTTAATGTGATGCTAGTGTCCATAAGGACTTCTTAAAATAAGTGTCCTTGAAACATATTTAACTTTTTTAGTTTACCAGAGGCGGACTATGCTTTACAACTTAATACCTAAATTTTTAACGCCCTGTATGATAAAGACTTTAAAATAATAAATCTTTGTAGCCTCAACCTTAGACCAAAAAAAAAATTTAGTCTTGTTTAATGTCGATAAACCGTTTACGAGAAAATGAATAATAAACGAATTCATGTTTTATTTTTAATAATTTATTATTTTACGACCGCTTCTCCACTGGGGCAAGGAGGTTTATTCATTTGACATTATCCAAATCACTGTGTTAGGGGACTTAAATCGTCCGCCACCAGGAGGTTAAATCTATTGACACAAACTGAGAAATTGGTTACTTAAACTGTTGTAACGAATACTCTACAAACGTCAAAATATGTCTTACGTTCACCGATTCGATAGTGTATATTTTGAAACCTAGGGTTGCATGGAAGACACCTTCTACATATTTGTTTGTATATTTAGTTGTTTCTTGTTTGTACATCAAAAATTAGTATTATAAGTTGCCCCGAACATTCCCATCGTGACACCAGTTAACTATGACGTGCTTTCGAGATGCAACTGGATATATCGCGTTCCCAATCTAGAATTGTGTAGAAGATTCGAGACATTTCCGACGTTTCGATTGTAACTATTTATTTAAACAGTATTGGAGGTCATATTGGGAGAGTTTAGAGATATTGTTGGCGATTAAGTTAGATCCTGCAGATTTGAATAGTGATAATAATAATAATAATATCTCTACCCCTCATTCTAATCACAGGGATTACCCAGAAGTCGGAGACTTGTGCGGGAGAGGGGGCGGCATATTATTATTAAGCAGGCCGCATTTGCGCCCAGGAACGACTTACGTTGGTAGGCCCTAACCACTATTCAGTGCAGGAATGAGGAAAACCTCATTAATTAGGGGGGTAGTCAAATATCAACCGGCATCAATCTCTCACATTGACCCAAGCTAACATTATTCCACCCTACCATACCCACAGAGAGGGTGCCAATCCTCTCTATGAATATAGTTTATATACGGTCTACCGGCAGCTGGGCTCGAACCAACTCCGTCTAGTCGCCTCGATTCAAGTACTAACGCCTTAAACCGCGCGACCACTGACCGATCCAATTCGATTGATTCGGATAATGATTCGCTAGATTGTTTTCAGTAATTAAATTAATGAATTTAACAATATTAATTACATAGTTACTTGCTCCGAAATAGATATGGCGCAATTCTCAAATACCAACAATTAACGTTAAGCTCCTGGTGAGCACGATTTCATAATATTTATTATAGGTATAGGTATCAGTCAGCCCGTCCCTAATATAACTTATTTGTTTGTACGGTTTTTGCAAGGTTTCTCCCATAAATCAAGCCCCAAAAAAGGAGTGCGTTACCCATGGAAATTGCGTCTTGTATTTCTTGGTTTAGCATCATTGTAAAAATTGTCTGCGTCGGACCAGACGGTAGAAGTTATACTTCTTTGGCCATTTTCATACACCCACTCGTACGTACAAAAAAAAAATCTTAAAAAAAACACGTACGTACAAAAAAAAAATCTTAAAAAAAAAAAATATATATATATATATTATTATTATACTAGTTCTTAAAAATTTGTTCTTCCAAATTTGTTCTTCCTTTTGAGCGTGACGCGGTTTCTCGACCAACATCCCATCCCAATGTGTCTAACGGGCGCAAAGAAGTATAACTTCAAAAATGGGGTTATTTTCGTTTTTTTTTCTTATTTCACGATTCGAAAGTTCTGTATCATCAGAATGTGCAAAATATTATATTTTTCTGTCATCAACTTCACCCATAGTATCACCGTTTGTTTGTTTTATTTCAAGAGGACTTGGCGGTCGTAGAATAGACAAAATATTGTTGAATAATCACGATTTTTAAATTTTATAGAACCAGATGCGCAAATAATGGCTTATAAAGGATTTAAATACTCCTACGTCTATTTAACAGTTAGTGAAGTAAAAGAGGCAAAAATAATAGCCAGTTTAAGAACACGTGGAATGGGTGATTTCTAGAGTTCGATAGTTTGCTATTCTTCAACCTCATTCATTTGTATATTCTAGTTTCATCAAGTATTTAGATTTAGTAACTGAAGTGGTCTGGTTAATATTCAAAATTATACGAGGTCTGGCTATTAAATAACGAGACTGGTTACGAAAAAGGGTTTTATTATAAAAATTATTCTACATTCGAATGCTCCCCTTCAATATACTCCCCTCCCCTCGCCACACACCTTTCCATACGTTTTTTCCATTGATCGAAACAGTGCTGGAAGTCTTCTTTGGTGACGGCCTTTAGGAGCTCTGCCGTTTTTTGCTTTAACGCTTCCATCGACTCAAATCGGGTCCCTTTCAAAGCAGATTTTATCTTCGGAAACAAAAAAAGTCGCACGGTGCCAAATCTGGTGAGTACGGCGGGTGTTCGAGCACTAGAGTTTGCTTACTGGTCAAATACTGCTTCACAGATAGCACGTTATGGGCCGGTGCGTTGTCCTGGTGCAAAATCCACGAGTTGTTCTTCCATAACTCGGGCCGTTTTTTACGAACTCGTTCTCGCAGTGTTGCCAAAACTGACAAATAGTAAGTCTGGTTGACAGTCTGACCCTCTGGAACCCATTCAGTCATCACGATACCGTTAATGTCGAAAAAAACGATCAACATTGCCGGAGTTGAAACAGTCACAGGGCGACCTGGGCGCTAGTCATCTTCAGTGCTCTCTCGGCCCTCATTAAAGCGCTTACACCACTCAAAAACACGCGTACGAGATAGAGAATTGTCCCCATAGGTCTCTTGCAACAATTTATAGCACTCAGTCAGAGTTTTTTTCAATTTAACGATAAATTTGAGATTGATATGTTGCTCCTGTTTTTCGTTACACATGGTTTTCGCCACGAGAAAAAAACACGTTTGTTTCAAACCGCTACTGCACAAATACTGTCATAGTGACGGAAACGTGTTTTGGGACGTGCATAGACAAGATATCTAGATACCCAACGCACAACTCGTTTTTTACCCCACACGTCTAGGGCGCCCGTTAGGCGCGCAGTCTCGTTATTTAATAGCCAGACCTCGTATTGTTAAGGAACGAAAAAAATGTAATTAACGGATATAGAAAAAAATGTAATTTTAAAAATAGGATAAACATGTATTATAAGATCAGAAGTATTTTTTGTCTGAATTTTGCAGGAGACAGTTTACAAGAGCAAGGTTTTTGTTTTATTTGAACAAAAAATGCGATTATCCTATCCTATAACTCGATCGACCAAATCTGAAAATATGTTTTAATGCAAATTTGATACCACTAATTTGAAGTGAATCAATTAAATGGAGTCATTGTGCAGGTACACTAATTAATAAAACAAAAACATAACGAGAAACGAGTACACCGACGATAGAATTATGTGACGTCATATCGCCCGTGCACTGATTGAAGGCGGAGTGACCTTTAGGCATTAATTAATATCTCCTTTGTTTTTCGGTTAATTAACCTCATTTTTCAACATATGCTTAAACTGATCAGATCTATAATAATATTGACCAAATTTGGATAAAATTTGATTATACCAAATGACCCCATTATGTTTTGTTCTTGAACTATTAATTTTATTTTAATACATGCAACATGCATCAAGAGCAGTAGTTTACATTACAAAAAGAAATACGTTTCGTCATATACATATATTTTTCTTTATACAACCGACTGGTACCTATTTATATTTCACTATTTTGTAAATGTCAAATGTCTATGTATATGTATTTATAACTTGCAATAATATTTACACGCCGAACTTAAATTCGTGTAGGTGTATTCGGTTTTACCACACCACGCAGCGTTTTGAATGAAATCAGAGCAATTGCAGATGCCCTCGCGTTCCGACATATCAACTTGCGAGGATCTTACCGTCAGTCGATTGCTAACAATGATGAGCAACCACACGAAAGGCCGACAATATCGGTACTTATTTTTGCGTTCGTCGATTTGTGCAAGACTTGTCCGAAAGTAAGTCTCCAAACTCTAAGTAGAAAAGAAGTCAAATATTATTGCAGAGTTTTATGTATTTCGTACGATATTTAGTTATAGAAAGTGTACAAAATGCAAAACATACGCAAGAATATTTGCACAAAGTCTCAGCTGCTCTTCCCCAGTGTTCCTCTTACTGTACCCACTTCTGATATTTCCCTGCATAAACTTCCCGTCAGTTCCCGTAGACCGTAAATTCTGTAAGCAGTGGAAAATTAAATTGAGAGTCGGAAAACCAATAACTAAATATATAAAGGTATGTAGCAAATTTTAATTATAGAGGATTTTATGCCAGGTAATTATAACAAGGTTATGTTGTGAATTATTTAAAGATGTTTTTAAATCTGTATTACACATTACGCTGCCAATTTTCTCCAAATTAAAGATGAATATTTCATGGGGTGGCTGAACTAAAGCAGACGCTGTAAACACCAGCTTTTGACAACATGGGGCTCTCGCGTTCTACCCCAGATAAAATTATATGCCCTACCTTCTGTTAGATGTCGCACACGATCCCCTAAGTAGTTCAAGACATCTCGAGCATTGAATTTATAGTTAGCGTAGCTTATAGGTATAATCAATGGTATTAGTTCATGTTCCACTATCAAGAAGTTATTAGTATAACGTATCAAAATATGTTGCTAAATTAATTTTAAAAAGTGCCATATTATTGCAATAATATGTACAATTGTTTTCAATAATAATGACTCTTCAAAATGAATTTTGCCTTTTCTTATGAACTGCCGACGTATTTGTAATGAAATCTACTTTCAATAGCTTTTAACATTAGGAATTAGTTGTTTCACTTTAGGTACCAATAGAGATTTAATGAAATTTCTATAGTCGGAACTTCCAGAAGTTCAAAAACTGTTTTGACGGAGTGTCATTATTATTGCCAAAGCACATGCAATGAATTGTTTTAAAACACCTAAAGCTCATATATTTTTCCAGTAGTAAGTAATAATTTGGAATACATACTTATACTTTCAACTTTTAACATTCATTCTTAGTTGTTTTTGCTCACCGATAGAGGTCTAATGAAATTTCAACTTAGAACTTCCAGTACTTCAAAAACTGTTCTGAAGAAATGCCATTATTATTGCAATAGATTGTACTTCTAACCTGAATACATACAGGGTGTCACAAATTGCAGGAGGTGATAGAATTTTATTAAATAAGAAAACAAATTCATATCAACATAGAATGGGAAATGCTTAGTTTCTGAGATACATACAGGGTATTAAAAATTACAAAACAAAACAAACTTTTTAATTGATGACCTTAATTGTAAAGATAAAAACTTGAAAATTGGCACCCCATAAAAAAGTAAATAAGCAGTTTTGTGTCTTTCCAGGTCATCGTCATCTTCAAGCAGCATAGAGCCCCTCCAGCCGGTCAACAGGCTGAGGATATCTCCCCATGGCTCGCATTCACGGATGTGTTCCCGCTGCTCAAGTCTTCTCACGTTAGCCTCGAGCTCGCGCTACTCCTTGAATTCCTCCACGGGAGGATTTGTGCCCGTACCTCCCGAAGATCCTCCCGTGCTCTGCAAGCTCTGCCTTGCCGAGGTGCCTTCTAACAGCATCTTGCGTATTCAGCAGTGCGATTGTGCCTTTTGTACAGAGGTAAGTCCACTAATCTAAGAATCTACTAACCATGACTATAGTAGCAGTAGGAATTTTATATTTTTATCAAAATACGTAAGAAATTGCAACTGGCAATTTAATTTATATATAAAAAAGCCCACATGCCACAGTGTTAATTGTCATTTTAACAGCGGCAAACTTTTACAACAACAAATACACTAATGTTTTTTTCACTTATTAATTATTTAATCAATTCTTTGCCAAAATAAATAGTTTGGAATTTTTGTCAACTTATTGAATTATTAAACACTAACAATGATACGATTCGGTCAGTCTACGAACAACGAAATTAGTCAAATTGTTAATACCTGTGTGCCTGCTAATACAGTTGCGACTCAATCATCAATCTGGTGACAATTTTCTACATTTTGTCATGCAAAAAGTTATAAATTTGAGCCAGATACTTCCATCGAGAAATTGAATGTAATATTGCAAGATCGGGCTTTTAATATGCGAAAATGTGACAAAAAACACTACAAAGAAGCAGTCGTAGTTAAAAGAATTTGGAACAGTACCACTAAAATGCTACAAAGTAAATATTATAAAGAATTTAGTATTGTATTTAACCCTTTCACCGACATACAGTTTAATTAATCGATCACGAGCTGCACGTAATACTAAACGTAAAATCCTACAATCATAACCCAAAAAAGAGAAAGTGCATCACCTCTTCATAAATGTGAAATATTTGTAATTTGATGAAATTATATCACATTTTGGCATTTGAATTAGCTTGGCGCAGAGAAGAAGCAACTTACTGCAAAACCACTTATTTCGTATCTGAAATTGAAAATAGTGGAAAAGAAACTGGACGTATCAAGTATAATCTTCTATTTTCGAAAACGAGACAAGGCGGTGACAATAAATTATGTGACAGCAAATGGATTACGCCTAATATTTTAGAGGAAGATATTTGCCCAGTACGCTTATTTAAAAAGTTGATGGAAAAACAAGGCACTTCTATAACATTGGACAGAGCATTTCTTACACCAAATCCCTTTTGGAAGAAGAAAAATTCTAAAGGTTGGCATAAAAATGTGCCGATAGGAATTAATGAAATTTCCAAATGGACTAAATGCTCAGCACAAAGTATTGGTATAGATGTCAGACGTGTCAAAATTACAAATCGCGAGGCATTTGATACAAATATGGCGCTACAAGAATATTGGTCCGTGCAGTAGGCAGATTGAAAACAATATTACTTCTTGCTGAAAATCGTGGTAGTTTAAATTGAATATTGTTTAGCACACCTGGACATTCCAAAATGTTATGAACCAGATTAATTCGTAGGCGTATTTTTTTATTTTAATAAAAACCAGTAAAAACTAAATACATTATTAAGGTGTTCCAGTTTTATTTTCACTCTTTAACTGGTTATTCTGCCACTTACAGGAAAAAAGATTAAACAAACAAACCAATCTGCTAAAAGCATCCTCGTTGTTTGTACTAAAAGACAACATTAGTTCAATTTAATTTCCATGTTATCAGTTTTATACAAAAAGTGACATTCATAGCCTTCATAAATAGCTGATTGTTTATTTAATAACATATGTATCTGCTTGATAACTAACAGAAGCATTATGTAGTAATTTTTTAGAGTAGATATTAACATAAATTGTATACAAACTTTTTGATAGAGGGATTATTTCAGTCTCTAATGCAACATTTTAACAACTCTAAAGTAGGTGTTTTTCTCATATTAATTTAATTTTTTCGCTTATTTATAATGCTGAAAAATAGATTTTGGACATCACAACTATTAATTCGTAAAACACTAATATCACAAATTCAATTAGATAATTCGCACATACTTCATGTTTATTTTATTTAATATCATCCAAGAGAAAATCCAATTGTAGGGTGAGTAAAACCACAAATAATTAAAGAAAAGTTTAAATCCGTCAAGTAAAATGTCATGGGGAATACCTATCTGAGGATAAATTTCATCCAGATGAAATGAAAGTAACTTTAAAAGTTGCCTATGAACATCTTCAATGTCAGATTGAAAAACCTTATAACCAGGATTCCACACAATGCTAGCATATTCCAGTTTAGATCTAACAAGAGCATTGAAACGCGTCATCTGTACTTGAGTATGTGAAAAGCTATAGAACATTCTAGTAAAAAATCCCAAAATTGTATTATCAAAATATATACCTAGATCTTTTACAGTTTCAGAACGGTTCAGGATAATGTTATTTATATTATAATTATATAATATAGTATAGGATAGTGTTTCCTAGAGAAAGACATCATAATGCATTTGCTAGCATTTAGAGAAAGATTCTTAATGATACACCAGTTACAAATATAGCTTAGGGAATGCTGTAACTACACAATCATAACGGTAATAACATCACAACACAAATTTTTTAATCATAATTGCAATCAAGATTTTGAACTATATCGTTAATATAAATAACAAACAAAAAAGGCCCCAAAATGGACTCCTGAGATACTCGTACATACGATGCTACTAGCACAGAATCTGACATGTAACCACCACACTAAACTTATTGATATCTACTATACAACTAAGATTTCAACGATTTTCATAGTACATCTGGCAATCCAAAGAATTGAAGCTTTTGAATTATTATGATCGAACTTATCGAAAGTCTTCAAAAAGTCGGTATATAAAACATCAACTTGAGTATTTGCATCTAATATTTGAGAGATGTATTAGGTAACACATATCAAATTAGACACAGTGGATCTATTTTTCATGAACCCATGCTAATAACGGCTAATAACTACCTGTGCTTGTGGATAAAAGTAAATTGTGACTAGCAATTTCTGTAACTTTCAAGAAACTATAAATATTTGTCTATAATTATTGTTAATATCAGATTTGATACCCTTTTTGAAGAATGGAGAAGTAAGTTCATTTATCAAAAAAAAAAAACACTGATCTTTAGTGATAAATCAAATATAAGAAGCTTGTTGAATGTGATTTTCTTGAAAATGGTAAATTTCTAGGACTAATGACAAATATACCTTTTTCTAATGAAAATAATGTGGGCTTAATATTTTTTAACAAAATGTATATGCTATGCTCATATTTATGTCATAAACATGGCTTATGTGGCACCCTCTATAAAATATATTGAAATATATAACAGATTATGATGAAAACACTACTTCAAAATTTTTAAGTTCATATAAAATTTTATAATTATGAAAATTCAATTTTTAAATTCCAAATTATACCTTGTATCTTTTTTATTATAAATATTTTATTAAGGCATGTTGGTTCCAATCGGAATATTTTGAAGTAAAAAATCTAGTATGTGTCTATGGACCGTTAATTACGAACCACCTTGTATTTATCATGGTCATTAATGAATTATGTGTTTCAGTGTATGAAGGCATATGTAGAATTTGAAATATCAGAAGGTGCATACGAAATTTCTTGTCCGGATGCACAGTGTCCGTCTCAGGGAGTTCTCCAACAAGAAGAGATAAAAAGACTGGCTGGAAGTGATTTATTAGACAAACACAAAAAGTACCGATTAAATAGAGGTGAGTTTATCAGACTACGCTCAACATTTTTCTCAAATTGACATCTTCCAAAAACCACTTCTTCAATAACGGAAATTTCCTCTTATAATTTGCAGAAGTAGAGTTAGATAAGACGCGCACCTGGTGCCCACGGGCGGGCTGCGAGACCGTCTGTTCGATGTGTCCGACCCAGAAGTGTGCGCCGCAGAGCGTCTTTTGTCCCACCTGTACGACGGACTTCTGCAGCAACTGCAAGCTGGAATGGCACGAGGGGCTGACATGTGACGACTACGGCAAGCAGTTGGCCAAGCAGGGCAAGACTGAGGAGCCAGGGATACCGTTCGACTCGGATCTGATCAAGTGCTGCCCCATGTGCAACGTACCCATCGAGAAAGACGAAGGCTGTGCCCAAATGATGTGCAAGCGGTGCAAACATGTCTTTTGCTGGTACTGCCTTGCCAGTCTAGACGTAAGCATTCACTTCTATATTATTATATTGTACACATACATATAATCGGTATGTATGCACAACGTTTTTCTGCCAGGTTTCATTTTTATAAAGAATAACTAAAGAGTATACATTAATAAAAACACCCTATAGATTGAGGTCAACCCATATCAAATCAACAAATGATGGTTGCTGACCAAATTTATTTATATACTCTCTCTTTTTTTTTTACTTTTATCATATGTTTATTACTTTGTATGTTTGATGTAGTATGTAAGTGGAAGAGTAGCCCAAGGCTATAACTTTGCCATTATATTCTCGTTTACAATAAATACATATTATTATTATTATATTTGTACTATACCGGTGGACATTTTGAAAAAAAATATTAATTGCAGTTTTCAAATTTAATTAAATTATTTATTCATAATGATGTGTATTTAATAACTAAATCCTAATATTTTAACGCCTAGAATTAAATTTTGCTTTTTAACGCAATTTTTTTATGTAGGTACTCCTGTTTAGTATATCAAGAATTAGGTTTAGAAATCGTTTGGAGACAAATATCTCAAAAACGGCTTGTTCTATCGGTTTCAAATAAGTATACCCTTTCTTCGTAGAAATAATCGGTCTTACGAATGCGTTGCTCTAAATTCTGCTAGGACGTTCCATAAAAAAGTTTTAGCTGAAAATAATACCAGAGTCACCCGTAACTAGCACCCTCTAACAGCTGTCGCAAAAACGACATCAAATTCGAATTTCTCGCCACCCAAAACCCCCAGTACCAAAATTTCATATATTTTCGATGACAATTACAGTAATTATTAAATAAATTTTAAAAATAAAAAAAAATTGACACCCTGTATATCGAAGAGGAGCAACATTTTATTAAAGCATATTTGGTAGAATCCTAATATTTTGACGTCTAGAATCTAACCTTGCTTTTTGGCGCATTCTTTACGAAACACCCTGTATATTTTTGGACATACTGATAAATCTCATTTCTTTTACAATTAAACAAAGTATACTTTGAAAACATTTGAATGAGAGCTGTCATAATACTTTGACGGTAATTTCAAATCTTATACGTCGTTCATAGAAGATAAAAGTAAATAAATAAATTTTGACAGCAACCTTTTCGAATTAAATTGGTTGATTTGATATGGATTGACCCATTGTACTTAAGTCATATTACTACAAGTAAATAATATTGTTTTAGGATGATTTCCTGCTGAGGCACTACGACAAGGGACCGTGTAAAAACAAGTTGGGCCACTCGAGGGCGTCAGTGATATGGCATCGGACACAAGTAATAGGCATATTCGCCGGATTCGGTATACTGTTATTAGTGGCGTCGCCGTTACTGCTGCTAGCCGCGCCGTGCATAGTGTGCTGTAAGTGCCGTTTTTGTAATACGGGGACCACAAAACTAGACAATGAGGATGAGGTTCCGGGAGAGGAATCATGATGCGAGCAAGACTGAGTTTTTAAGATGTTCACTGTGCTTTAATCGTAGACAGTTTATTTCCAACATTGTTTTTTTGTATTTAATTGCGAGAAACTACTATATATTCTAGTTCGGTAGTGTATACCAAAACCTAGTTTGTGTTCTTAAATATTAAATTGATTCTATTAAAATTTTTAAATATGTCGTATATAATTTTTAACAATTTTTAAATAATTCATATTTAGTCACTGCCAGTGTTCATATTGAACGAACAAAAGCTTCAGATATTATATTAATTAAAGTATAATTTTTTCGTTAAACTGACAAACATGTACAGGGTGTTCAGAGAATTCTAGAGCAGATTCTGCATCCAAAAATATGAAAAAGTTTCTATAAACCTAGGTTCGCAAATGTTTCTTCTTTGAATTAAAGGATTTACAAAAAGAAATTAAATACATTTTTTATTGATAATTCTAAATTTTTCATTGGAAACTGTTTAAATTTAGGTATTGATCCAAATATTGATAATTTATACATTTTTAAATCATTTACATTTAGGTATTAACCCAAATTTAAACAATTTCCAATGAAAAATTCAAAAAATTGTCAATAAAAAATATATTTAACTTTTTTTTTGACAGCCTGTATTTCGAAAACGAAGCATTTGTAAACCTAGACTTAAAGAATTTTTAGATGTAGAATCTGCAGTAGAATTTTCTGAACATCATTTTGTAACACCCTATATAGTGAGTGGAAATTATGATGTTCAGTATGACCCATTTCAAATGGAAAGGCCTATAAAAATGATATTTATAATACGATTTAGTTCAAGTTTTTGTAACAGATGGAGCAGTAAAAACTATTATGGCGTAAAGTATTAAAATTTCTTTTCTATTTTCAAGACCTACTTGAATTTTTTCACTGTTAAATTTTACAAAAACTAGCAAATTTTTTTCTTGAATTAACTACGGCACTGGATTCAGCATCCCCTAAAATGGTTCTAATGTAGATTTCATTTTATTAAATACATTTAATAATTTTCTAAAACAAAATTTTGACTAAAAAATTAATTAAAAAGTAATACATTTTTTATGTTTAACAATCACATTAAAAGTAAATTGTTGATAATAATTAGGTATATAAACATTAATATTTATTTACTAAATTTGATATAAAACCATTTTAGGGGATGCTGAATCTAGTGTCGCAGTTAGATTTGAAAAAAAAATTGCTAAACAGCTCTTGTAAAATTTTACAGTGAAAAAAATTCGAAGTAGTCCTTGAAAATTAAAAACAAATTTTAATATTTTGCATCAGAATAAAGTTTTTACTACTCCATCTTTAAAAAAGAAATAATAAGATAATAATTTTTTTTTACAGGCCTGTTTCCATTTGAAATGGATCACACAGTAGATACCCTTAGTAAAGCTTTTAAAGATTTTTCCTGAATTATCAACAAAAAGAAAAAATATTCTACAAAAATGAATTAATCTTACCCCGATGAGAATATTTAGTGGTGTCTCCCGATTAATGCTTGCTTTGGTCTAGTCTTATGAATTAATGCAAGGCCTGCGATTTTGCGTGCATCACCGATGAGTTTTCCGTAAAAAAAAATGAGTTTTAACATGGACGGAATCTGTGATAGAACTGTGATTTGTAATTTACCGTCTGTGTCTTAAACTCATGATACTGTATATTTATTTGTAACTGTCAACTATAAGCCGTGGCCTAAATTTGTTTAGGATATTTTTACAGCGATATCTTGGGTGGATTTATTATATTGTAGCACTGCCATCTTTAATGATTTCTTGTGTGGAAACACGTAATTATTATTGTCACATTCACTGATTTATTCGATCGGCACAGTTTGAGTCACTACCGTTTACACACGCTGTTGTTTCAGCCTCGGTATGGAGTGCGGAATATAACGTTGGATTGTCATCGTTCGATTTTATGACTGTTTATTAGAACACTGTGAGGTATGATAAACATAATGTAGTATTTAGTTGCAATACCTATTTTTTTAATCAGTTAATTTTAAGAGCTTACAGTTTTCTAATAGACGAGATTTTAAAGGGACAGTGCTTCTTAACTAAACTCTCCTAGTTGGCTTGGCTGTTGCATTAGATTATTCCCGGATGCATTACCAAGTACAAATCGTCGTTTCTTAGAGTAGAATTTCTCACCAAGCTTTTTAGGAGAAATTGGTCTATATTATAGTTATTTAAATATTAACTATTGTACAACTTGTTAAGTTTTTTCCATATTATTTTATTGCAGTTGTGATTTTTTGTTTAGTTAATGATTTTTTTGTTAATCCGCTGCTTTGTAATATAAACTTAACCACCAGTTATTACCTTTTAAGCTAATGAAAGAAAAAAAACCGTTTTTAAACATGGAACATATTCTTAGAAAATGTTATTCTAGAGGTAACAATTTTTTAAAAAGCTATATACATGTTTTTGGAGATGATACTACCAGTTTACGTATTTAACTCTTCAGAAGTCTCCTTTGTAAAAATGTTTGTAATAGACGAGATATATTACTACTTATTGTTTTATATCATGCAAATGTATATATTGTTATAACTTATAAATGATAGATTTAACTAGGTACTATGTACTTATTTATGATGAAAAATAAACACTGGTACTCACCGTTTGTCTTATTTTCTGGTTTGAAATCACCTTTCACCTTTTCCACACCATTTTTTAAAGTTCTTGCACAACACTTAAACCACCATTTTGCAATAAAAAGACAATCATAATAAGCATAGCACGTTTTTCAATTGTTTTTTCGTTTATAATTCTATTGGTCAAATTTGTTAAAAGAATTTTTAAATATTAGTTTACAATGCTACCAACAGATGGCAGCCTCATCAGCTAAAACAAGAAAGGCGTATTCCACTGCTTTTATTAGGCAAGACGCCACTAACGCTTGACAAAGTTATAGTTATATGATATTCATATTTAGTTACTCATATATGGTTATAGTTATCATTTTAAGCAGAATTAAGTCGTCCTCATATACAAGATAAAATAAATAAATTCACATTATTTAATTTCTTAGAAAAATACATATTTAAGTTACAAAGGGCCAAACAATAGATTTTTTATTTACGTCACGTTCGCTACGAGTACATGACTGATTTCCGTAAAGATTGTCTTATTTGAGGAGTTCAAAAAATTTAGCTATTATATGTATAATACCAGTTTTGGTTATAAGTTGCGGTTGCGGCAAGAATTCAGGCGACTTACGTCATGCGAAGAAATTCATTACACTCATCAAAATATTTAAGAAACTGCAAACTTAAAATAACAGGTTATTTCCAAACAGCAGTAATTTCCAGTAATTGGACTGTTTGCCATGCGCAGTAGCAAAATTATAAATTATAGTATTCCGCTTTTTCGATTTCACTTGAAACTCAAAATATTACTAATAATTACCGTTCAACCAGTTGTAGTAATATATATAATATGGTAATTCTAAACAAGCAATTATTTCATGTTGAAAAAACATTTTTCTACTGCACATGCTAAATAGTCCGATTACTGGAAATTACTGCCATTTGGAAATGAAATAACCTATTAATTAAACTGTATACTACACTAAATTACTGCATGTTTTTAACGAGACAAACCTTGGAAAACAATGTTGCCAATAAAAATAATTGCGTGACTCAGCAGTGACGCAAGGAGTCTGAATTCTCGCCGCAACTGTATGTAGAAGTATTGTATAAATAAATATATGATAAAAGCTACGTTATCGTAGTAAACTTATTGCAAGAACGATAAACCATTATCTGCTAAATCGCAGCGATCATGTTGTATTACAAAGACGACGCGATTTAGCAAACGATGGATAAAATTCAATATGATATGCCTACACACGTAACTTATGGTACTAATGCTACATTGCCCTCTTTTTCTCCGAAATGTTAAGAAAATTGAACACGACTATCGTATCTAAACAATCTATTTTTTTCTAATTCTGTGATACTCAGATACTGTGATACTGAAACTTATTCGTTTTCCATGTTTTTAACTTGTTTTTGTTAGTTTTTTAGGTTAAGTGTTATGTTTTCGGGTTATAAAATAAAATGTTATTCCTACTAAAATATATCCAGAAATGTAATATTTACAACACATTACACAAATGCAATTCGTTAAAATTCAATTTCATAAAACGATGTTATTCCCCAAAGTCGTTAGACATCAACACCAATGTAGCAAAGGATGTAATTTTATATAAGCATTTAAATGATCGATTCTTCAAAGTTATTAATTTGTTTGCTATATGTCAATTTGGTTTTTGGACGTACTTAGCAATGTTTGCGTTCTCAAATCTAAAAGACATCCCTGTTGATGACAAAGAAGAGAAGTGGTGGCG
The DNA here is from genome assembly GCA_025584915.1 of Monochamus saltuarius. Classification (NCBI taxonomy): domain Eukaryota; kingdom Metazoa; phylum Arthropoda; class Insecta; order Coleoptera; family Cerambycidae; genus Monochamus; species Monochamus saltuarius. Next base: position 7,269,100 of record CM046721.1, read on the forward strand.
AAAGATAAATTTAGGCGATACTAAATACAGAAATACTTTTACTACAATTTCTTTTCTTATAGGTACGCCACATCTTCATTGTATTAATCACAATTAAAAATGTCCTTATTTCAGGTTGGGGTATATTGTGTGTAACATGGATGTTCTCCTTAAGATCTGTGAAGTACCTAATTTTAAGGAAAGGAGGAAATCAAGTTACGATAGTTACTTACACACCGACAGGCGGTAATAGAATGCTTACGTTAAAACTAGAAAATCTTAGCTGTAAAGATTCAAGAACAAGTACAACATCGCAACTTCCCATTCAAGTAAAGGGCCATTATTTACATTATGTACTCGATATGAGAGGAGAATTCACCAATCCAACTTTATTTGATCAAACTGCCGGATTAAGACGAAAATGGGCAGTATAAGTGTCGAGTTGTGGAATGTCGTTTTAATCCTCGCATTTTTATTAATTTATTTATTAATACCAAAAATTGTGTGATGTGTACTAAGTAAATCAATAAACGGTAATGAAAATAAGATTTAATGAACCAATGGAATTTTTTTTTTACTTGAATATTTTCTCTTTGTCACCTGCCCCATATTTTGCTCTCGAAGATGGTTGGCTATTGTCCTAATTCTCTGTGAATGTCTTTCTCCCAAGCCGAACCTTTGCTTTACCTTTTTGGGGATGTGCGTATTTATAACTTGAGGCACCATCTGCCAAATGGGATTATCGTTTATGTGCATCCTAATCTCATCTGGCACACTAGGAAGAAACTGTTGAATATTTCATTTACTTTTCGTCTATTACTTACATATTTTGACGTTTTGTGGAGTTTTTAACATAAACCACTACGGGAACGATTTTAACTACTTCAACAGAGTCCGATTTGTCAACAGGTCTAATATCGTCAATGAATACAGTCTCCTTCCTCTCTCTGTTCGCTTTGTGACAGCTAAGGGATTGTTGAATTATTTTTAACTGGAACTTTGATTAACACATTTTAATAAACTTACAGATTCCTTGACTTAACTCCACCTAAAGATGTAGTTGATGTGAATATCTCTTGGTCAGTATTTGCACATTTCTTATTTTTTCTACGCAACTTCAGTACGTTTATCGGTATAGGCGGTAAAGATCTGATCCTCCTTGACCACCTTTGCGGAGTACTCGACCTTTCCGGTTTTGTTCTCCTTTTACTTGCTGAGGATTTGGTTTTCTTTGTCTGTACTACTTTTGATTTAATTATCAATTTTCCTTGCATTTTGAAGGCAGTGAGTAAACGATGACAATGTAAAATGTCAATTCATTGTCAAACAAAGATATATGCCGATGTGATTTTGCTCAGTGGCACGTGAAAGTGGGACCAAATTATCATAACCTTTGGTTTAAAATTGTTAAGGTCTCCATCACTTTTGTGTAAGAGGAATAAAATCAGTAGACATCAGTGTGATTACAGTGATGGCTATATATCGGCAAGTCTTCACAATCTTAACAGTTATGTCCATTCGTTCTGTTCTCGTATACACAAGCAACGAATCATCAACGCTAGCCATAGATGTTGTGTGGATAGGCAGGAAGAAGAGCATTGGTAGAAGTAGATGGAATTGGAGAAAGAACTGAGTATTAGAATATAATGGATGGTGGTAGCATACACTCACTTATATAGTATACACTCACTTATATTTCACAGCTATATTTTTGTTTTGTTTGATTTTTGTTTATGTAAATAACAGCACATCCAGTCTGGCAATGGTGAAACCTGTATATGTGCATGTTTTTTCAGAATTAACTGAAATTAGGTATTTATATTTTTCACAAAATAGCATTTACTTTATGTTTTCTCAATTTGTTTTTTTTTTCTAAACTTTTACAAAAAATCAAACACCATTCCTAAGGTATGTAAAACGTCTAAAGTCAGTCCAATACATAAAAAAGGTAACAGGTCTGATGTAAATAATTATAGAATGTTGCTTAATAAAAAATCTAATTTCATTTTGTCAGCATCTTTGACTAAGTTATAAAGTCAATGTCGGCATGGTTTCTATGGTAAGTCAATTGCAATATATCTTATGATCATTATAAAATATATTGCTGAATCAATGGACGATGGTCTCCAAACAGATGTAATATATCTTGATTTCACTAAATCATTTGATTGCTTAGATTGTCTTTCACTCAAGCTTTCACATTTAAGTCTCTCTAATGACGTAATATCTTTATTTCAGTCTTACGCCAATTGCCATGCTCAGAATGTAGAGGTACAATCGTATGCAATAATAATGGCACTCTTTAAAATGTGATGAGATGTTTTTTGAACTGCTGACATATTCATAATGAAATCTACTTTCAACTTTTAACATTAGTTTAACATTCACCAATAGAGATTTAATGAAATTTCTACTCAGAACTTGCAGAAGTTTAAAAACTGTTTTGAAGAAGTGTCATTATTATCGCAAATGCATGTACAAGGCACCAGGTCATAAATATTTTCCAACATCAGGTGTGCCAGAGGGTTCCGGATTAGGTCCTTTGTTAATCAATATTTTTATCAATGATATTGGTTACAAACTCGACACAAAATTTTTATATACTGATGACGTTATATAAAAGGTTTGAAAATATACTGACTGTATCGAACTTCAAAGAAATCTTGATCTAATTAGTGGGGTGTTACAAATTTCAATTAAACATTAAAGGGTGCTATATTATGTATTTTATTAAAAAAGTAATATATCAATATTGCTGATATACCGTCTCAAGATTAAATTATTATGTGCCCAGATTGAATGGAAGACATTTCATATACTGCACCAAGGACAAAAAATGCTTTAAAATTCTCTTTATATTAAATCTGTGATCTGTGATAAATTAAATTTGGGTATCTTTACCTTTAACTGTTCTGTCAAGTCTCTAGAATGCTGATGCATTGAAAACTGACAAATGTTAGTTTTTTAAATTTGTTTTAGTATTTTTTCATATGTTTTTTTATTATATATGTATTTTTTCTTTTTATCTTCTCATCTTGCCTTGTAATTGAGTTTCTACCTACAAAGTAATGACTTGAATAGATAAATTTGATATATGTCTTACATTTTCTAAATTTTATAAGGTAGGTACCTTCAGGAAAAATTAAATTTAAAAAAAATACGTGAACACGTGCAGTCAGTTGATAAAAAAATTACATGTGCAACCTTTTCGGAGATCATAGAGTTAGCAACCCTTATTTTGATCTTATAAGTATCTTATATTTTGCAAATCTAACATTTTTTCGCCACAAAAATTTTCTATGTAGGCGGAGAAATCTCCTAAAAAATCGTGTAGGTCCTACACTTCATTATCAAAATACGACCACTTTAATTTACACAAGTCATTAATAAATAGGTTTAGGCTTATAGCTACTGATAATGGCATTAGTGAAAGATCCAGTTGTATAAAGTCTATATTCTTTTAAACTTCATCAATTAAAACTGTCACAATACATATAATACAAATAATACATATATATGATAAAAAAAAGCAACAGTGACCCGCACAAAATCAAGGTACACAGTTTAAATATACAGGGGAAAACAAAATATATACAGTGCAAGTCAAAACCTCTACTTTATACAGTTCAAGTAAATAAACAGTTGAATAATTTCCAGACTGGTCCAAGCACTTGTCGGTTTAGATTTCTGATTCATAATTTCAATCAAGATGACACTTAGAAGTGTCTGAAATTTGGAAATAATTCATATATAAAAACTAAAAACTAATACTAAAAAATAACCATGCACTGAAATGTCATCGATCAGTACTCACATGAATACCAACCAAAGGGCTTAAATCCCTAGTTTTGGAATTTCATCTAATGATGGGAACGAAATGTCTCTCAGGGTAATGAAAAACCTAAACCGATGTGACAACCAGCCTGAAAATTGTTACCAAATACCAAATTTTCATAAAAAAAACTGAATTATGAAAATGAATAGACATATAAAAGATTCGTTCATATGAACAATGTTTATTTTTTTTGCTTAAATGAAAACATATTGATATATTACTCTGAATATTTACAAACGAGGGCAAAATATCTATATTAATTCGTCCTTTATGAAGTTTTGTTCGAGGAACAGTTTGAACTTCTTCCCGTGCCATCCTGGCATTGAAGACAAGTCGGAAATGTTGCTTAACGGACCTTTTATTTTCCTGAAAAACAGATTACTTTGTTATAGTTTGTTTATTTCAAACAAAATTTGTCTTGTAAGACCAATCAATTTTTCCATGAGTATAATCTAATTACCAATGCTATGCAAGTATAGTTAGTCAACTTGGGATTTCAAGAATTGACAAGAGATGGCAATATCTGTACTACTTTCCAGATGTTTGTCCATAGTTAACAATAAATATAACTAATTATGACTGGTTTATAATGGAATAAATTTTTTGAGAAATATTGATTATCTCAATGTGTTTTTAGTTCACTCGATTTGAAAAAGATGGTGGTGCACCAATAAAATTTTATTTATCAATGTTAAATTGTTTTTTGTACCCCCTTAAACTTGTACAATACCTATCATGTTTTTAATATAGTTAAGTCAACCAGTCAAAATTAGGAGTATAAATAATAGATGGAAATACTGAATACTTAAATTCACATCATCATTACTTATACTATAAACATGAATGATTTGGATTTTAAAAGAGTACTGCTATCAATTATTTTTACTTCTAAGTTTGACTGGTTAATTAACTATATTATAATACAGGGTTAACTATGAGTATGTACAAATATTTTAAGAGGGGATAGAGAAAAACGAATTAACGGACTTATTTATTATTATGATTTGAAACTATATTAAACCCCTATTTATCGCCGCCTATGGCAGCCTATCCGCCGCGAGGTTATTTATTTCGCCTGTTTGACGTTTAGAGTTCCGTAACCAGCAACAGTAAATGGTAAAATTCGTTGTCATAACTGAGTCCTGCATATTTACGTTGTGATTTTATGTTTTGCTTTATTTTTAGTGCCCGTTTTTAAATTTTAAATGTTTTATAGTAATTTGCCGGTTTGTTTTTGTAAGCTGTGCAAGACTGCCGGGAGTGCTTTCAAACTTTTCTATTATTTATTAATATTCCTTTTGTTCGACTTTCTTAGAATAAAAGGGCACTTTATTTAACTGTAGTGGTAGTAGTTGTAATGAGTAAAAATAACTGGTATTATTATTAACAAAAACGTTCATTTTTGTTGTTTCTATGTTTGGAAACACTGCAAAAAATAACTGCTAGTTGACAGATTTAAGCCATCTAAGACGATACGTTGACCTTCGATTTTCCAGAAGAGGGGTTCTAAGAATGTTCCTAGGACACCCATTAATTGGACATTAGGACGTCCATTAATGGGATATTAGGACGTTCATGAGTGAGACATTGGGATATCCATTAATGGGACATTAGGAACTGAATTAATAATAATGAACCATTTGGACGTTCATTAATGGGACATTAGGACGTTCATTAATGGGGCATTAGGACATCCATTAATGGGATATTAAGCGTCTATTAATAGGACATGCGGCCCAGTAATATCAATTTAGGGACATTAGATGTCCAACAGATGTCCCTAGAAGGGCACATAATTAAAATTTTTGTATGTAGTGGTAGTTAACCCAAGAAGGATAATGCCTCCGACAAAATTTTCATTGATGAAGCAATATGAATCCAGGAGCTAGTTCATCATTTACTGCCCACATAACACGGATATGTTCTAAGAATGTACTTAGGACACCCATTAATTGGACATTAGGACGTCCATTAATGGGATATTAAGATGGTCATGAGTGGGACATTGGGATATTCATTAATGGGACATTAGAAAGTGCATTAATAGGACATTATGACGTTTATTAATGGGACATTAGGACATCCATTAATGGGACATTAGGACATCCATTAATAAGACATTATGCCGTCCATTTTTGGGACATTAAGACATCCGTGAAAGGGACATTAGAAGGCCCAGTAATATCCATTTAGGAACATTAGACGTCCAACATATGTCCCTAGAAGGTCTAGGTACACTGTTCAATGTCCTATGAACGTCTATACTAGTTCTAGAATGTCCCGACCTAAAATAAACGTCCGAAGTCAATTCATAACATTTCCTGGAACGTTACCACCTAAATAGGACTTAAATAGGTGTCCCGTGGATATGTGGACAGTTTGTCTAAGGGCAGCCCAAATAATTTTGCACCAGTTATAATCCTTTCCATCTAGTCGAATGGTCCACAACTAAAGATGGTTAACTAACTATATTCCTATCAACACTGTTATTTACCTAAATAGAAGTATTTGCTGAGCGGTTTTAGGTCCAATGGTGTGCAACCTTTCCAGCTGTTTCACTTTTCCATTGTTCAACAACGCCAGGACGTCTTTGGTGTGAGCCGTCGCCGGACTATCAATGCTGCAAATGTAAACTTATTATTATTTATTGAATTTTATTGGCAGAACCAATAGGCTATCGACCAAAGTCCTTCAGCCTTCAGAAAATTTAATTTTATTGTAATTAAGAAAAGTTATGGAAACTTACCCGGTTTCACTTTCTCGTAGTTTCTTTCTCGCGGGTGTAGCTTTGACAATTGTAGCTGCAACTTTGGTTTCGGTGGTAGTTTTTTTATTCGGTTGACGTTTCTTATTAGGTTGTGAATTTTTGGTACTTTTATCAGGCAAATTTTTCCTATTGATAATTTGGTTTGTAGCGTCTAAATCAAAGTCGTCTAGTGAATTATTGTTGGTCTCTTTTTGAATAGCGTTCAGATATCTGTGCTGTACGTCATTTCGTTTCTTGGTTAATCGCTCGCTACATCTTCTTTTTACGTAGTGAGAATCCTTTGGACTGAATATATTCCTGGAATCGCCGCCTCTACTTGAACTCGTATTACTGTCCGAATAGTCGTAACTGGAGTCTAAATTTAAATCCGAATTTTCTTTTAAATTATCGTTAATCCTTTTCAGAGACAGTCTCGTGCTTCTTCTCGGCTCACATTCAATTGGTGAAATGGAAGATGTTCTTCTGCTATTTGCGGATTTCTTTTTCATAATAGGCAGTTCGGGTACTTTGAATATATGTTCTTTTTCACATCTATCAGCGTTATTTTGACTAATTTCTTTTTCTACGCTGTCAATTACTGGACTTTCATATTTCTTATAAAAAAAAAAATAAATAAATAAATAAAATTGATTAAAAAAAAAGTAGGAGGAAACAAAGAAGTATTAGTATTTTTTTATCATGTACCAGTACCATATTCAATAAATATATTTTACGTAAGGGACGTAAAATAGAAAAAAGACAATCTACTCAGGATTCCTATTAACGTAAATTTGTGCTAATGATCTGTTGTGGACTCAGGTTGGGTTGTTAAAGAGACGAATGGGGTTCACAGCACATTGACTCAACATGTCAATATATATCACCAGTTGTAGACTTGTTGGTGTACAGTGTACTTTAGTTTTACAGAATAATAAATTCTCACTTGTGCATGTTGATGACCCAATAATAGCCCTGTTCGCACAGCAGTTGGAAACCGTTTCAAATCCGTTGTTTTAGTTGGAATGTGCATGCTCCGGACGATTGGAAACTAATTTGTGTACTGTGCGAACAAAACTAATGTGTAATGTAAGAAATAGATTTGTTTTGGAAAATATATCTAAAATTTTTGGCAGTTATATGCAACACTTATGCACCAACCACCCCTGTCTTGAAGTGTTAAACAATGTTATTACATGATCCTCACATGGCAACGCTATTTTGCTTCAACGTTCGAACACCGTATCAGAAAGTTTGTTGCAAACTAGGAGTGTTGAAGAATTTGAAGTTATTTTCCAGTTCCAATTTTGTAAGTTTTTTCCATACTTTTTTAGAGTACCGATTTAAAAAAAAAAATAAAACATTAAAATTATACAGGGTGGGCCAATAGTGTGTGGACGGAGGATTGTGCTTATACTGATATATATTTTTAAAATCTGCTGTTGGTGGGGGGTGGGGGATAGTAAGAGCTACAAACTAAAAATATTTTTACTGGAATTCCTAGACATACACAGAGTGATTCATATTAAAGTTGCATTTTATTAAATGGAAACCCCTGTATATTATTGCATATTTGGATTCCTCGGTCAATTCTAGTGTGACTTCATGTACCATAATTAGTGCCTAAAACATACGTTTGGTCGTTATTCGATATTTTGTCAAAAAGTTGATGTCTAGAAACAGCTGAATATCAGAGGTGGGCGACAACATAGGAGGCTGCGATTGGAGGAAATTATTGACCACCCTTCACACTACCAGGAGCTAGAAAGTCAATTATGAACTCTGTTTGTTATGGCTTATATCGTCGCTCTAATTTTGAAAACTTCAATCATGGATAACTTGATTTTTTTAAATGGAACCCACATATTTTTTTCACGTCACCAGATAACACATTTCATTACCTTTCACCCGATATAAAGTTACCTGTATTTATCTCTAATACTTTTCTTCTAATTAACAATTACTTTTTACTATGATGGATTTATGCAAACCAATTAATTTAAACTAAATTGAAAAATAAATAAATAAATATGATGTCAGCATTTATTCATGCGAATTAATAAAACAAGAAACCACAACTTAAAGATTGTAATTGAAGGGAGATAGGAGAGAAGTCCAGCCGTGCTGGCTCGAGATCACGTCTGTGTCACCATGCAGTTCGACAGGGGGCATAGGAAAATAGACTGGAACAAATTTTAGGTAGGCACTGAATACAAGGTTCCTGACCCAAATACTGTACGTCAAGATTCACTGTTGTCAGATTATTATCACTGTACATGTCTCGGACTGTTTTTTGTTGACAGCATGAGGGTTTTCTTGTATTACTGTCAGTATTTATACATAAAAAAACCTAGTGTAGTTTTTATCTTACTGTTTATGTAACGAAATTAAATGTTTATTATTTGATCGGTAGCAGTTTTTAACTTCCATATTAAATATTTTTTATACTAAAACTTAACACATTAATTGCATACTTTGAAAAAATAATTTTTAGGATTCATTACATATTTTAACATTACCCTAAAATTTAGGAAAATATTTAAATTTGGCAACATCGCGTTAGGTCTATTTTCAGCGTAAATATGAGTTTAAATTTTTTTATTCCCACTATTACTGAATCACCCTGTAGTTGCATTATATTACATACCAAAACCTTCCGGATTTTGTCCAAACCATCCTGTCCATCTATCGGACTACTTGTTGCTCTGGAAGCTTTTAAAGTTAACTGCACGATTTCGCTGCGAACCAATTTGGAGACCTCATTTTGAATTTTATTCCAAGACATGCTAGAAATGTATAAACGTCACAATGAGCCTACGATAACCTTCCAACTTACCTTGGAGTGCTCTCCTTATCCTTATTTTCCTTCTCTCGAGCCAACAACGAGGATCTTGAAGGTCTCTGCAGCGTGTTTTTAATAAGAACCTCGATTCTTTCTGCCAGAGACGATTCCATGGCAGCCATATATTTCTTAATAACGGGGCTGAAAGTTTGAGGCACTAGGTCAGTGTTACTCGCAATTGAAGATATGCTGATGGAAGACAAAGATTTCGGGCTGTCTACTGAGATACTATTACTCGAGGGTTCGTTTACTTGCCTTAAGGGCAAGGTTGTGGTTCGCTTGGCCACACGAGGGGTCTGGAACTGAGACGCAGGCCTCTTAAAAGGCGTGCAACTCGTCCAAACAGGTTGAAATAATGTCGGATTGTCCCTCTTATACCGCATTACCACTTCGTTCACTTCTGGTTTATTCTTCATTTTCTTTACTCTGTGAGCAAATTCTAAGGTTTGTACGGTTTCGTTGCAGTCTTCAGGGCTTCCGTTTACACAAGCTATGAGAGACACCAAGTTTTTCCTGTTTAACGAATCTAGTAAATAAAAATATAATAATAATTAAAAAGTTTCACAAACATTATCACTTGTAAAACCTTGCAAAATTGTTGTTATAACAGACTGCCTGTAAGGTATGAAACTTGCGTTTGTAGACAGCGCAGTCATAACCTGGCCTATACAGAGCAAGCCCTTGTTGATATTCACGCCTTCCTGAAAGGTATTGCCTTGATTTCCCGTTTTTTTAACACTTTCGCATCCTGCAAGGTCAACCAAGTTTAATTTAGCTGTAGTTTCATGATTCCTAAAACAAAACTATTTTTATTATTTAATTCAACTACAAGAAAAAATTGTATACTTATGCCTAACGTTGCAATAGATCGTAAATATGGCGTGAGAGCGAGAACTGTTAGGATTCTGCTTAGTTTCGGAGCTGTGCCTATTTCTATTTCCCATGTTCAAGAAATATTTAGCCTCCTGGTAATTAAATATTTTCTCTTGGAGGAGTCCTTCCACCCGAAATCCTGGAAAAATCATATAAAATGAAGAAGTTTTAAGTATATTATTTATTCACCTTTCATAGTTAATGGTGGCTTATTACTTTGAAGTAAATCAAAAACTTTCTCATTATAAATTTCAATGAATGATATTGATATGTCTGTTTCGATGTCTTCGTAGCAATTATTAAAAAATTGTTCTAAAGCTCTAGGTATCACACCAGCATCATTGGGATTTCTTACCTAAAAGCGTTAATATTAAAAATAAGTTAATGGTGTTATATGTACTTTACCTGACTGCTAGTACCCATGGTGTATGTTTTTCCAGTTCCAGTTTGCCCATAGGCAAATACAGTAGAACTGTAGCCCTGTTTAACGTAATCAACCAACGGTTTAACAGTTGCATTATAAACTGTTTCCTGATCCACTTCTTCTTTAAATATATTGTCAAAATGATATGTTTGTGCTCGATCTAATACAAATAGCACCTAAAAATAAATATTTAAATGGTTTATTCTTTACTTATTTCATAGCAACTTACAGGAGGTTTGTCACTAATAACTTGCAAACATGAGGACTCTGTGCTGTCTTGGTTCAAAACTGGCCGGATCCTTAGTGAAACATTCACAAAATCGTCAATTTTGCAATCCGCATCCATTATATTCATAATATGAAACGATTCGAAACTATAGCATCTAGTCAAATTATTTAAACTGTGACAACAAACAACAAATCAAATAACGAACTTTTAATTTTCAAATTTGAAAGATGTCAGGTAGAAGTTCAGTTATCTGTGATGTCAGGTTAATCAATAGCAAAACATAAATACCCTGTTACCATTGGGCGTATTCAGACGAGGTCAGCCGCTGAGTAAGAATTCAGCTAAATGCGTGCATTTGATTGGCCTGGATTTTTCAGCGGCTGACCACGTCTGAATACGCCCAATGTATCGTAATAGTCGCAAAATAGTGCCTAGTTTAAAGTAATTAAAAAAAAAGAAATAAAAACAAGAAAATAAACAATTTTGAAAAATAAACAATTCGAATGAAAAAGTTCCAAAGCGATATTTTTGATATTATCAAGGTTGGTTTAAAAATATTTTTTTTTCTATTTTCAAAGAATGACAATTTAGACCACAGGTTGCTTAAAGGAATTTATATATTTTTACCACTGAAACACTCAAGGTGTGCCTCAAGGTTCTCACTTGAGGCCTTTATTCTTTAACATCTTTATAAATGACATTCATGAGCGTTTGTAGATGATCTGAAAGTATTCTTAGCTATAAATGATAAATCCGATTTTGCTAAAAACAATGTTTCCAGCTGGTGACTTAGAAACCGTATGGATCTGAATCCATCCAAATGTCATGTCATCTTTTTTAAGACCAGAAATAAGAATGAGTATATTTACCACATTAATAACACTCCTTTGCGATTAATAATTATTTTTGGGTGACTTTTAGTATTATTTCGGCTATTGGTCTTGTTTTTGTTTTCGGTATTATTGTATATTTTATATATTTCATTGTAACTTTTTCCACAATTGGGCTTCGGCTCGTAGATAAATAAATAAAATGATATATATATGAAAAAAAAATCCATAAAATGATGTGCTATATAAAAGTTATGATAGTGTTAAATTTTATTTAATTAATTACATTATAATTGCCTCAAAAGGGAACATCAAAACGAATACATAATAGAAAAAGGAACTTGCAATAAAAATCCAGTGGAATTTTATAATTATATAATACGAAGATATAATAAAAAATATGTCACAAAATTTATATGCAATATAGTTTATCAATTTTATTTAAATTACAAATAAATAACACATTTCCAATATAACTTAAAACATACCATCGTTTATTCCGATGGGCACTAATATAGCTAGGAACAGAATAAAATTTCTTAAAACGAGTTTCCAGTCATTTGGTACAGCAAAAGGTAGTAATACTTTGGTTAATCTGTGGACCTCATGGGATGCACACACAAAAATAAAGGAAGTGATAATTACATTTAAAACGGGATATCCGGGAACTAACACCAGGACCCCGTGCGTATCAGCTGCCAGCCAGATGTGATATTGGCTCACGAACAACTCCAGTGAGATCTCGCCAAACCAGGCGAACAAGCTGGAGTACCGCGTGCGTAGCACTCCTGATATGTTTCTTAAAAATATATAACTGACTATGGGAATAAAAACGATGTAGGAATGGATTTCGCTACATTCCAGTTCATTGCGGCACAGAAACGTAAACATTATGTAACTTCCAAGACCGATAATAGCTCCCAACGTCGAAGTCACAGCTAAACCCCTCGACAGGAGATTGGAATGGTTGTTGTCATCAAAAATATTGTACCTCTGGGCCAAAATCATGATGACGCTGAAACACATCCCGTACAACGCTGAATACCTGTTCAACTTCCAACGAGACCACCAGTCGTGTATATCGTCGTCGGTGGTCACGAATAAAGCTTTCCACGGGCGAGTTACAAAAACTTTCTCAAAAAACACCTCAGACATAAAAAGTATGGTTATAACACTAAAGAGGCAGATGAATTTAATCAGCAAGTAGAAGTACTGCATCACGTTGTTCTCCGAACTTTGCGCGGTGATGTGAGGCGGGAACGCCAAGAAGCAGTAAATCATCAGATACCAAAACGACAACAAAGGCCCGAAATAATAAAACTGATACGGCCGATTCATGCAAAGACACAACGTCACAGTCATAAAGTTTAGTTGAAAAAGATTCCTGAAAAAACTGACGATGCTTATGTCGCTTCTCTGCCACACGTAGTAAAACTGTTCGTAGCCTAACAGGAATAAGTACGCTGAGATCAGCACTTTAATGTGCATATTTATCACGAGGATCCTGCTGGCTCCCGTTACGTGGTACACGAGGATTACCAACTGCATCCAACCCTTCCACTCGTTCAGCTGATCTCTGTGCAGGACTTTCGTAAACTTGCTCTCTTCCGTGAAAAACAGTCCCAGAACCGTGACGTACCCGATCGGCAGCCAAAAACTGAATTCCGAGTAATACTTGTTTTCCTTCATAAAGAAACTGGTACGATCGCAAATGAAAAAGTACGTCATTATTATGGCAATCCTCGATATGGCAGTGAAGAGAGTGTAATAGTTGCTAGTTGACGGCAGCGGTTGGAGTTCGTTTTCCGGAAGCCTCTGATATTCGTGGAACGGCTTGCCACGACATTTCATTATAAGCCTCCGCACGACCATACAAACAGCTATTATTACACTGAAATTAATTAGGTTAATAAGTATAATCTTTCACAAAACGATTCGACAGACTCACCAGACAGCTAATATCGCAAAAGTAACAATTTGGAGGGTAGTCCTAGCCTCGACGGAACTGCAACAAGTTCCGTCGTTGAAATTCATGTAATCGTTACAGTACATGTTCAATAATATTTGAGTATCGTGCCTAAGAGCCTTTTTGGCTAATTGAATGCCGTCGGGGCTCTCTGATATTATTCCCTGACCTACAAGCCTTACGCTCCACCACAGGTCTGCTGCCGAATGAGATAGTAACTAGAATAAAATAAAATATTCAGTTTGAAAAAGTGACCGACGGGTCATCTGCTAGATGCATGTATGTATGCATTACTTGGTATTATGGTCAAACTGGAAGTTTTTAAAGCAGCGCTAAAAAGTAAAAAGATTTAAAGAAGTTACTTAGTAATATTACGTTTCTTTAAAAAGTTACAGCTCTTCAATTGAAAACCTGTTAAAAATAATTTCTTTAAGAAAATGCTTGTCATTTTTCGAAAACTGGTTGGTCCCTGGGCCCCTGGTTGTACGTGGGATGTCAATAACTAAATTAACACTTCACTTCAAGATATTTTTAGTTAATATCAATAATTTTGCTTTTTCCCTATTTAACCCTTTTCATTATTGGATTATTCTTATTATTATTTAATGTATAAGTTATAAGTTTTATACTTGACTTTGTGTTGTAAATAAATGAGTTTAGCGCGTAGAAAATAAATAAAGTGACATTACAAAAAAACACTTGTGTTTTTTCAAAATCAGCAAATACCGACACAATGTGCTGAGAATGTTCTTTTCAAAAAAACTTGAAAAACACCAGGCAAAACATCAAAAAATATATTGTAGTCTGAGATGTATTTCAAGCCATTCGATGACAAGGAGTAGTTATTGTGCCATCTGGAATCTACCCATGTAATTTCGCGATATTATAGCTTCAAATCTTAATATGAAAGTTTTTTTTAAATATTCTTTTTGAATTTTTTTATGAATTTTATTTACATTTAGTGTAGAGAGCAGTGGCCGTAGGTACGAGAGAAAAGCTAAGTAGTTATTAAGTTTTGAATTAAGTGGTTATTAAGTTATTTTACTATTTTTTAAATGTATTTCATTCACGTTGTGACATTTCTCTGTGTTGAGTTTCATACTGTTTTATAAGAACAACATTACTAACTGTAATAACTTTTTGAATTAATAATTTGTTAGTAGTTATGTATTTCAAAGAGTAATAAGTACGTTAAACACAGTTTTCCCTACAATGGTGCATTTTAGTGGCATGCATCAAGTATACCTTTTTTTTATAATTAATCGAAAGCTATTTCAAAATAACTAACAATTTTTCAGAAATCCGTTCTTAAAAAAATCTGAAAGGAATAATACAGCGGCTTTCAGAATGCCATACACATTAAACTGTAAAATCAGTTAAATATTCGTGTTTATTTCAGAAATAAAACTTTCCAAAATTTGAGTACAAATTACCCAACAAATAAGACAATCATAAAAAAAATAAATAAAAAAGTACTTTCTCAGACCTATAACTTCAAGGAAGCAAAATTGTAAGGTAAATTGATTTAAATAATTCATCATTGATTTCTGCCCAAGTAAGCTGTGTTCAGTAAAATATGGCCCATTCTTCACTGAACACCCTGTATATTTATATCTTAAAGTATGAAATGAAAACTAATGCCTACCATTTTCCAAAATCATTTTGACAAGATAACCATTTTATATTTCATGATTATATTACCGAGAATTACGTAAAATTCAGAGTACCATAACTGGTACAAATTTTTGGATAGCAGATGGCCCCATCAAAGTAGCAATACTTAATTATTAAACACCATTATATTCATTTAAACCTCACCTCAATTGCTTGTTTATTATACATATCGATTTGTTCATTTGTCACCATATGATAATCTGGTGTCAGTTTCTCTTCATTAATGGGTTCTTGTAAAGCCCACAGTACCCTTGTTTTTTTCTCATGTAACCGGTCTATGGGTTGAACAAGTCTTGTTAAATTTTTCTGATATTCTTGAAGCATGGAAAGTGATCCGTTTGATATTATTATAGGCCATAAAGCTGATCCCGCTATGATTACAGAAGGGGGATCAACAGCCTCTTGCCATTCCCTAAAACGTTTTATAAGAAATTTTTATATTTAAGACGATATTTATATATTACCTAAAAGTTTCAACCATTAATGACGATATTAGAGGCGCCCAGACAAAATCAACTTTTATTTTTAATTTGTTGTCAACATGTGAAAGGTTTGTAAACAGGCTTTGAGGTTTTTGGGTGATTTCTTCATCTTGAATCAGGTGTTGTACAAATCCCGTGTACAATTCCCTTATTCGAGTATCTCCAATAAATACAAAATATGTTTCCGAGCCATAATAAGCTATGTATCTCAAACACTTTCTGGTATCTCTACAATATTACAAAATTAATGTACAATCTATAAAAAAAATCTGGTTTTTTACATTTTACTATACAAATGTAACATACAGCCATACGGTTGCCATTCTTGATCTGCTTTATATCGTCCATCAGATAATAACCATATACAAGAATTTGTACCTACAAGTGTTTATGATTAGAAATGTTTTCTTTTTAGATTATCGCACTTTAAGAACACTTAATTACAAGCAAAACTATTATTAATATGTATTACGGAAATATTTACATTTAACCTAAAAATGTATTACCATATCTAATATGAAGTATCGAGTGATAGCAGGCAAATCCAAGCACTAAAATTAATGCTACTTTTTTAGCATTTTTCGAATTTATCTGGTCAATTATCCTCTCAATACGAGATTTTTCTCCAGTCATAATAAACCTTATTAATCTCTACATTTCACAACACGCACAAAATCGGGTTCTTATCAAAACCAAAACACAAAACATGTATCTCAAAAGTTGTAAACTGCGCTGGCGCTAGCTAATCGGTCGATTTGTGGTTTTAGTACATTTGATCTACGAGAGGTCTGTGTGTTCTCGACACTAACCTAGAAAGAGATGTCAATTTCCTCATCTTCTTCTACAAAATTACACATTAATTTTTATAGAAGCTTATTAAAATCTAAAATTATTTAAGTCCAATTTTTTGTGAAAGAATATTAAATTTCAAATTGTTAAAGTTTAATTAAAAAATTCTACTAAATACCTACTTGTAACTTTTTAAGGCAAAATAAATAAACAATCGAGACTAGCCATATTGATTTTATTTTAAGCTAACGCCACCACTCGCCATACTACATTCTTATTTCATTTAATTTTGAGCTCCTCAGGTTTTAATTGGTTCACAGGTGGTGAAAATTTTAAAACAGTCTTTTTTTATTGGCTGCATCTTACACGATTGTCCGAAATCTGTCGGAACAAGCCGACTACCGGCGGTTTTGAGAGAAACGAACTGCCATTTGAGTTTGTGTTGAGGTGAATGTTTAAAGATAAAAAAACAAATAATGGTGTTTTGGTGATACATTTGTCTATTTTATTAATAGCTGAACAGTAATTTGGAAGGATGGCCGATATAAGGGTAAGATTCTTTAATAAGTATCATTATGGGTAAAAACGCTTTCATAAGGTTAAACTTCATTTTCCCTCTTCCCCGGCATTTTTACGATTTTTATCTGCTGTTTAAAAAACCTGTTTAGCGAGTACAAAGATAATTTAAATTTCATGAAACTATACAAGGTGTTTTATAATCCCATAATATGTAAACGTTTCCATAGCAGTAATTTTGACTTTGTTTTTAAGGTAAACACATCCCCAAAGCTAATAAATTACCCTCATTTTATGTACATATGATTTTATTTTCAGAACATGTTCTCTAAGATGAGTTCGACTGCCGCTAATGGCAATGAAGGCAGTGGTGAAAAATCCAAAGAACCAGATGTCGCTCCCCCCAAACAAAACAAAAAGACAACTATCGAAAAGACTTATCAGAAAAAATCACAATTGGAGCATATTTTGCTTCGTCCTGATACTTACATTGGATCAGTTGAAAAAGTTACAGAGTTAATGTGGGTGTATGACAGTGAGAAAGAGATTATGATACAAAAACAGATCGAATATGTACCCGGCTTATATAAAATATTTGATGAAATCTTAGTGAACGCGGCCGATAACAAACAGAGGGACAAGAAGATGGACTGTATAAAAATCGAAATAAATCCTGATGATAATTTAATATCCGTTTGGAACAATGGTCAGGGCATCCCAGTTGTAATGCACAAAGATGAGAACATGTACGTACCTACCATGATTTTCGGTCATCTTTTGACTTCCTCGAATTATAATGACGAAGAAGAGAAAGTAACTGGAGGCAGAAATGGCTACGGAGCAAAGCTGTGTAATATATTTAGTACAAAATTCACTGTAGAAACTGCCGCAAAGGAGTACAAAAGACAATTTAAGCAAACTTGGGGTAGCAATATGACCAAGGCATCTGAACCAAAGATAAAAGATTTCATGGGAGAAGACTATACTAAAATTACGTTCTCACCTGATTTGTCAAAATTCAAAATGGATAAGTTAGACGATGGAATAGTGGCACTCATGTCTAGGAGGGCTTACGATGTTGCAGCATCAACTCGAGGTGTGAAGGTGTTCTTGAACGGCAAACGGTTACCAGTGAAGACTTTTAAAGACTACATAGACTTATACATAAAAGGAAAGGATGATGAGTCGGGAAATAACTTAAAGGTAATTTACGAACAGCCTAACGAAAGGTGGGAAGTTGCAATGACCCTTTCCGATAGAGGTTTCCAGCAGATGTCTTTTGTAAATAGCATTGCGACGACGAAGGGTGGTCGCCATGTGGATTACGTCGTCGACATGATAGTAAAACAAATCGTCGAGATTATAAAGAAGAAAAACAAGGGCGGCGTTAACATAAAACCCTTCCAAGTGAAAAACCACATGTGGATATTCATAAATTGTTTAATTGTCAATCCCACTTTTGATTCGCAGACCAAGGAAAACATGACATTGCAAATGAAGAATTTTGGATCAAAATGTGCGTTAAGCGAAAAATTTATCGGTCAAGTGACCAAAAGCGGTATAGTGGAATCGGTTCTGTCTTGGGCGAAGTTTAAAGCGCAAAACGAACTTGCAAAAACAAGCGGCAAAAAACAAAGCAAATTAAAGGGTATACCCAAGTTGGAGGACGCTAACGAGGCGGGAACCAAAAATGCTCTGAAATGTACACTGATCTTGACTGAGGGAGATTCAGCTAAGACAACGGCTGTCTCCGGACTGAGCGTTATCGGACGAGATTACTACGGAGTTTTTCCATTGAGAGGTAAACTCCTGAATGTGAGAGAAGCCACGCACAAACAGATCCTAGAGAACGCCGAAATCAACAATCTTATAAAAATTCTTGGACTTCAGTACAAAAAGAAATACAACTCTTTTGATGATATGAAAACTTTGAGATACGGCAAAGTAATGATAATGACTGATCAGGATCAAGACGGGTCCCATATTAAGGGTCTGCTCATAAATTTCATACATCACAATTGGCCGGAGCTCCTAAAGCAGGATTTCTTGGAGGAGTTCATCACTCCAATCGTTAAGGCGAAGAAGAAGAACGAGTCTCTGTCTTTCTATTCACTTCCGGAATTTGAGGAGTGGAAAGCAAATACACCCAACCATCACACCTATTCCATCAAGTACTACAAAGGTATGATTACACAATATAAAAATAGAAACGGTTTTTCTCACAGTCTTTTATACTTTTGCCACAAATTACTACCATATACGACACTGAATTGAAACAGTAATAAAATTGAAAGACAAAGCTACGATCAAAAAGTACCGGGAATTTAGTAATATGTCGTGTTGTATTAGTCCGATTCGCTTGATATTTTTGTTGTTGTGTTGGTAAACAGATCTGAAAAGTATCTATACATTCTTAGCCACATCGGATAGTCTGCTGTCACCTGTTGCAAAGGTTACATGTGTTTTGGTACGATCGGCGATTATTTATTTCTATTAAAGAAATCTGAAAATTTGCATTAAATTTTACAATAAGAATGGAGTATAGTGTTATGACATGTTATGCGTCTGTCACGGAACGCCCGACGGCTTAGCTCCCCCTCCCCCCCATAAATCAAATTAATCACACCCCCAAAAAAATATTCATATACATCTCACACACATTTTAAAACTGAAATTGAAACATCATCCACTTGGAGCTTTAGTCCCCCTAGATTTGATTACATAACTTTGCCCGTGATTTAGTGGCTTAATTTGCTGCTATTTTTGTTCGACATTCATCAGATTTGGAACAACAGTTTACAGTAGATAGATATGGCTATGTTGCTAGTCCAATTTAAATGTTCAAGGTTATTGCAGCATTTTCACAAAGATCAAAGTAGTTTCATACACAGGATATCCGGAATATGAGTACCTTAAGAAGTATTTACCGTACAAACGTTTCGTAGCCAGAGTTTTGCCTAGATCTGCCAATTAACATGTCATGCAGCTGATCATGGTTACTATAAATTGTTTTATTTTTGTTTATGTATACTCACAAGTATCAAAGAAAAACAGAACAATATTACTATGACTAATATTACTTTTAGGTTATTGGCAGCAGCCTGACACATTGCAACATTGTCGAAGGTTACAGTTTTACCGAGTTTCTTGGAAACTTCAATTTTCTTCATTAATACTGATACAAAAAATAAATTACGAACAAATTACTTTACATCAGCTTGTATTTAACCTTCACTGTACCTTTGTAACATAGATTTATAGATTATTGCAGTTGTATTGTTATGTTTGAAATGTATTTGACACAAACTATTCGTTTTAGACAATTTTTTCATAAGAGTTTTTTGTTTTGGTCAGATAAAAGCCCTTAAAATTATGGCCTAATATTCCAGACACTCTGTAGAGTAATAATGGGTGTTTTAGTTTTAGAATGGTACGATTTACGTTTTTTTCCCCTCACAGGTTTGGGTACCTCCGATTCCAAGGAGGCGAAAGAATACTTCAGCAACATGACTCGTCACAGGATCAGATTCCGTTATCAGGGCCAGCAAGATGATGACCACATCGTGCTTGCATTCAGCAAAAAACATATCGAACACCGTAAGGAGTGGCTCACCAACTTCATGGTGGAGAGCAGGAGAAGGAAGGAAATCGGTCTTCCGGAAAAGTACTTGTACGGCAAAGACACGAAGTTCATATCATACACGGATTTCGTAAATTTGGAGTTGGTGCTTTTCTCCAATGGTGATAACGTCAGATCTATTCCCTCGTTGGTTGATGGGCTCAAACCTGGTCAGAGAAAGGTATGTTTTTTTTTTCATATTTTTGAAGTAGTTATATTGAACTTTACTTGAATATTTATATTTAATTTTAATAGTGTCGAAACAATGTCGATTTCTGAGTTAATTATAGTTTAATCAATGAGCAAGGGCTTTTTTATGCTTTATACTACAGGGTTCTCAGCGTCAGGAAAACCTGAAAAACCTGGAAATGTCAGGGAATTTGAACTTTGTCAGGGAAGCGTCAGGGAAAGTGCCAATAATTGTCAAAAATCAGGGAATTTTTATTGTCGTCAGGGAAAATTTCTGAATGCTACTCATGCCGTGTCTAAATTCTTTATTTAATGAACGCACCCAGTTGCCTATTTCTGTTTGTTTTAATCACACGTACCCGCAGATTGATATAAAGAAACGGATATATCTGGAATGTATAGCTGTTTTTTTTATACATATTCATCGCCTGTTTCAAAGCGTATTCAATGGTGACGTTACTTATGTAATGCACCAAGAAAATGTATAGTTTCAAAACGTAACATCATCAAATATTTGTTTCTCTTTTTTACATCACACTCACACTTTTTGATTATTGTTTATACAATTTATTTATAACAAAGCTACATTAGATTTGGATTAAAATAGAACGGTTATTAGTGGTAGAAATTATTAACTATATATTTCTTGTTCATGTTTTTGTATATATATTTTGAAAATATGTGAGATCTGCAACAAAAACATGGAATTGATTTTAGCAACTGCAAACCAAAACAAATAATTACCTACATGTTCGTGTGAGTGATAGGTTTAATGAAATTTGGAGAGAAAAGTAATTGGATTATGCTTTTGTAATGTAATTTAAGATGTCTAAGAATACGTTAAAATTTGTAGAGGTTCATACAATAATCCACAACCAATTCCTTTTTAAATAAACAAGATAAGAAATATAAAAATATCAACCATTTTAAACAGAAAATCTGAAAATTTAAATCACCGATTTTGAAATCTCTATCTAGCAACTGCTGCATAGACCTTAGCAAAGCATCTAAAGAGTTCAAGCCGGGCTCAGTGGACATTTTAATCACGGTTTAAAAAGCGACCTGTGTGATGTTACTGTTTCAATGCAATAATGTTTTGAACCGATTTGAATACATTTAATGGCAAAACACTTAGCTTGTTTGCTCAGTAGTAAAATCTATTTTTATTGGTTTTTGTTGTGTTTGTTTATACATATTTCTATTAGATTTCTTAAATATTTATATTTGTTAATATTTAACATAGTACAATATGTTCAATGACTGAAATAAATATTTCTAATAAAATTAAATATCCATGTCACTTATTTGTCATCGAATGGGCTCATCAATGCCTTATCATTTGACTTGTTTTTACTTTGGTTTAAGTTTTAAAATATATGATATTTTGTATGCTTTTGTCAGGAATTTTAAAAAAGAATGTCAGGAAAACCTGGAAATGTCAGGGAATTTGGTTCTGAAAATTGCTGAGAACCCTGTACTATTTTTTAAATGCTGTATCTTGAAAACAAAAGGCAATCGGACATTAGTGTATATAACTTTATTTATTATTTTTTGGTCTTCTATCGCGTGAGTATATTTTCAAGAAAAGAATGGTGAAAAATCAGAAAGTTTGTTTACAAAATTATTCATTTATGATGAAACTAGTTAAAGTAGTGAAGTCTGGATGATCTGAAAATTTCATAAATATGAGGTGTTTAAATGCTAAAAATATTATTTTTGTAATCTCTTCAGTACTCAAAAATATGTTGGTACTAGAGCACACCCAGCAGGGTGTGCAAATTAATTATAGTACGTGTGTGGTAAAGCCTCGGTAAAGCTTATTCTTAGTAAGGTCTTTTAGGGTGCTATTTAAGTTCATAGCGTTCGGCTTTAAATCACCCCCACGGGGGCCTCGCGCGAGGCCCCTTTAAGTGCTAGCTATGCCACTGATGTAACTTTAACGTTTTGTGACTTTTATAAGCACTTTATTATGTATTTTAACATCATTAAAAAATAATAATTTTTCCTGTACTTAGGTACTGTTTACATGTATAAAAAGAAACGACAAACGTGAAATTAAAGTGGCCCAACTAGCCGGTTCCGTGGCGGAACACTCGGCCTACCACCACGGTGAGACCTCCCTTTGCATGACCATCGTCAATTTAGCTCAGAACTACATGGGTAGCAATAACATCAACCTTCTGGAGCCCAGGGGTCAGTTCGGTACCCGACTGGCCGGTGGCAAAGACTCGGCCAGTGCCAGATATATATTCACCAAGATGTCGCCGCTAACCCGCATGATTTTTCATCCCCATGACGATCCATTGCTCAAACACGAATATGACGACAATCAGAAAATCGAGCCAGTCTGGTATATACCGATTATACCTATGATTCTGGTGAACGGAGCCGACGGAATCGGTACCGGATGGATGACCAAAATCCCCAACTATAACCCCAGGGAGATAGTGAGGAACATCAGGAAGATGTTGGACGGGGAAGATCCCGAGGATCTGGTCCCTTGGTATAAGAATTTTAAGGGTACCATTGAATTTTGCGGCGACCAAAGGTACGTTATAAGTGGAGAGATTGCGATCACTGGAAACGAAAAGGTAGAAATAACAGAGCTGCCGGTGGGGACATGGACGCAAAATTATAAGGAGAACATCTTGGAACCCATGGTGCACGGTAAGCCATTAATAATTACGTGAAATTATTTGTTTGTGAGATAGTTATATATTTTTTTTTTTTTGTTACTGTGTCACCTGCAAAATAATTTAAAAACTGAATAATGCAGCTCTTGTTTGTCAGTCAGGAGTTATTTTTTGTTGAATAAAAAAATCTCTTAAAATTCTATATTTAAGCAATAAAAAATATATTATCACTATATCATTTAAAGTGAGGTGATATAGTGATGTATATTTTATGATTGTGTGTGCTTTTTTCACTCAAAAGTAGTTTTTTATTTGTTCATTAGTGTTTTTTTTTTTCAAAATAAATAAAAATATAAAAATAGCTAATGTGTTACTTCACTTTAAATGATGTGATCTAGTGATGCACATTTTAATTATTTTTATTCTTTATTTTATTAGTTATTTAATAAACTTCTTTAACTGAAGAAGATACATATACAAATAGAGATATGTATTATTTATTTTACTATTTTTCCATATTTAGATTTTTTTATTAATTTATAATAATTTAAAATGATGGGAGATGTGATGTAGTGAATTCATTAATTTTTTTCTATTTTCTTCAGTTTGAGATCGCAGCTCTGGTTTGATCAATCAGTAGTTGTTTTTTGTTGAATTAAAATTTTCAGTTAAAATTGTATATTAAAGCAGTAAAAAATGTATTATCACTGTATCATTTAAAGTGAGGTGACATAGTGATATAAAATATTTTTTATCTTTGTGTGTGCTTTTTTTCACTCAAAAATAATTTCTTTATTTTTTCATTGCAGTGTATTTTTTAAAAATAAATAAATATAAAAATGGCTAACGTATTACTTCACTTTAAATGATGTGATCTAGTGATACATATTTTTATTTCTTTGTATTCTTTATATTAAGTATATGTATTATTTATTTTTTATTTTACTGTTTTTGCATATTTAGATTTTTTATTAGTAATTTGATAAAAAATATGCTATTATTATATCACTTGAAAGTTGTGATATAGTGACACGTTAATTTATTTTTAGAAAAATATACTGTCACTGTATCACTTTGATACGATATAGTGACGTCAGCTTAAAATGTTTCATTAATACAATTTTAATGTAGGGAACGTATTTTTTATAGCTGAACAGCTATTTAATAAAAGTATCTTATTACCCAATGGTTTTGTTTCTAATGCTTTTTCTCTCACACAGGCTCAGAAAAAGTCAAAGCAGTATTATCCGACTACAAAGAATACAATACCGATACAACAGTCAAGTTCATAATAGCATTGCAGAATGGTCAGATGGAGGTAATGGAAAAGGAAGGCCTGCATAAAGCTTTCAAATTGCAATCGATTATCAGCACAGGCTCGATGTGCGCTTTCGACGAGTTTGGATGCCTCAGAAGGTGATTTACTCCGTCTATTTAAAAAAAACTGTCAAGATTATTTCTATATTTTAATCTTCTTAGATTCGACTCGGTCATGGTCATCCTTCAGGAATTCTACACGCTCCGTCTCAAGATGTACCAGAAACGCAAGGAGTTCCTCGAGGGCATGCTGGAGGCGGAGGCCGCCATGCTCAGCAACAAGGCCAGGTTCATAATGGAGAAGTGCAGCGGAGAGCTGACGGTCGAGAACAAGAAGAGGAAAACGATAGTGGACGAGTTGCTCAAGAGAGGATACGCCCCGGATCCCATCAAAGAGTGGAAGCAGCGCAACAAGGAGGACGAGGAAGAAGAACCCGCCGAAGAGGAGGAATCTCAAGAGGAAGACGAGCAGTCGTCCAAGAAAAAGAAGCCCGTCGATTCTGGTGAGCGGATCCCACATTATCATAACCGAGAATTTGTATTACTACTCTCATTTGGTTTCAGAAAAGGCGTTCAAGAACCTGTCCGAGGTCAAGAAGTTTGACTACTTGCTGGGCATGTCCATGTGGATGTTGACGGAGGAGAAGAAGAACGAGCTGCTGAGGCAGAAAGACGTAAAGTTGTCAGAATTGGAGACCCTGAAGAGAAAAACCAACGCGGACCTGTGGCGGGAAGATCTTGACACCTTCATGGAGGAGTTGGACAAAATCGAGAAGAAGGAACGTGAAGATGAGGCTGGCGTCGTCAAGAAGGAGAAGAAACCGGTGTTCGTAAGTAAACTTGTTTTGTATTGAATCAAAAAAATGTACAATAATTATTTGAATATAGGATTAAGTGTTTCAAAAAGATATAAAGGGAATTTAAGGGTGGATTCTACAGTACAATATAGAAGTTTATATAAACGTGTATTTGCAAATGATTTTTGTTTTTAAAATACAAGTCAAAGGTATATTCATTTTTAGCAACCTAAAATTCTCCCTTGATAGTTGAAGTGGGATGGTAAAACTAGTTTAGGGTGGTTGTGGGAAGATTTAAAACTCTGATTGGCAGTACAGCTCCTCCTGTCTTTTGATTGGTGCGATACAACACTTTCCGGCCTTTGATTGAACAAGCCGATAAAAGAGGGAGGGGCTATAGAAAAAGTAGTGGGAAAAATAAAATTCTCATTCGTACCCTACTGGAACTATTTCAGAATTTATTGGTCAGCAATCAAAAACTACAAAGTTTGAAAGTGTCAAGCTACTTTCAGGGCCAGCAACACAAAGTCACGTAATTTTCAGCCAATGAAATTAGTCGTATAGTTTAGGGCGGTCGTGGAAATATTTAAAACTCTGATGTTCTGTCATTTGATTGGTGCGATACAGCACTCACCGGCCTTTAATTGGACAAGCTGGTAGAAGAGGGAGGGACTTCAGAAAAAGTAAAGGGAATTTTTTGAGGGGCGTAACTACCTCAAAAAAATGTATACCAGAGACCCCTATTAATTTTCATGAGAGAATCACCCCTTACATTTTTTCGGTGTTATTTAGATACACCTTCTTTAGTGAAAATAAAAAAGACTTGTTAATTATTTCAATTTTTTTTCAACGCTGCTCAGGAAGTTATCAAAACTGGGAGGGTAAGGATGGATTTGAATCAGTGTGGTTTCAGCATGAGTTTTCTTTAAAAATAGTATATCAGTTATTTTAAATGTATAATTTGTAATGTGTGAAGTTAGTACTTGCAAATTAGGGCGATTAGTACATTATTTTAGCAGTTTGCATGAAGAAAAATTCACAATTTGTACAATTTTTTTTACAATAGTAACAACGGCCATATAAATTTAATTTTTTCTTATTTTCAAAATTTCATGCCTGAACAAATTAGAAATGTAGTTTAAATATGGAATTTTGAATGAAAACACGATATTTTGTTTTTCAACCCGTCTAAGTTTAAAGACAAAACTTAACATGAAATTTTGAATCTAAATCCAAATTTCAGCCACGATTATTTAATTCAAACATGAAATTTAGAGTTTGTATTATAAATATAAAAAATATAGATGTTTTGAGCCCATATATTATTTAATTCGCAAGTAATTAACTACTTACATCCATCCTAGGGTAAGAAGAAGATCCATTTAGACGAGACAATGCCCTCGCCCACAGCACGGAGAATAGAGCCCACCATCAGCGAAGACATAAAGAAGAAGATCCAAAATGCCGTCAAGTTCAAGGAGAATAAATTGAAGAAGGGACTGAAGAAGGAGAATGTTGCCGAAGATGTAAGTACATTTCAATACGATCCGATGGTCGTAAGTTACATCTGTATTTGTTTTAGGAGGAAGACGAATTCGATGATATGGTGAAGAGCAAGAAAACCCTCAAGGACAAGCTAGGTACTCCGGAGGAAATCGTAAAGAAGGCGAGGAAGAAGAAGAGCGAATCCGGCGATGGCCTCAAACAAACGAAGCTTAACTTCAGCAGCAAAGGTAATTCTTTAGCCCTAAAAAAAATTGTCATTGTAATAATTATTTTTTAAACTCTTTATTATTTGGTATGTTGTCTTATACAGAATGTGCTATTTAACACTCCCGCTGCCAATATCTCGGAAATGAAGAAATTTATTTTAGTTCTGGAAACTGGGGTTGTTAGGTCCTTCGAATAGCTTCAAATTGTGGTTCATCTGAAAGATCATCAAATTTTGAGTATTTTTTGTAATATAAAGTTTTTCCCAATGTTTACTTTGAGAGTGTAGTTTATACTTAACTCTTTCGTCAAGGTCTCTTATTGATCAATAATTTAGGTTCGTATCTAAACGGTCAACAGAGTTAAATTTGCTGGTTTATAGTCATTGCTTATCGGTCAGTGGTCGTGCGGTTTAAGGCGTTAGTACTTGAATCGAGGTGACTCGATCGCTGTGGGTTCGACCCGCGCAGCCGGTAGACCGTATATAAGTTATATTCGTGGAGAGATTGGCACCCTCTCTGCGGGTATGGTAGGGTGGAAGAATGTTGGCTTGTGTCAATGTGAGAGATTGATACTGGTTGACATTTGACTACCCCCCTAATTAATGAGGTTCTCCAGGTTTCCCTCATTCCTGCACTGAATGGTGGTTAGGGCCTACCAACGTAAGTCGTTGCTCAGCGCAAATGCGGCCTGCTTAATAATAATATGCCGCCCCCTCTCCTGCACAAGTCTTCGACTTCTGGGCTAATCCTCGTGATTAGAATGAGGGGTAGAGATATTATTATTATCTGATGCGTTGGAGATGGATTTAAGTCGAATCTATTAATACAGGTTTTTGTAAGGCATTCGACAGAGGAAATCACACTTTTAATCTATAAACCTCAATACTGGGAATTTGTAGTCTTGACTGGATAAAGGGTTATCTTTCAGACAGACATCAAATGGTTAGATTTGGGAACTTCGTATCCAGGGAAATTGCAGTGGTGTATAATGTGCCCCGAGGTTCTCACTTGGGGCCTTTGCTCTTTAACATCTTTGTAAATGACCTTCATGAGCGTTTCCTATTGTAAATTCTTCCTGTTTGCGAATGATTTGAAATTATTTTTAGGTACCTTTCCAGGTGGTGTTCTCATAAACAGTGTGGATCTGAATGCATCCAAATGTATTGAATATAATTACCATTTTAATAACTCTCCTCTGGATTTAAGACAGGTGTTATCTTCGACCAATTTTTTACTTTTAACTCTATTATCTCTAATGTCATCTCCAAACCATTAAAAATGTTGGGTTTCCTTAGAAGAATCACTAGTGATTTTACAATATTAGGTCTATATTAACATTCTTTATATTTTGTTAGTACCTATGTTCTAATCTGAGCCATGCCTCCTCTCTATGGTCTCCATATTACGATCGTGTTATTTGGAAACTTGAATAAATAGTATCTAGTTCGGTCAGTGGTCGCGCGGTTTAAGGCGTCAGTACTTGAATCGAGGTGACTGGATCGCTGTGGGTTCGACCCCCGCAGCCGGTAGACCGTATATAAGCTATATTGGTGGAGAGATTGGCACTCTCTCTGCGGGTATGGTAAGGTGGAAGAATATTGGCTTGGGTCAATGTGAGAGATTGATACCGGTTGACATTTGACTACCCCCCTAATTAATGAGGTTTTCCAGGTTTCCCTCATTGCTGCACTGAATGGTGGTTAGGGCCTACCAACGTAAGTCGTTCCTGGGCACAAATGCGGCCTGCTTAATAATAATAATATGCCGCCCCCTCTCCCGCACAAGTCTTCGCCTTCTGGGCTAATCCTCGTGATTAGAATGAGGGGTAGAGATATTATTATTATTATTATTAAGATATTTGGCATTTAAAACTAGCCTCCATTATAATGATGTCCTTCATTTGTCAGCTCATTTCGACTTGCCACTTTCTGTATGTAAAAAACATAAAGACTTGAAATTGTGTTATAACATTATTGTCTTATCCCTACCTCCTTTTAAATATTAAATTTCAAATTCCGTCTAGAGCTACTAAAGGAAATAGGTCATTTCATGTCCCTGTGCAGAGAACCAATTGCGGATGCAATTCTTTTGTCACCCGTTGCTCGTTAATGGCTAATAATTTTTCTAATTATTTAGATTCTTTTGCCTCTTATTCTGTTTTTGTTAGTAATTTGGTTTTATGTAAATTTTAATAATATTTATTGTATAATTTTTAAGTATTTGATTGCAACTTTGTTCTGCAATTGGGCTTCGGCCTGTAAATAAATAAACAATTTTATTTTTACAGTTAACGGTTCTCCAAAGAAACGAGGCAAAAAGAAGAAAGGCTCCAGCAGCGAAGAAGAAGAAAACGCCGATCTAAGCGGTTCAGATGTGGAATTCAGTACTGTCGCCAGCCCCGTGGTCAAAGAAAGGACTATGAACCGCCGAGCCGCGACTAAAGTTATCAAGTACAGCCTCTCCGACGACGACAGTGACAAATCCGTCGGCGAGCCCGAACTGCACGACAACGACGCCATCCTAGACAATTCCAAACCGGAGATTCTTTTAAGTTCGGACGAAGAAGATAAACCCCCGCCGAGGCGCGAGACGTCCGAAGACATGTTTGACAGCCTAATAGGCAAGAAGAAGGAAGATCCGCCGCCAGCCACAAACAAACGGAAAAAAGTGGACGAGAGCCAGTCGGACTCTGACGATATGTTTTCGAGTAAAAAGAGCAAGTCTAAGTCGGCTTCTAGCGACGACGAAGCGTTCACAAGTAAAAAACCGACCAAGCCCAAACCAAAAGCGAAAGATGACAAACCGAAAAAGCCCAGACAGAAAAAGAAGAAGTCGAGCGACGACGAAGACACACCCCCGAAGAAAACTAAAGGCAAGAAAAAGAAGATCGATTCTTCCGATGATGATTTCGACTTTGAGTCGGAGAAGGGGAAGCCGAAGAGTGATAGCGACCAAGAATTTTCACAAGAGAGCAAAGTTTCGAGGCCCGGCAGAGGGGCGGCTAAATCAAAGTACGTGTTTGACGACTCCGACGAGGATTCGTATTGAGAATATCCCTTTAAATAATTTTTATATTTTAAGAAGTATTTTTTTATTTTATCCTTAATTTTTATGATATTTATTCCTCAAACGCAATTGCCGTTGTAATTTTCACACAGTTCGTTTTAATAAAAACATATTTGTTTTAGTACGCAGAAGTTTTTAATTAATTTACCCTTGAAAACTTTACAAATATTTTGTTAATTGATATCCTCTATGCTGACGTAGCTAATAACGTTTAAAGAACAGGCGCAATAAAAAATTATGAACTATTATAATTCTTGAGACACGATTATAAAACATTTAAAATACGCAAAACATGTAAAAAAAGTAGTACCTGTTAGTTATCTGTTCTTTCTATGACCACGTCGCAAAGTTTGGCAAGAAATTTCTAGCGAAAGAATATGCGCAAAAATAAATAGGTAAAGTTTCGAATTTTCGCGCCGGAAAAAATTATTTGAAATCAAGTTGCCAACTTTCGTCAGTAAAATAGTTACTCTGAATTAGCTCTGTTCAGTCCACTGAAATGTAATTTTACATTATGATGACTGGAATGCGCGCGAATGGATTATTTATGATCAGCGCCATATCACAGTTTATTATACAGTTCGTCGAGTGAAGGTTCTAGAGGGTGTGGCTAAAGCGCGGCTAAATGCGCAATGAACACCAATGAAATTCATATGTACACGACGAAGTGGGAAAAATTCTATTTCTTGACCAATCACCGTGTCCCTTGAGCGCGCTAATGTGCGCGGCTAAATGCGCAGTCGTCTAAAAAAACGAAATCTGGGACCTCGATATCAAAGCACTGAAATATACGATATGGAATGCGTTAAGTCCCATTGCGCATCCAAATAAAGGTACCAACCTAGGAGCAGACAAAAGGAGGCACATGAAACTCAGCAAAGACATACTTCATTGGTTATGTATGTGGGTGAGAAAGAGACAACCATCTGCACGTACAATATGAATAGTGTTCTTAATTTCCCATTACTTTGTTTGTAAACACGTCATTGGCGTACAGTGTGGCTTCTTCTTTTATCTTGTATCTCAGTGTTATTTCTTTGTGTATATTGTGGGTGTTATTGTTGGAACATGTCATGTTTTATAACGGACTGTAAAATTAATCAGCATATATAATAGCACGAAATAATTCTTCATATTCAGAATTCAATTCCATTTCAATTCACAATCAGCTAAGCCCCTACTGCTCCGCCATTGCTAGAGGCACAAAACAAAATATGGCGCTGATTATAAATAATCCATTCGCGCAGCTTTTAGCGCTTTCCAGTCATCATAATGTAAAATTACATTTCAGTGCATCAAAGGAGCCGACGTGAAGACGCCGGACTGTATATAGCACAAACCTAGAAAAAATATAGACTGCGTTGGTTCATGATATAGGTCACGTGACAGGTGCCGCGTTTTCTAGGGACCTACGGTCCAGAAAATGGATATTTTATTTGCTTTATGTTGGCGGTTGTGCAAATATGATGGCTGCATTGCAATCTGAAATTAACTAACTTGCTGTCATTTTAAATGTCAGTAAAGAATGTGACATGAATGTGACCAATCACAGTAAACAAATGACTTCACGCTACAATACAACCAACGTAAATTGGCATAAAAACCAGTTTTAGCGATTTGGACCTTTTAGGGCAGCCATGAATTTGCGGTCGCCGGCAATATGACACTGCCACAGTCTATATTTTTTCTAGGTTTGTTATATAGACTGTGGCCATATTTTGTTTTGTGCCTCTAGCAATGGCGGAGCAGTAGGGGCTTAGCTGATTGTGAATTGAAATGGAATTGAATTCTGAATATGAAGAATTATTTCGTGCTATATGATGGTTAATTTTACAGTCCCTTATACAATACAATTTATTGAACCCCAATTCTTGCAATATATGTTATAAAACATGAGATGTTCCAACAATAACACCCACAAAAATACACAAAGAATAACACTGAGATACAAGATAAAAGAACCAAATTTGTTCAAATTTAGTGTTTTGGTGGGTGCGTTTGTGTTACAAGCACTGTGTTTCAAGGCTTGTTTTGTTTTTGAATTTGAATTGATTCTAGATAGAACAGTTTGCTATCGGAAGCAAAACAAAACATGCCATAAGAGTATATAAAAATTAACAGTTTCTCTAAAATCACAAACAATAAAACAGAATTTTTGCAAGTATTATTTGTATTTAGTGTCATGCCAAGTGTCAGTGTCAGTGCTGTTTAGACTTTAGTCACAAACACAGAGTATACTAAGCACAAACCTAGTAAATTTTTTCTAGGTTTGTGTGTTTAGGTGGTTATATTATCTATGTGCAGAGTCTTAAGTATATTTTATCTAGGGTGCAGAGCAGGAAGTGTAAACAAGACATGACATAAGACATATTGAAAAGGAAATGTACAACGTGTACAACCATCGTCAATAATTCATTGTTTTCATCAAAATATTTAAGAAACTTCAGTTGAGAATAATAAAACTATATACTACACTAAATGTTTGCACTATATTACACTAAATTACAAAAAAATTATTGTGTTTAACGCGATAAACTATCGAAAATTATATTGATAAAAAAACAATTGCGTAACGTCAACCGTGACGTAAGTCGTCTGAATTCTTGCCGCGACTTATTTGTTACTCAATGTCATGGTCACGTAAAAAGTATAACCTCGTTTTTAATAAATGATTTAATTTATTTATATTTCAATTATTATGTTTTCACAGTCCTCCGAAGAAAATGACGGTAAAGAAATGAAATTTCTGCTATCAATTATAAGATAAAATAAAAAAAACCTGTATTTTTACACATTGTGTCTTTTATAGATTCTGAGTTGTGCGTAAGCCCACAGTGGAAAAATTTCAATATTTATGATGCAGAACCGGAGAAATCCATTCAAAATGAAAATCCTGTTTTATTTATCGACGATAGAGCCATGCGGATTATGGTAAGTAATTATATTGGATATTTTTTCATACATAACCTTATAATATTTTAAGCAAAAAATGGGCTATAAGAGTGGTTCCGGCTTAGGAAAAAACGAACAGGGCATCACAGAGGCTATAGAAGTACCCTGCCATTTGGGTAAAAGGGGTCTTGGTTTAACTATTCAAAATGTTTCACCGACAAAAGAAAACTGGGACTGTTCAAAAGAAGTATGAAAATAGTTTTTAAAATTATATAGTAGTTTGTGTAGTTCAGCTTTGCCATTATTATGTACAATCTGAAAATAAGAAAGTGGAATAAATTTTTAGAAAAAAAAGTACTAACATGTACTTTTATATAAAATTACTTGTAGGAGATATGCGTACGAGAGGATGTTATTTGGCTGAAAAATGATGAGCTGCAAAATGGCAAAAAATGTTCATTTACAGATATGACTGCTTGGTCGAAAGAAGGTACACCAAATCACAACATTGAAAATGAGCTCAATTTTTGTGATAAAACTGTTTTAGACAGTGTTTTAAAAGCGAAAGTGAGTATGTATATCACATTTTTACACGAGCAGGCGTTTATTGTTGTCTTCTTAATTTAGAACATATTTGACGAATTGAGCTTATTGGAACTGACTCATGCCAGGACAAAATCAAATCCCTTTGAAACAATTAAATCTGTATTTTTCATGAACAGAGCTGCTTTGAAAATGGCTAACATCGATGCCGCTACAGAATTCATGTTCAGCAATATCGATCAAAATGTAAGTATTTTCAGTCAATTAACTTTTTGTAGGTACCTACTAATTTATATATTTTTTAGTCATACCATAACATGAATTTGGGCCCATATTACTTTGCTGACGTTTGTGCGGGGCCGGGAGGTTTTTCAGAGTACATCTTGTGGCGTAAAAGTTGGCGATTCAAAGGTTTTGGCCTGACTTTGAGAGATGATAAAGATTTTAAACTTGAGGATTCTATGTGTGCGTCTCCTGTTACTTTTCAAGCTCTATACGGCAAGCAGGGTGACGGAAATGTTTGTTGTCCGGAAAACATCGAAGATTTTAAAGCGAAAGTTTTGCATGAGACTGATGGTAAAGGGGTGCATTTTATGATGTCCGATGGGGTAAGCGGTCATATTGAATAACATTACTATTACTGTTTTGGTTTTTTTTTGCAGGGATTTTCTGTGGAAGGGAACGAGAATATCCAGGAAATCCTTTCGAAAAACATTTACATCTGTCAGTGCCTAGTTGCGTTGGAAATTGTAAGAACACATGGTCATTTTGTGACCAAATTTTTTGACGTGTTTACATCTTTCAGCGTAGGCCTATTGTACTTAATGTATAAGTGTTTCGAGAAAGGTAAAATAATACTTATGACATTTGACGTTTAACGTAAATATTATTTTATTAGTGACCATATTAAAGCCAAATTCTTCGAGACCTGCAAACTCGGAAAGGTATTTTGTGTGTTATAATCTGAAAGAGGGGCAGGTTGTGAATGACATTAAAGAGTATTTGTGGGTCATCGCCAAGAGGTTGTGGGAACTGAAGGATAATTCAGAAAGAGACGTATTGGAGATTGTGCCGTTAGAAGTAATTCAAGCGGACGAAAGATTTTTCTCATATATCGTTCATAGTAATAACAGGTTAATACAGGGTGATTCCAAAATAAGCATGCTCCTTCAAAATAATTAATATTTATTAATCAATCTGTGGTCTAAAGCCTCATGGTTCAGATTAATCAAGAATTAGTTGTGAGAAACTTATTTAACTGCTTACAAAGTACTATACACAATTTTCGAAAATCTGGAGAGTGATAATAGTCATATAAAAGCACTACTACGATAAAGTGAATAAAATGATTTTTATGTAAAAGTTTAAAACACCTCATTAATATTGTGCCGTTCTCTATGCACAGCGATACGAGTGTGGATACAATAAAGGCTAAATCAAACTCAAGTCCGATGTAATTTATATAGCAATATTAAATTAAATAAATTTAATTCTTAAGTATAGTAAACCCTTATTTAACGACAAACTCGAATTTAAATTTTGCTATTTTTGCTATGCAACCATCAACACAACAATGTATCTATGTCTTGTCAGTTGTAGTAATTATAATAACAATGATTAATAAAATTGTAGTATGGCAAAGAAAAACTAAGATAATATTATATGGGTAAACTAAGGCCATATTGTATCAAAAATTTTCTATAGGATTAAAGGCTTTTTCTAGAGAAGTACAAAGATTAATGATGATAATTGATAACATATTGGAAGCGATACAAGATTTTTTAAAAAATGGTTTGTTTTTGAATCACGTGGGACAGGAGAGTAACTTTAAAGATATGAATGGTGACATATTTAAAAAATTGTTTGAATGTGTTTTATCAGATGTAGAATCAGGAGCAGTTGTTGTAATGGATAACACGCCTTATAACGGCAGACGATTGAAAAGTTAAACATTAACATGGCGGAACACAGATATTTTTTATATTTGGGCCCTCTTTAAACTGGTATGCCTGTGGACTGTTGATCGCATGCTACGTCCGTCGCACTAGTTCAGAAGCTAGCAATGGGTCACTCTAGATTCTCGAAGATTGGGTATAATTGGGTTAAAGCTTCATGTCTTGTTGATTGATTTACATCGTTTTATTTAAATACGCCTAATTCAAATCAAGAATTAGCAGATATGGTGTGACATCTTTAATACGGCCAAAATATGACACTTATGACTCATAATAGGTTATTTAATAAAGAAATGTTTATTTTCATGTTATCTGTAACCCTTTTGAAGGAACACTCTTATTTCGGGAACACCCTGTATGTTTTTAATATGATATGATATGAATTGTTTGAATACACTAATTTCATGTAAATACATTTTAGCTTAGGGAAACGGCAAACTGTTGGACTGGAAAAATTGGCCGCCTTTTGCAGAAACACGCGACTGGTTGAACACCGACAAGAGGAATTGCGTAAAAAATGTCTTGAATTCTGGAAAATACCCGATTTATCCAAAATACCTCAACCACAATTCACTGCTGATGAATTATTGAATTTATTGGTTGACAAACCAGGTAACATTTCTCAGTTAAACAAAGACGTCTGCGGCAGTACTTTATTTTTCAGAAATAATTAAGGTTCGACCTAGGGAAGTAACCGATGTGAATAATTTTACTTTGACGTTTTCCGATGTGGAAGATTGGCATTATTGCCGTATGTATGGCTCCAGGAAGTTGAATAATTGCTGTTTTTACGCGGGTAAGTTTCCAAGAGTGTATCTCCTTTAAAGTTAATGTTTTAATTAATATTTAGCCGTCGGTGCATCGAAAGTGTATCGTCTGCAAAGGGGCAAATGGGTCAAAGTTAAAAATTTGCAGTTAGTGCGGGGTACGCTGCTATACGGAGAAGTCGTAAGGGAGTGGAATGTTTTCAACAAAAACGTGACGAACGTCGACGCGCAGAATTACAAACAAAGCCTCCACGTTGTGGACGCTTTACGCCTGGGAGAAAAGAGTTTGTCAGATTTAAAATTTAAAGAAAGGTAAACGACACCTGTCAAATCATTGACTTTCATCGGAAACATCGATAATTTGTTTCAGAATGGAACTTTTACAAGTTTACTGCAAGGCCGTCAACAAAGAATCCACGTCTAACTCTATTAGGATTCGACCCAAGGTCATGAGTCCGTTGTCCAGTTTGCCGATTCAGCTTCTGAAAGAAGACAGGCAGACGGGAAGTTACACAGCGGCTCTGCCCGTGATTGGGTACAATACGTACTCGGAAACGTTCGATGTAAACTCGTTGCTGTTACTGAAAACAAATGAAAGTATGTGCTGATTCACTTTTTTTACTTGAATTCTGTAATAAATGTTTTTCCTTAGATCAGTCCTTCCATTCGTCATTCGTGTTGAGGGTCCAAGTGTTCATCAATTCAAAAGGGGAACAAAACGAAGCCAAATGTTTGTCGTTGAAAGATATTGTGGCACAATTAAAAGGAACCTAATACATATTACTATGTATTTGTATTCATTACAAATTTTCATATTTATATGAAGTGATTAAAACAGTTTTTAATTTTAAGAACCTTATTTTCTTTGTATTTTTATACCAAATTAATACAAAATTTGGAAAGTCGTGCTATATAATCTCTAGAAGAAACAATTTTGTTTCATCTAAATATGCTTCGAATTTTGGTATTTACAGTCATTAATGTTCACTGAAAAATCCCTAAATTAATTGAGTACCACAAATTTTTTGTCCCAAAATAACGGTTATTTCACAAATACCAGTCTCCATCTTTGCGGGTATTTCAATAAAATTACAAAGACTGAATGTCTTTTTTTTATTTATATATATATATTTTTTTCTGTGTAAATGCCTCAAAAATTCCTATTGATTTGGTATTTATACCTTTAAAAAATATTTTAACTTTGTTAGCAACAAGTGAAGATGATCAAACCACAGTTCATGGCAAGTAATGTGGGGTAATGTAGATACAGAAAATATATTGTGGACTTTAGTAATAGGAAAATGTAGTTAATTTCAATTACCTGGTACTATCCAAGATATAAAGCAAACCAACAGACAACAACGATTACATTCAGTAATTTCTTCAACACGAAAAAATATAAATACTTATTTTTAGATAGTAGTTTATCATTTTATCAATCTATGACTTTATACCTTGTATAAGGGCACTGTACTTTACTGAAATTAAGGGTGCCATCTAAAAATCAACACTTAAAAATGTAACATTTTAACAGAAGACGGTAGATGGCGCAAGTATATTGAGAAGCTTGGAGGACGGTTCAGCATCACGGAATTTTTAGGTTTTTTGCCCAAAAATTATGATTAATATTGCGGTACATTTGACTATTGGTAGCTATAGGATTAAATCAAAATTTATGAAATGTGAATTTGAAATAAAGTTACCGGTTGCATTTATTAAAAAAATTGATCAAAACAGCCCTGAATGTCAATACTGACAGTTTTATATATTTTTATTTTATAATATAAAATATATTTTTTTATTTTTAATTTTACGGTTGAATATTTTAATTTTTTACGATGAAGATGAAACTAGATGAAGAACTCCGAAGTCTGCAGTTGGATAGGCCTACTGGAACTGGAAAAGTAAGGTTACAAAAATTAAATAAGTTGAGTATATTAATGCTAAATATTACATTATTTTAGTCTGCGGTACAGATTCAGAAGCATAGTGTAGATGAAACATTAAATAACAAACCCGTAGAGCGAAGTCTATTCATTCTCACGTAAGTGCATTTTGAATTTCCTGCTGCAAGTGAAAGGGTTATCAATAGAAAGTTTGTGTTCCTTTTATTTACTAATCAAAATTTATTTTAATCTGGGATACACAAACCTAGGTTTGTGCTGGGATAAAACTGTCATGGTAGATTATCAGAAGCTCAAACATAGATAATATAGCTCAAATCAAACTACCTCGAAAATCGCATAAACATTTGACTTTCTTATTATTTTGACGTCTCACCACCAAGTCACCACCCTGTAAACTTTAATTAAGCTATCTTCAGAGAACGATGACCAGCAATACGAAGTCACTTGACTTTCAGCCAATGAAATTAATTGTTCCAATTTCACACTTCAACCACAGTTTATTATACAGTTCGTCGAGTGAAGGTTCCAGAGGGTGTGGCTAAAGCGCGGCTAAATGCGCAATGAACACCAATGAAATTCATATGTACACGACAAAGTGGGAAAAATTCTATTTCTTGACCAATCACCGTGCCCCTTGAGCGCGCGAACGTGCGCGGCTAAATGCGCAGTCGTCTTTCGGTCGTCTAAAAAAACGAAATCTGGGACCTCGACATCAAAGGAGCCGACGTGAAGACGCCGGACTGTATATAGACTGTGCTTCAACTATCCAAAGGAACAACAGTTATTATAACAAAACCAGCAAAAACAAAACCAACTTTATACAATCTTTATTTCATTGAATATTGAATACAACTGGTGGTGGGGATGTTGCTAACAGCACTACGCTCAACGCTGTTTGAAGGAGGCTTTAGCTTTAAGCCAGCGTCCCATGCACCCGAATTCCGATGTACGATATCCGAAAATATTTTAATTCGTATGAATGATAATTATACGATCCACATGTATCCGAAACTATTATCATAAAATTCAAGTATAGAACCATGGAATTCATTACAAGATGAAGAAGATGAAACATTTTTAAATGACAAGAGACTTTAAAATTTGTTCTAAGCATAAAATAAGTGGTGAAATGCATAGAAAATATATTATATTTTCTATGCACTTCACCATGGTGAAGTGAAAACGAAACGAAAACACACTTTTATGTGAAAATCTAAAAATGGGATCAACACCAGAGATTTTCTATATATTTTCAATATATCTTCGTCAGCCTTGGACCAACAATAATAAGTAATTTGTGGAAAGTATCTCCTGACATCCTTAGATAATTGAAATATTTTTGATGGTCACTTAAGCGCATTTTTTGCAACAAATTATGATATGCCCCTTGCTTTTTTCTCTTTCTAAATATATCTCGCACCCAAAACCGTCTTTGTTTATTCTTCAGCAGAAGACACAGAAGAAGCACTGTATTTGCTTTTCGCCGCCTTAGGCCTGTGTCCCATGCATCCGAATTCCGACGATGCGAAGATCCGAAAGCGTTCCTATTGGTTAATATACATTCAAATATTTTACCGCTCATTTTCATCCGAAAATTTTAACAATTCATACGACGTCGGAAAAAGTAGAAATAATTTTAACTTTTGTCCGATATCGTAGGTTCTTTAACCTCATTTTTTAAATTCTAAACATAGATTTGATTCTAAACATACTGTGTTTGTCGTTTGGCGGATTTACGGTAAAAAAAATGTTTTATAATGTTGAAATGCGGCGAAAAGCAAATACAGTGCTTCTTCTGTGTCTTCTGCTGCGCTTAAGAAAGATTAAGAATAAACAAAGACGGTTTTGGGTGCGAGATATATTTAGAAAGAGAAAAAAGCAAGGGGCATATCATAATTTGTTGCAAAAAATGCGCTTAAGTGACCATCAAAAATATTTCAATTATCTAAGGATGTCAGGAGATACTTTCCACAAATTACTTATTATTGTTGGTCCAAGGCTGACGAAGATATATTGAAAATATCTATGCATTTCACCATTTATTGTATGCTTAGAACAAATTTGAAAGTCTGTTGTCATTTAAAAATGTTTTATCTTCTTCATCTTGTAATGAATTCCATGGTTCTATACTTGAATTTTATAATAGTTTCGGATACATGTGGATCGTATAATTATCATTCATACGAATTAAAATATTTTCGAATATCGTACATCGGAATTCGGGTGCATGGGACGCTGGCTTTACTCTATCTGAAACTAAGTGATCCTTACTTACAGATTACTTCTGAATTGAAAGCATGATATATGAATTGAGTATATAGAGTAATTGAATTGAACGCGATTATCAAAATGTAACTTGTCAAGTGTGACAAAAAGATAAATAATAAAAATGTAAACAATTACATTATTTACATTAAAAAAAATTTAAGTAACAATCAAAATAATGAATTCTAGTATTGTAACAGAACCGAATGATCCACATTTAATTTGGCAAGATTTATACATGTAAATTAAAATACTTGTAACCTAGTTCTGTACATTCATTATTTACACTTTTAGGAAGGGCGATGATTTACAAAAAATTAGCGTTATACAAGCATTACCAAGTTTATTACAAACTGATAACAATGGGACTATTACCAGAATTCTGCCAAAAATTCAACAAGAACTGCCAACTTCGTCTTCCGAATTTCACCTTGTTACGAGTAGAATATTTAAAAGTCTCATTCAGATGAATTTATCTGTAAATTTATTACGGCCTGTGCTGCAAGGAATTGAAAGCAAAGACCCTTTGGTTTCTAATGCTTGGATTGAAACTCTGCTCTCAGTTATATTAAATTTATCCGATGCTTCAATAAAGAGGGAGGTATGTTAATATTCCTGTCGTTTATTGACAAAACATAAAGTTACTTCAATTTTAGGTGTTACCGTTTGCGGTTGCAATGTCACAGTTAAATAAATCGGCCACTTATAGAATTGCAAGCTGTAAGATGTTGGGGCAGATTGCAATTCATCCTCGATTAAGTGCATTTGAGTATGTTAACGTTTTGTTCAAATTTAAATATATTAATTAGTTTTTTACCTTTAGTGTGAAGAAAGATATTCTACCTATAGTACAAGGCTTATGTCAAGATTGTTATCACGAAGTGAGGACTGCTATGTGTTACGAACTCTCAAATATTGCAAAAGGTATACCAGCATGAGGTATTTGTGTGTCGAGGTCTCTAACATTTTCCATATTTTCAGGTCTTGGAAGTGACAACTTGGTAAAATCTAGCTTATTGCCCAGCCTAGTAGAACTATCTTCTGATGAAAATGTGTCGGTAAGGGCAGCTTCTGTAGATGCAGTGGTTTTAGTAATTCCATTTTTAAATCCAGGTACAAGAATTATTTGTATTATTTTCTCTATTGTTTATTTCTCGTTTTCATTTTAGACACTATAAAGCAAACCATCATTCCACTAATAAAACAGCTGTGCAGTCAAAGTTTGAAAGCATCAGATTTGACATTTTCCGCAATAGCAAGGGTATACGGGATGTTGATGAATAATCTACAGAACCATGTGACACCCAGTGAAAGTCAGTGGTTTTTAAATTATTTTATGCAGCTTTCGAAGAAAGGCCTTACCAACACTCCAGAAGAACTAGAACTTGATCCTGGTTTGGTGAGTTAAATATATTTAACTTGCGGTGCCAACTGTTAGGCTTAAACTAGTAATTGTAAAGGTACAAACAAACTTTTTAATGTTTGTGAATTATTTATAACGTAAAACTAAAGTTATAAAGGATTAGAATTTTTAAAATTCTGATTTCTGTAACCAGTAGCAACAGTCGTAGCTCCTATCTTCTATGATGTTTTGATATAGAAATTTAAACATTGATTGGACCCCTAGAAACGCCAAAACCTTTCAATATGTTTGAAAGATACATCTGAGATTTGTTTCCTATTTGTTGTATCAAAGGAAACCGTGCCATAATAATGAAGTCCCTATCAAATCTATCTTCTCGACTGTTTTTACTTTTACATATTTTCTAACTTGTATATTTAGTGTTGTTCGTAAATTTTTTTTTAGGATGTGACATGCAGGGAACAGTGCGCATATAACTTGCCTGCCATTACCCAGTTCATGGTCACAAAAATTGTCGCGGAAACAAACATCTGGTACCAGGTTTTTAAATCTCTGGCCGCGGATCCCTGTTATCTTGTGAGGAAAACTGTTGCTGGGGGAATTCACGAAGTCGCCAAGATTTTAGGTAAGCTTCTAATTGTATAAAATAAAACTGTAAAACTTATTTTCCAGGCAATGACTGCAAGATCATAATGATGGATTTTGTTAAATTACTACGCGACGATTCTGAAGAAGTGTTAGATTCCTTAGTGCCGAACATTGCGATTACCCTCGAGTGCCTTTGTGGAGCGGGAGTGTTATCGAGGGAAACAGTAGCACCCGGCACGTTAGAAATCAGCCGGGCCTTACTGAAATGTCAGGCGGACATATTCAGATATCATAATTGGAGGAGAAAGATGACTTTCTTGCAGCAGTTAGAGTGCCTACCTAACGTTATCGAATCGGACTTTATCCACCAGCATTTTACTTCGGTTATCTTAAAATTAACTATAAACGCTGTAAGTAACGAAAATTTGTTCGAATTTATTTTTTCGATAGTGTTGGATTTATTTTTAGCTGTAAACGATACTAATTTTTCAGAGAGCTCGGCCAGTGCGATCGCAGGCCTCCAGGGCGATTTTGGTGTTCCTGCGTTACAATCTGAAGGAAAACCACAGAAAGTGGATACGCGAGAAATTAGTCACCCTGTTGTACAACTCGCCTTGTTGTTACACAAGGCATATATTCGTCAATATGTGCGTTCACGCCAGCGAAATATTCAGCAGCAAATACTTCAAAGAACACTTCTTCCTGCCCCTCGTGAAGCTTATAGGTGAATATATGAGTCATCTTAGCTTAATTAACTTAATGAGTTTAGTCGTTTGAGATGCTTAATAAAAAATCAGCTGTTTTTGTTTACAATAATTATCTTAACATCCAAACCAATGTGAAGGATGATCCTAAAAGTTTGTGTCGCTTGTTCATAATAAGGCCGCATGCGTATACCTAAGAATGTTTTTTTTTTTGAAGATCAAGAGACCCCATTGAAATTGTTGACGCCTTCACAAAATTTTTTGCTAGCATATTTTTCCATGAGGATGTACAAAATAAAATCTATCATTAGAAGTTCTGATATTCTTCTAGCAATTTTTAAACTAAAAAAAAATGTCTTGTGGTGACAATCAGATTCCTAGTTTTCTATTAACGGATTGTTCAAGGGTTTTGTGCACTCCGTTACTTACATTGTTCAATATTGCGTTATCAACAGG
The DNA here is from genome assembly GCA_025584915.1 of Monochamus saltuarius. NCBI lineage: Eukaryota > Metazoa > Arthropoda > Insecta > Coleoptera > Cerambycidae > Monochamus > Monochamus saltuarius. Next base: position 7,313,055 of record CM046721.1, read on the forward strand.
CGAGTCTCCTGATAGGTGGAACCTTGCAGATGTGAGTTGTTATCCTATTGTCTAACATCGCAAAGGTCTTTGAAATGTGTCTGTACAAGCAAATATTTGATAATGTTAAGTCGTACGTATCACCAAATCAGCATGGTTTTTTTCCCTAATCGTTCAACATTATCTAACTTGGCTGAGTTTATTCATTATACGGCGCACCATGTCGATGACAAAGGACAAGTTGATGTCGTTTATACAGACTTCTCAAAGACTTTTGACAAGGTCAATCATAGTATATTGCTTCGCAAGTTGAAACGTTATGGTTTCAGTAATAGCTTACCTCACCTGTTTAATTCTTACCTGTGTCAACGAAAGCTGTACGTTTCTTATAAAGGTTTCAAGTCGAACACCTTTATTGCGACATCAGGTGTGCCCCAAGGCACCAATTTAGGGCTACTCCTTTTTATCCTGTTTGTAAATGATTTATACGTATCTTTAAAAGCTCATCTACCTTTTTAGTTGAAATTGTTGAATATATGTTCCTGTTTGATTCTGCATAACCTAGAATTTATAATTGATGCTCACCTACCTATTAGTTTGTAAAAATTACGTTTCAAAAACTGTTTATGATTATAATTTATAGATTTTTGTGATGCCTTTAAAGATTTGATGGGGTGTTTCCGAATATTCAGGCTATATTCTATTTGAAACTATATTTGTAGATTATATTTATACTTGATGTACTAATAATTATTTACCTATTAATATAAATAAATGTAAAACATGTACGTATACTCTCAAAAACTGCCACTAATATTTGATTATAATATAGATATGTCACCTCTAAGTTACGAGAAAATTAAAGATCTTGATGGGGTGTTTGACAACAGATTATCTTTTTCTAGTTTCATTAAAGTCAAATAGTACAGTACCTTAGGCTTTGTTATAAGGAGTATAAAATCTTTGACTGATGCAAGTGCATTGAAAAGTTTATATTCACTCGTACGTTCAAAACTCGAATACTGTAACCTCATTTGGTACCTCTACTATCAGATCTACAATAATCATTTGGAAAGAATACAGCGCCGCTTTCTCAAATTTCTGTCTTTTTGCATCAACAATTATTATCCTGACATATGACCACCATTACTTTTACAAAGATTTAATATACAGTCATTGTATATTGAAAAGCTATTTCGTGGTATAGTTGATTCTCAGGCTTTACTCAATTTATTCAATATACGGGTTCCGAGACCTGGCTCTCCTGAAAATTCACAGTTCTATTTGCATCAGATTTTTTCAATATTAGTTTTTCTTTTTATTTTTCTATTATCATTTTTTCTTTCAACTATATATGTTGTCCTTGTTTCTTCATTTTCTGTACTTTAATATGCTTTATATTATATAAATCTATTTGTTTTGTCCTGTAAATGGAATATTTTGTGTTGGGCAATAAATGCATTATTATTATTATTAAGATAAATAAATTTTAGAGGATCCGGTGTCGACCATTCGTCTGAGCGTCATCAATCTTTCTCCCATGCTTAAACACATGTGCTTTTCGGCGGTAGATCGCAACTATCAGGTGAAGCTGGAGAGCGCCCTGGCCAAGATAGAAGTCATCGAATCCGACAAAGACGTAATAATGTGCTTGAAGGCAAAACTGAAAGAAATGAGGGCTCCCCAAATCAGCAAGCCCGACGTTTTGCTGGAGGAGAAACGCAGGATCGAGGAGGAGGACAAAATAATGCAGGGTAAAATGCCTACTCCAAAGGTGACCAGTACAGGTTGGTAAAAAAGTTTTTTCAACGATTATTTGTGTTATACTGGGTGTCCGGAATGTGAGTACCTTTATTTTACTGCATAAGAAATTGCACTAAACAAAATATAATTGACATAATCAACTGTATTATTATGTATGACAGTAAACGGGTTTTAAATATGTCACGTCGCAGAGCTACAATGTTAGTGTCAGATGTTTCCACATAATAATTACAAGTACCCTCAAACAGACTTGCCGTGAATGGTTTTCTTAGAGCTTTTCCCACAATACAGAATAAAGTTTGAAATAGTTATAATAGATGTTCTAAATGACTGCCGTTGCTTGTAGAAAATGTTCACTGTAGAAATGTCTCTTAGCCAGAGAATTTTGTACAGTTTCACTGTAAATTAATAATATGTCATGCAGCTCATGATTATTAAAAGGTTTCTTGTTTGTTTATGCAGGCTCACAAATATCAAGCAAACATTAGGTAAAAATAACGAAATGCACAATACGAAGAAGGCATGTACAGTGCACAATAATTTGAGGTTAGCTGCTACAGGTAATTGATTGCAATGTCGTCACACATTACAGTTTCAGAAATTTTTTAGGAAAGCCTCTATTGTTTAGTTGAATGAATTACAAACAAGTTTACATTAAAAGGTTTTTCTTTAGTATTAGCTGTACCTTAGTGCTTAGTTTGCAATTTTCTAACACAGTTTTGCATTTTGTAGTATTTGTTTTTTTTTTAAATGTATTTGTACAAAAACTATTCGTTTTAGATCTTATTTCATAAGTTTTTTGTTGCTTTTGGACAGATATATATTGAAAGCCCTGTACATAGAAACCATTTGAATATTGGCAATCATATTCTGGATACCTTATATTTTAACTTTTTTTAAGCTTCTATGGGATGTCTGGAAACAATAAACAAAAATTCTTCTCATAAAAGGGACGTTACGAGTTTTTATAAGACTTTTTCGTATAAACTTATGGGATTGAAAAATTAAATAAAAGTGTTCCAAGGTGATAATATAGCCAATTTCCAATAAAAAAAAAAAAATATAATAATCCACCATTGTCATATTGCCTCATAATAACAGCATCATTGTTGGATTGCTGGCAGGTTAAGATTCCTGTCCAAAATGTGTCGTTTTGGCACTAAGTTCTAAAAGTTTGTTTGTAATCCCGGTTATGCATCCTAAAAGGTTTTACGAAATGCTTACTTATGAAAAACTTGAAAGGCAACGACATGAGTTCAAACAAGTTACATAAAGCTATAGACGCAAAATTCACGTGAATTATTTAATGGTAGGAAAAGTCTCAACCTTTAGCAAATTTTGCCAACTGTAATATTTTTAGTCAATTTCATCATAAAACTACCAACTGCCATAATAGATTGTCAGAAGCAAAATTCTGGAAAAGTATGGATAAGGCTTAACATTAGCACGTCACTTTTGACTTACAGAATCTTAATGCCAATAAGGACTTATCATTTGTTAAGTAAATGATCAGCTACTGACTCAAATTGACGAACAACAAATAAGTTTCTCTGGTGTCTGATATACCATTTACTTCATGTAACTCCACAGAAAAAAGTCTATTGGTGTCAAATCAGGACTTTGGGTTGGCCATCTAACAGATTCATCTCTTCCATGATATGATTTTTTTGTCGTTAACAGTTAGAGAATCTTTTTCTGAGATTTTTTTAATGGTCCCTAAAATGATGCAAATTTATTCAATTTTTGAATCTCAGTTAAAAAACTTATATAGTAAGTTTGAACAATTTAAACCCTTCAGAAGAAATAATAGAAATTGTCTATGACTAGATTAACTTTATAAATTTTTTGTCACAGTTTTCTATCACCCTGCATGTCTATTTAATTTCAACATTTAATTTCCAGGAACCCCTCAACGAGTGTCCAAAGATTCTGTCGTGAAGCCCCTGACGATGTCCAAATCGGCCACCATCACTACGAAGAGAATATCCAGTTCTTCGCCTGCAGCTACTAGGTAACGACAGAATTTCCTTAAACTAATCGTCTTCCGCCCCGCTCTGCTTGACGCTTATTTTTTGTTTTAGCGAAATGAGCTTCTTAGGCCACCACTTCTATATAGATGCCGGGGTAGTTTTATCGGAAAAGATCAACGAAGATTACGTAACCGTCGAAGACAAGATGAAATCCCTAGAATTGGACATTCCTCGGCAAACGGTTAATGAAGAAATGAAAATATCCACCGTGTCCGTCGAGAACACGAACGTAGAGAACATGTCTGACGAGGACTTGAAAGAACTGGAAACTTCCACGACTAACATCACCGACGACGTCAAGGCCAACATTCAAAAGAAAAGCATGTCTAACGTGACGCCCAGATATAAAACACCCGCAGATCCGGTGAAGAAGAGAACGAAACGATATTCCAGCGTCTTCCCCACGGATCAACAGGCAACCAGCAACATGGTTCTTAAACGTAGGAGTCTCAACATAGGACCGTCGGATTTGAGCAAAATTCCAATCAGCTTTAAGTACGTCAAGAAGTCCGAGGAGAAAACGAACTTGAAACGCAGCAAATCCAGTAGCATACAGAGTTTTTCTTCCGGTTCGAGTAAGAGCGGCAACACTTCCAGGCTAAAATGGCCACATAATGCCGAGAAAGGCGCAAGTTGTAGTAATTTGGACAAATTTGTCGATAATGATAATGTAAGGGTAGACCGTAACGACAGTTACAAAATGGGGAATATAGAGAGCGATAGTGGAGTGGAGGTGAAAGAAAATGTGCCCCTCATAAGCGATGGTGTTAGGGCTAATGTGCCAAATAAGTGCAATAAGGATAATGTAGCCAAAGTGTCTAATTTACCAGTATTAGTAAGGTGAGTGCTTTAATCAATTCAGTATACTGCACGTTCTTTTATTTCCTTGTATTAAGTGTATGTTCTCATTTTTTTTTATTAAAGGCATTCCTTTCTAAGTGGTGCAATTGATTAATAAAAATAACAAAAGAAAAAGTAATTCATGATATTGTCTATAAATTTCTCTTCCGTGACATTATAGTAGAGTTCAAGGATATGTAACTCATAATATTAGCACAGTTTATACAGTTGGTCGAGTGAAGGTTCCAGAGGGTGTGGCTGAATCGCGGCTAAATGCGCAATAAACACCAATGAAATTCATTTGTAGACGACGTAATGGGAAAAATCTATTTCTTGACAAATCATCGTGCCCCTTGAGCGCGCAAATGTGCGCAGTCGTCTTTTGGTCGTTTAAAAAAACGATATCTGGGACCTCGACATCAAAGGAGCCGACGTGAAAACGCCGGACTGTATAATAGACTGTGATATTAGTTAGTAGCACTTAAAATGAAAGTTACATACTAATTGATCTACCCTGTACAGTACAATTCCTAGTATACAGGGTGTCCAGAAACTCTCCTGACAAAGGAAGACCGGAGATTCCTCAGATAATTTTAAGACAATTTAACCCAATTCACCTAGTCCAAAAATGCTTCCTAAGGGAACTAGAGCTCTTTGAAGATGGCGCCTTGTAAATAGTTTTGTTTAAATACCTCCAGAACGCTTCTACTTAGAAAAACAAAAACTGGTACGCTTGTTTAGCCTTCAGAGATGAATCGATTCCATCAATTGCAAATTTCTAGTACCGGTCATAGGCGTCCGTTTTGGGTAGGTCAACGGTTATTTTAACGCATAACTTCTTTGTATTTAACTTTTAAGCATTTGTGACACTAGATTATTCAATTTTCAGTTATACTAGTACTAAAAGGTACTCTTACTTTAAGTCATTAGGATACACCGTTTTCTAGAAAAATGGGTTTGAAAATTTTTCGTTTTTTCGTCATAAAAGTTCAATTTATATTTTTTGCACTAGTTGGCTCTGAACTGCCAACAAAAGTAAAACATACGCAATTGATGGAATCGATTCATCTCTGAAGGCTAAACAAGCATACCAGTTTTTGTTTTTCTAAGTAGAAGCGTTCTGGAGGTATTTAAACAAAACTATTTGCAAGGCGCCATCTTCAAAGAGCTCTAGTTCCCTTAGGAAGCATTTTTGGACTAGGTGAATTGGGTTAAATTGTCTTAAAATTATCTGAGGAATCTCCGGTCTTCGTTTGTCAGGAGAGTTTCTGGACACCCTGTATACAATTGCATGCTAAGGCATTGGATAAAGAATATTTTATTTACAAATCAAAATTTTGTTTTAAGTATCTGCTAAATCGGATCACCTGCCAAACCAACTAAATTTCAATATAGAATTCTGTAATATTCTTGCCAAACTGATATTAATACCATTTTTGCTTCACACGAGGTGTACTTCTGTTTAACCCTTTCGCTGCGGATGGCGCATAAATGCGTCATTTTATTTTCGTGTCGCCTCTGCGGATAACGCATTTTTGCGAAACATCTAGCCGTTTTGCTGCTGTGGGCACATATTTGTGTATATACAGTGTCCGTTATTTATTCACTATTTTTGACGTGTTTGAGCTAATCGCTGGCAGGTGTCGATGCAGTCGACGAGTCGGTCACGTTTAGTGGCGCTTGTAATGGTATCGTGGCCTACAGAAATTAATAAGTAAGTAATATTTATGAAATAAAACTTAATTATTGATGCATATTATTTGACTTTGCATTTGACTTTTAGTTTGGTGAAGTTTGTTTATAGTGCAGACTGTCGTTGGTTTTTTAATATTGTAAGGTGCAGAATGGAGTTATTTGAAACCAAATTAACGAAAACACTGCCAAATAAAAGCAGAAAAAAACAAAAACAGGCAGAAACTCAGAAGAGACAACTTATAAAGAATTTACTGTTTATTTTCATTGTAAGGGTACATGATAATTGTACCTTGTGGTTTTCTCCAGATATGGGGCAGAAAACCTTTCAAAAATTCCACATTGCAAACACCAGAATTATTTGGAATGTAAAACTCTAAAAATGTACGATGTAAAGGCGTTTCACGATCTATGTTATAAAAAAAATAACAAATTATATCAAGATATAATAATACATAAGTATTGTACTGCTGATTTAACCAAAGAAATCCAGGATTAGAGACAATACCAGAGGGAAGATATCAATTACAATTAAATATAGCATTCGGAAAAGGGGCGAAAGTTTGTCATTTTTTTTTGAGTATTTTAAATATAAAAAAGGACAGAGTCCTGGGAGTAATGCGGCGGTTTTTGGCAGACGGGACTCCTCCAAAATAAGGTCGCGGTGGTGACAGAATAAAGAGCTGATATTATGCAGGTGGGAAGAAGTGTAGATCCTCAGAAAGCCACATCAATAGCCAATTTGTTGAGTAAACATTATGGGGATGAGTGGAGACTTTTGCCAAATTTAAGGTTCTACATATAAGGAAGTAATTGACCAAGAACCAGTAACCATGCAAATGCCCCTTGGAAGATACTTATGACACTGGTTGCTGCCAAAATACTGATGCTCTTGGAATAGACATCGACTTAAGGGTTTAGATTAATAAAAAAACTTTATGAACGTGTCGTTTCTTTTAAAGGAAAGTTTCTTTTTTGTATCTTAAGTCATTTTGTAATGTTATTTCCAATATTTGTTTCGTTATTTTAAAAATAAACATACTTTACAAAAAGTGTTCGAATAATTTTCTAACGTTGAAGTGCAAAATCCGCCAAGTCACTTTTTTAATATCGTATATTAATACATCTAATGCATCTAGATTTTTAAAAACCACTTTTTTTACTAAGAAACTATCCGAGCATCTTATAAAAATACAAGTTATCTAATAAATAGTTCACTTTGCTTTCTGAAAGATTTTCTTGATTATCTCGAAAATGCTTCAAAGCGACTTGGCGGGTTTTGCATCTATACGACTCATATAACGGGCGAGGGTTAGTAGTGTCTGGAACGCATATGGATAATTACCGCAGAGTACAAAAATAATAATAAAGTATGTAATACTATTTGTAGCGGTCACCGACACTACTTTGTTTTTTAGGACAAGAGTTTTAATAAAAGTTTTCTTGATATAAGGGTTTTTCTTTATGTTTATAAATAGTTAAAAAAAGTAATATCAACCATAAAATCCGTAATTATTAATAAATTATAGCTTAAATAACAAATTTTGACGCTCCATTGCGGATGACGTCTATTAGCGCAGCACTAAGGGCTTCAAGGCCGGTTCGAGCACGCCGCAGCGAAAGGGTTAAATGATATGTAGAGTATTTTGCATTTTGAAGAAAACTGCTACTTTACTTTCACCATGAAAAACACAATACTTAATTATTTTAAGTTATATCAATTTATAATTTTAACAATAATAACGTTAACATAAAAACACAAGGTTCGAAACGTTGTGTTTTTGTATGAAAGGAGCAAAAGATGCTAATAGAAAAATCTGTGCGATAAACAAGTTTTTCAGCTTCCTGCTTACATATAATTTACATGTTTCTCTTTGTGTTTTAAACTCCATATTCTTTATTTTTTAGGCGAACACAGTCAGAAGTGAGAAAATAACTTTTGTAAAGTCGAAAAAATATTTTTATATTTTCCTGTTCCAATTTATTTATATATTTTGTATTTATTGACGAATTGTTAATTTTATATATACATATTAAATAAAAAATTCCTAAACGCATTATTAATTTATAAATAAATATAATGTTTCTACTGTTTTCCATCTTTCCTAATCTGTCTGCTCTAGAATCTTCTCAACCGCTTCAACAAAACTAGGAAACACCGCTGTTGGAGCTGGAGTTATTTTATTTTCGTCACCAGTTTTGTATTTCCCTGTTTTAACCAAATATCCTTTTAATCCTGCATTCATTGCTCCTAAAATATCGTCTGTGACGTCCTAAAACAATTTTACCTGAATAAACCTTTTAACATTTCAACCACTTTCCATTTACATCTCCTATCATAACAGCGTCTGAGGGAGGAATATTACCTAAAGCGGACAAGAAAAACGTTTTATTAGGCTTTCCCACAAGCTCAGCAGTACACTGTGCTGCATATTCTAATCCTTTAACAAAACACCCTGGCCCCAACGCTAATCCATCACTTCGTCTGTAATACTTGCCGGCATGTATTGCAATCAGTTGTGCACCAGTATTTAAATATCTGCCATAAAGGTAAATATAAATTTACAAAACTTTTAAATTATGAAACTTTGTACCTAACCTAAAAGCTTCGTTTAACCTGTCGTAATGAAATTCCGTAGGTGCGAGACCAATAACAACGGCATTGGGGGTTTCATTTTGGGGACACGCTAAGCCTTCGAAATCTTCCAGAGCTTCTGGAGATAACATTAACATTGGTTTCAGTTGTCGTTGTTCAATCAAACATCTAGCTGCCCCCAAAGAACTTAGAATGTAATTTTTGTCTACATCGAAGCCTAAGTTTATTAATCTTTCGTGGAGGATTCTCTTGCTTTCCTTTGTAGTGTTTGTTACAAATTTGACAATAAGGTCTTTCTGCAATAACCTATAAATTAAATTTATATGATTTTTCTCAAAGGAGGTGTTTGTTATACAAACCTTTTTAATGCTTCAACGCACCCAGGCACTGCTTGATTTTCTATATGTAGAGTTCCACTCAAATCTATTAACACAGCTCTAATCATTTTCAAAATGTAAAAAATTAAAATTCTTTCAAAAACTGCGGGTAGTTAAAATAACTCATGGGTCATGGAATCACATCACATGGAAAACCAAATATAAATAAAGAGAAAGTTCTGAAGCTCATCACGGTCTATTATTCGGTCGGGGCCAGGTGACGTCACAAAATTCCCGTAAACAAAGACAAAATATAGTCATTCTCGAAAGATGGACTGAGATAGACTGTGTCATACGTCACAAAAGTCCACAGTTTTCAATGGCCGTCCTGACCGTATAAGATTACATATGATCTGGATGCTCTAAATATCTTTTTTCCTTTTTGAATTTCATGAAATAACAGGAGAGAAAGATAGATCTAGAGCATTTAGATCTATTTGCCGAACTCAACTATAAAGAGGTATCATGCGATAAAGGGGGGACCATTTTGGTTCCTATACTTACCCACTTTTTTCTATATTTACACTGGGCACTTCTTTTCTGCACGCGATTTATGATGTACTAAAGATTTTGTATTTGGGTAGGTATATTTCCATCAAGTCAGCTGTGGTTGACTTACTTCAGTGGAAACACACTCATTTAAATATTAGGGCTACGTCGCGTTGCAGTCGACGGTGGCTTTTGGTGAGAACACGGGCTTAGAAATTTGAATTTGGTACATGTTAGCAACTATTGAATTATATTTTATGGTATTATTTTTCTAGTTCATGTCCTTGAATGAAATAAATTAATACCTCGTTTTCATTTCCCTCAGAGTTTCCTTTCTACGTTAGCTTGATTTTTTCGCCTATTTTAACATTTGAATATTTTCCCAAATCCAAAAAAATGCATTGGAAAGCCCTCTGGGAAAAAAATATTTTCTAAACATCTTAAAATATTTGCACACCATTATGAAACACCCTGTATATAAATTTACTAACAAATCGATAACATAGGCTTTATTATCTTCTATTACATAGTAACTCATAATAATGTTCATATTCCAATAAATAATAATTTGAAAACTTTTATCCAAGTGTTTCTAAATGAAACCTATTATGAAAAATTACTGTATAAAATCAAACAAATTTATGTACTTACCTTTCTAATATTACTATATGTACTTTATAACTTGAGAATATTCATTAGTCAACTACATATACACTATATGCAATCATGATGCTTTTTGTGTATTTAATCCTTATCAAGCTCTTCTTTGTAAGTAGCAAATTTAATATTTCAGACAACAGCTCTTTCAATGTTTGCTTCACACATATCGCAAACAAATATCTGCACCAGCATACTAAGGTTCTCTTAGGACCAAAATTTAGGGATATAGATATTTTAATGATTGAACCATTCAAAATTGGAAACTCAACTGAATTTTTATTGGAAGACAATCAGGAATCAGCAGTTAGCTATGCAATATCTTATAATCATATTGATGAATTAAATGGGATTCTTACAGATATAGGAACATCTAGTGCAATATATTACATTATAATAGCAAATGACAAGGATGATGTATCAAAAATAAGCAAAAATCTTTGGCAGTTCCGACTGTATAAATCTGTTATATTGTTACCTAATAAATCTAAAGTAGAGCTGTATGCGATTGACTTGAAGAATTCTAAATGTGGCATCTATATAAAACCTAGAAAGATTAACGAGTGCACTTTTGGAAGGTACAAAAAGAAGTTGAATTTATTTAATCCAAACATGAAAAAATGTTTTTACAAGTGTCCAATTAGAATAATTTGGTCGCGATACACCCCATGGATTTTTGACAATAATGATACAGAATCAGGTATATACAGAGATATTCTGACCGTATTCGAGGAAAAAAGCAACTTTAATATAATTTATATGCCAGATTCAGAAGTTTATACGGAGGAATTAGCATTTTACAATTTTGGATCCATAATTGCTGATTTTGATAACGATTATGCAGATATGTTTGTTGGTTTGGTTGGTTTTTCAGCATCGTCAGAGTATGTTTGGACCACCGGTACAATATATGAAGATAACATGTACTTTGTGATACCTAACCCCAAGATGATTCCTCATTGGTTGGTGATATATAAAATATTTTTGCCGTCAATCTGGTTATTCGGTTCTATTTTATTTTTTACTTTTTGTGTTGTGTTTACTCTTTTAGCTTTGTCTACTACTGTTGATAGGGCTAGATATGGAAGTTTCTTGGACAACTCAGTCTATCTGTACTCTGTTGTCATTACTGTTGGGTTTTACAAGCTTCCAAGAAGCTTTAAAGTGAGAGCGCTTTTAGGTAAACACTATTTCAATTTTCAAAAATTCCGAGTTATAATAAAAATAATTTTTAGGTACATACCTTATAACTGCAATAATATCAGTAGCTGTAATGGAAGGAAGATATGTCAGTATCACCAGTCACCCTATATACGAAAGAAGAATAATGAATGTAGAACAACTCTTAGACTCCGATGTTCCGATTAAATGTTCCGAAGGTCTGAGGCTGCTATTCAAGTATGCAGTGAGCAATCCAAAATACGCAAAAATATTGCAACGCATGGAAGATTTGCCGAGCCGAGACCTGTCGGTAAATTTAAAGAGAGCCTACAATGAAAATTTTGCTACAGTCACTGATACCGGCTTGTTAATAATGAATCCTCATCTGAAACACGCAATGCAAATGTTCAAAATATATTCATTTGTTACTTGTTTCCTAGTGCGGAAGAACCATGTACTTCACGAGTACATCACCGACAATTTAACAAGCATAGTGGAATCGGGATTTGTCGATAAGTTTGTGTCACACATGAAATTTAAGTACGCGAGGCAGCAGTACTTTAAGGAACAGAACATATTAGTTCGTTATACTCTGACTCATGTAGAGGGGTCCTTTCTTTTGTTAGGGAGTGGATATGCCGCAGCATTACTAGTGTTTGCTTTGGAGCATATTTATTTTTACTGCAGAATTAAATCAAAAAAGAATAATTAGGTGCTATGAAGTTATTTAAAGGCCATTTGATGTAGAAGCACTGCAAATATTACACAATAATTCTTAAACATATGGAATGCAAACAATTTTTTTGCACTTAATTGACTGTAAAGTTGAAAGGTTTCTGTAAAAACTCAAAAAAAAAAGAATTCATTACAGATTTGTTCACTTTATTTGTTACACATATCACATGTAAGTGTTTAGGGTCCAAATATTGGTGGAGAAGCAAGGCACATTCAAAGCCAAGCTAAATGGTTCTTTTGAGTAATTGATATTAGTTAGCTTAGTAGAAACTGTAAATTTAACGAAAAGTACAAAATTTCGTATATAACGTAAATGTAAGCTTAATAAGCATTCATTATATCGATTTCTTAGCGTAATACGTTTAAGAATCGGACGCTGTTAAAGCCATTATAGTAAAGTTAATGTCTTCAGAATCTCTCTCCATAAAATTGCGGCACACCTTCGCTGCGTCCTAATAGAAAAAAATCAGACTCTTAAAATCTAAACTGAACTCTTTAAACCGTAGCTACTGAGACTTACCTCTAGGAACGTTTCGTGACTAGTTGGTCCATGGTTAATAGGAAAATCTTTCCTCCCATCTAATTCGTACAAATTCCCATCTTTTTCCACAAACGCCACAAAATGATGGTTTACTTGCTCGTTTGGATTTGCCTACAAACAAAACAGGCTATATTATATTCTCAAAAATTCAGTTCTATACCTCCGTCTGCCCTTCCATTGCCAGTTCCTGATGGGCCGTAATCAACTTGAAGGCCTCCGAGTTGGCATCTGTCCCTGGTTTGGCTAGCATCTCTCCCCTCTCTTCTGGCGTTTTGCCTTTAGCTGCATCTAGTAACTTCTTGAACACACCTTCTTCTAAGTTGATCCTTGAACGTAATTTGAAAATTGAGCAAGTAGTAGTATTGTTCTAAATTTGCCAGTTTTTTTATCCAATAAATTGATCAATGGTGAGGTTATATAAGTATATTATTATAGTTACAGATAATGGGGAAAAATATAATTTGTTGTATAACAGATACAATCGATCAAATTATAAATTAAGTGTATGGCACATGGATTTTAAAATCATTTAAAATTAAACAGTAATGAATGAAATCTTAACACTTTATCAGTCAATGGGAAATCCACAAATTACTGGGCAATCAAACATTTAAGTATAATATTATTATGTTTTATGTTACTCACATATTCTATTTATGTAATTTTGTATTTGTATTTTTTACTACTTATGTTTCTGTTGTTAACTGTTATTTATGTAATTGTCTTTTTTTTACAAACTTAATTTAATATTTTAATTATTTTCAAAATTTCCTATAGTGCGATATAGATATAACTCTTAAGTGTAAGAGAACAGTGTCAGATATATATAGGGTTAACTATGACTCAGCACAAATATTTTAAGAGGAGGATACAGAAATATATGAATTAACGCAATAACCTTTCAAAAAATTTGCACTTACTTATAAAACGAAAAAAAAAAATATTTTGAAACTATATTAAACCCTTATCCATCCATTTGGCACATTTGACATTTGGAGAGTACGGCAACCAGCAAAACAACTACGGTGGACAGAAGATTAAATGGTAAAACTTGTTATTATTGAACAAGATTTTATAATTAAAGAATGCTACGGGTGCATTTAAAGTTTTCTATTATCTATTAGCGTTCCTTTGTTTGATTTTCTTTTATTGTATTCAACTGTATGAGGAGTGTGTTTTGTTGTTAGTGGGTAATCCTGACCATCGTCTGCTAAATAGCGTCGCTTTTGTAATACTTGTCTGTTGAATCACCTGAATTTCATTATGGAATTCTGTAATGTGCTGTAGTGTGACGATACCAATGTTAGTATTTGAGAACATACACATCAGAACGTACATGTCAGAATTTGATATTGAGACTGTAATAAGTTATCTTTTAATACAACTTACTTATTTTTGTTACTTAAAAGACACGCAGAGCAAACCTAGCTCTCAACCCTGTATATTGCTGTATTTATTTTTTCATTCTTAACATTGTAAAGGATGGAACGTAAAACAATAACAAAGGTTTTTCCTGTTACGACATCATTTTCATGATACAAAGTATTCAACTTAAAATATATTTTATTATTTATTAAACAAATAAATTTGTTTTGTTACTTAGATTAAAGTTTTAATATCTGTATTGAAAAAATGCTTTTCATCATTGGCATACAAGTTTAGGGGCTTCAAACGCAAATAAAATGCTATAATGCCAATGTCTTTAATTAAAATAAAAATAATATCACATCAACCATTTATGATTATTGCATACTTAGTTTAAACAAAAAATGTTTATTTGTTTAGTAGATATAAAAGAAATATTATTTTTTATGTTCTGTATTGTGCAAACGGTATCTCGTAGGAAAATTTGTTATAAGAATCACCCTCTATTAATTTTTCATACTCTGTTGTCAAAGTTAAAACGAGAAAACAAGAACACCCTGTATACAAGGTGTTCTAAATTAGTCTGTCAAAGTTCAACCTAAGATTCTAAGATCAAAAGTAAATAAAAAGACAGACTTAAGGTTAAAACTACCACAACTTCTTTCCTTTGCAATTGTGATTATCCTAAAAATTTCAATAATGTGAACAAAGCCTAAGATTTTTTTTGTAAAAAACTGGTAGGAATCTTAAATTTTTGTTTGCTTTCCAGAGGTTCAATGACAAAGACAAACCATCAAAATTACCAAGACAGGTTTTTTTAATGATCTTTCTGCAGTGCATTGTCATACTCCAAAAATCCAAAGTTACATAATAATAACTATTAATGCTCTTCCACGTCTCTCTAATAGCAGCAATTTGTTGATCAATAAATTGTACATGTTGACCTTCACTTTATTTGTGTCTGTATGAAACAAAAATTTATGTTTCATTTTATTGATGTGGCCAATAAGCTATGAACGTTACATTTCGTATAATATCTTAGCCAGTTTTAAAGCAAAACATTTGCAAACTTAATTTAGTGAATAGTTTATCTTAGCTAGAATAACCATGTCTCAATAAAGCAAAATTTAAAGATAAAATATTTTTTATGAACAATATTTGCCAAAATTAAAACTATTTTCAGAATTAACTACACTATCATGCAATTTTTATCCAATTTAATAGTATCAAAAGTACATTGACATCAGATTTAAATTAAATCAAAAGCCTTTGTACCTTAATGTTTATAATTGAGATGTAGAATATACTTTTATTTATTAAATAATAACATAAGTGCAAACCTCATGAACTACATTATGAATCATGCCAATTTTTAAGAATTTTTTTATGATGGTTGATTTACAATTGAGCAATAAAATGTAAATTCTGTTTTATTTGTAAAAAATTAAATGTCAAGTGCAGTTCAGAAAAATGTATGCAAAAATGTACTTACCTATCGACGTTATTGGCAATACTATGTATGAGAGCGATGCTGCCACAAGCATTGGAAACATATTGTTTCATATAAAATAAATTTTGGGATACTTCTTGACCAGCTTCCTTCAAAGCTTCGCTTTCTTGCTTTGCATGATCGTAGAACTAAAACGAATATAATTAATAAGAAAACTATTTCACACACTTGAAAATATAACCTTTTCACTGCAAGGAAATAACAATATTATTGCTAGAACAGGCCTCGGGACCCAAGCAAGGGCATCGTTATCCAGGCCATAAACATCGACAATGTTCCATTTTTGGGGGACTCCCAGAAGATGAATGAACTATAAATAATTTCAAATAAAACTAATTTACTTTTTCTTCGACGTACGTCATCTACGAAAGTGGGATAAAATTTCTTCGAGGGGGGCCTCAACTTACCTTATTCATAACCTGAAATTGATAATACATGTTTATTAATAAGAATTTAGTATTTTCTTTGTTTACTTACATCTGGGTTTGATTCGAGGGGTAAGAGTACCATTGTTGAAAGGGTGTGACAATTTTTACTGCAAATTTTATGAGTACAAATCGATGAAATATAAAAGTCGGCAAATTACTGTCAGAGATCAAATACAAATACGCAACGCACATTGACGTTTCAAAACAAACATCATGCCAGGGTCAGGTACATTCGTTGAGTACTTCGTTCAATGTCGGTATAAATAAACAGTGGCGCGTATCACATATACAGGGCCATTTATATCAGAAATATTATTAGCAAATTACCCAGGATCATACGCGCGAATAATGATATAACTTATAAATATATCGACATCTTTATTGTTTCAGTCTTATTTTAAACAAAAAAATAAAAATATTGATTGATGTTTACTAGCAGGAGCAGAGGTAACATAACAAAGGTAGGTATATATGCATTTAATAAGCATATAAACAAGATAATAAGATAAAATCAAACAAAAATATTGATGAGTTGTTTTATACAATATATAAAACGATGTTTTTCTATATGAATCATATGAAACCACCGCCTTTTCTTTTTTGAAATACAAGTGTCAAAAAAATTGTAAGAAATTTAAAAAATAATATATAAAATTGTTGGTTTTGCTACCTCCTAAATTGTTTCTGCTCATTTCTAAAAATATATTGAAATAAGGGGTAGATATTTTGTTATTATATTATTATTATACTCATCATATGCATATACCTAATTGTTTATCATCAAAATTTAAACTTACCTTATTATAGCCTGTCAAAAAAAAAAAAAAAATCAAAGGCGCCAACTACAAAACATATAGGGTGTCCAATAAGTATACCTCCCAATCACTCGAGAGTGTACAGGGGGAGATCAAAATATATGACTCTTGTACTTTCTATAATTTTTTTCCTAATATATACAGTATGTGCAATAATAATGTCACTCTTTAAAATGAATTTAACTATTTGTTTTGAACTGCAGACGTATTCGTTCTTTAGTTGTTCTGTGGGTGATAAGTGCGTTGGAATAAGCGGAGACGTGTTCAGCTTTATACAGGTTTATTATATACAATATGTACAAGTGTTACAGAACAGAATGGTTTACAGCGCACGAGTTGCTTGATAAAAAGCCGGCGAAAGACTGATCTAAATGCCAGCGAAAGTACGACTATATATTTTCTTTTCCTAACCCGATTTCGAGCTAGAAAGTGTTTCTTAGAAATTTACATCTTTCAAGGGTCGGAAGGATCGCCTGCCTCGAAGACTTGAACAAAGAAACTCTTATGTACTGGTCGGGTTGAAGGAAATCATATTTCTCTAGGAGTGACATTTTACAAGAACCGAAAGTTACCAATTATATAGAAAATACTTAGGACAGGAAATGTCACGCCAGGACCTTATTAGGCAATATTCTCCTAACAATATATTTTAGCAATTTTAAATACAAAGCACTCAAATTTATTTGACCGTGACGAGAGGAAGAAAGTGTGGGAAACGCCACAGTTCCACTTCCCAATAAAGAACTAATGAAATTTCTACTCAGAACTTCCAGTAGTTCAAAAACTGCTTTTGAGTGTCATAAAGTCTGTTCCAACAGTTGCCGAGAACTTTTCAGTTTGATAAAATCATTTCTGTTAAAATTTTGGAAAATAACTGCAATAGGTCTATACGATTTCTGAACATCTGATTGGTTTTAGGAACTATTCCAAAATACTTCAAAAAATATCTGTACAGATTGAAGGAAATGGGTTTTAGACTACTGTTAAGTCTACAGGGTGTTTTAAATTTAAATACAGAAAACACTGTTTTGTGCTATCACATATCACCTAGCACCAATATTTTTCAGAAATTACCAAGCCTATTGTAAACTCTACAAAAATATACCTGCAACTTGACAAAGGAATTGCCTAAATCGATGGAAATAAGAAAAATGTAAAGTATAAACTTTGTCAAAATTTTTCCCATTATCGTGCATAAAAAGAAAATGTACAAACGGCACATAAGGTAGAGGAAAATGTTTCAGTTAGTTCTCGTTGCAATTTAAATACATTTTTTTCTAAAAAAATATCTATACGTTATACATTCTTTTTTAAATGCCACTTTCTAGAGAAGTGCAACAGATATCTGATTAAAAAGACATTTGGTACGCAATGAGAATACTTACAACTTAATGACGAAATTGCCTAAATTAATGGAGAAATAAAAAAAATATATAATGTAATAAATAAACTTTGGAGGCATTTTAGGTGGTTCGATTATTTTGCTAATCAATGTACAGGGTGTTAAAAAAAGAGCGTAAAGTATTTCAGGATGTAATAGTATGAACCAAAATAAGCAGAACAGTCTTAATAAACATGGGTCCACAAAGTAACGGTTGTGGAGATATGGACCACTATTCGTTTTTCAAACATTTTATTTTATTAGGAATAAACCGACAAAGGAAACTTTTAACAAACAAAAAACAAGTTACAGAAGATGTTCAAAGTGCCCTCCGTCCATTTCCAAGCAGGCACGACATCTTCATCTCAACGATATTCGAACTCTTTCGAAAACACCCTCCTTGGTTTGGATTTCTTGACACTTTTGATTAATCCATAGCTGCAGCTCTTCCAGGCTATTTACAGGAGTACCATACACTAATGTGTTCAAATATCCCCAATCTTGGACGCCATAAAACAGGTCCGGCTCTTCCTACCCATCTATGTGGAAAAGTTTGGTGTAAATGCTCTTTAACGGCCATGGAAAAATGAGCTGGAGCACCATCATGCTGGAACCACATTTGTTACCTCTGATTCAAAGGAATGTCTTCCAAAAACTCATACAGTGTGTTCTGCAGAAAGTTGAGGTAAGCAGCGCCTGTTAATCGGTTTGGTAAAACAACAGGACCTTGAAACCTGTCACCTACAATACCCATCCAAATGTTTAATGAAAAACGTGCCTGATGTCCAGAGTCTATTAGAGCATGAGGCCCAAATATGCGTATTGTGAAAATTAAACACTCCATTTCTTGTGAACCCGGCCTCATCAGTAAAAAGAATGTTTGCAAGAAAACGAGGGTCTTCAGCATCATGACGTAGAAACCAGCGGCAAAAAAACCAAACGTGCTTGATGATCATTTATTGAACATATATTGCCTGTACTCGTTGCACATGGAAATGATAAGGCAGTTGCTCGTGAAGGATTCTCCAAACAAGAGGACTACTAATTCCTACCTCGGCTGATATTCTCCGCACACTCATACCTGGATTCTGCTCTAGCAGTGCTAGAATTTCTTCTTCTGTTCTAGGAGTGGATACCGACTTTGGTCTTCCGGATAAATGGCACTGTTTGCTCAAGGAACCGGTATCACGCAATCTTTGGTGAATTCTTCCAAACATGCGTTGTGAAGGAATCTGGCGATTTGGATAAGCGGCAACATAAAGACGTCGCTTCGGTGGCGTTCCCATTAGCACGACCATACATGAAATGCATGTCTGTTAATTCTGCGTTTGAGTAACCAGCCATAGTGAAAGAAATCTTGTGCACTGAGAACTGTCAAATACGTACTGTTTATTTCACTAAACATCAACCAACTATAATAAGAAAATACACGTTTTTGCAAAATAAAAAAAGGGGCTAAACACATAAAACATTCCATATCTCTACAACCGTTACTTTGCGGACCCATGTTTATTGAGACTTTTCTGCTTATTTTGGTTCATACTATTACCTCCTTAAATATTTTACACTCTTTTTTTAACACCCTGTATATTTATGGTAAAAACGGCACATTTGTCAATTCTTAATTGAGTTAGACCCTAGAAAAACACACGGAGACATAATTAAACGATAAATGTAATTAGAAGAGTTTTATTAATCATAATATAAAATAAATTAAATATCACTGTGTATCACAGAGTAAGGCAACGCCACGAAGCGTCCAATGCTCTGGAGGCTTTATCGTTTGCAGATAGAGAATGGTGATATAGTTGAGGCCCGTTCTTCTTGCTTTCTTGTAAACGGGACACTAAAAACAGCATAAGGTATAGGCGTATTTCCAGCAAGGTTAATTTACTTACCACGTAGAGATTGGCTTGAGGAGGGGCTGTAGAGTAAACGGCGTAAATGTGAACGATCGGTATCATGGTGTATAAGACTTTGTTTATAGATTCGGCCAAACGTGCATGTTTTCTGTCCCACCCCGCGCCGTCAAGGAACAGACCATACACATATACCCCTTCCTATTTTATGAAATAAAAAATTACCCGTTTTCTTATTTAAACCACCCATGACTTACCGCGGGGCCCTTATTGACTTCTTCTCTGAGGTTTTTGGTCACCTCGTTAAAGAGGCTCACCTGATCCAAAGCCCAGCCCTTATGCGCTCTGGCGACTTCTTGCTTCATAGCCGTCAGGAATCCTACGACAGCAGGTAGTTAATAAATTTGGTTTACCGCATCAATTTGAATAAAACCTTGCGGGTTGAAGAAACCGGCCATCCAAAAAGAAGGCGGTCTCCCGTTGAAACACCAGTTTCGGAACTGGTTGTCTCGTTCGACCAGCTCCGTGAACCAGAAACCGAGGGTGTTGGCATCCCAAGACCCCCGACGCCAAATGAACGGGACTTTGGCATCGTATATGTTGTCTAAGGCGTCTCCCAAAGCCTGCGGCATGGAATGATAGAAGTTATGATCTTACTTAACTGGATTTTCTAAATAAATTATAAGAAAAAATACAAGGTGCTCTATTTGTTTTGACCGTAGGGTTATCTTGTTTATTAATTTTAAAAAATAATGGTAATCAAATTTTTAAAGAATTCTGAATAATGTCTAAACATTTTAACATTGCATTAAAAAAGTATATCCCAAATTAACGTTTGTATCAATCGATTGTTTCAATTTGGGGTTCCGTGTCATTCCAAAAAATGAAAATTTTACATTTTATGAAATATAGTAGATATTAGAAAATGCAAATTCTGAAACCGCCATTAGATTTGGCATATGATGTCGATTTGAGCTCCACAGACTTTTCCAAAGGATTTTCGTCTGTATCTCGCAAAATAAGCTAGCCACAGGCAAACCAAGCTCCTCGTACTTCATTTTGTTTTATTAAAATTTTATGAAAAACCTTAGGAATTTTCAGCAGGATAAAGTGAAATCATTATTTTTCTTCTCATCAATTCAACCAGACTAATAATTGGAAGACACATATTGTGTGTGTATCTCACAAAGTAAGCTAGACACGGGTAAACCGAGGTCATTTTTGAGCTACTTGTATCCAATTTATCATGTTTCTTAATTTTATGAGAAAAACTTCAGAAAGTTTCAGCAGGAAAAACTAAAATCTTCTCTATTCTATTTTCCAAAATTTAAAAAAAAATTCAACCAGATCATTCAAGGGCACAAACTTTAAAAATGCCAAGAGGGCAAACTGATGTCATTTTCGAGTTTTTCATACCAAATTTAATGTTCCACAAATGGAATTATTGCTGGAAAGCAGTTCCTTCTTCGTTTTTTGTAGAATTTGTTATGTTTTCAATTTTATGAGAAACAGGAAATTTCAGCAGGAAAAACTAAAATCCTCTTTCCAAAATTTTTAAAAAAAGATCAACCAGACCAATTCATAAATATAAATTTTGAAAACGTCAATAAGTTTCAGTTTGGATGCTGATCTTGGCTACTGACCAATAAACTTTTGTATACATCTCGCGAGACAAGGGAAAACCGATGTAATTTTTCAGTTCTTGATACCAAATTTAATTTTATTTAATATTCCATAACTTATTGTTTCAATTTCATGAGTGAATTTTCAGCATTAAAAGCTAAAATCTTTAGTCTTCTTGCCAAACAGCTATTATAAAAAAAAACTGGGTCTGCGTCGGACCAGACGGTGGAAGTTATACTTCTTAAAAAAAAAAAAAAACTTCCTTTCAAAGCCTGAACGTACAAAAAAAAAAAAGTTCTTAAAAATTTGTTCTTCCTTTTGAGCGTGACGCGGTTTCTCGACCAACATCCCATCCCAATGTGTCTAACGGGCGCAAAGAAGTATAACTTCAAAAAATCACCTAGACCAAACCATGAACATAGATCCTGAAGATGTCAATACTTTTCTATTGGGATGTTGATTTGGGCCAATTTCTGGACTCTACCGCCCTTTTCAATGATTTTGGTGCGTTACACACAAGGGAATTAAGCAACACCGATGTCATTTTCGACACTTTTTGTTGAACTTACACTTTCAATTTTATATTTTATAAATCTCAGGAAGACTAAAGACTTAAATTTTTATTTTTCTTTGAAAAAATTATAATTAGTTTCAGAATTTTCAATAAATATTCATTATTGAGGTTTTAATGAATTTAATAAGCTACCTTTTGAGATGAAAAAGGCAGAGCCGTTGAATTCATTTGAGTATACCGGGTGACAACGGAAAGTGGGAACACGCTGTAACTTTGTTATGACTGCTGGTAAAAATTTGAAATTGGGTGGGGTTATACCTACTAGATGGCGCCATGAATTCTTTGAGGTCATTTCGGATTTCATGACATTTCCGGTTTGACCGGTAAATTTATATTTTTAAATGTGACACCCTGTATTTTTTGACATTTTTGAAATCAGCGGATCATTTTACTTATGGTAGGACCAATTTTCTGACACATTTTCTGGACGCAAGTAATTTTTTTTAATTTTTAAAAATAAGACTAGAAGGCTGCGACTGGCAGAAATTGTTTTCTTATTGAACAAATTTTCTCGACCGTAACTGTTAAAAAAATAAACAATGAAGTCTAATTACCTCACTCATAATTATCGTTCCTTCTATAGCTAACAGAAGGTCTTGCAATGTGCTACGGACCAACGAGATGACTTTCTGCATTCTGTCGATCTCCTGCCTCAGGAATATATTTAAAGGATTCAGGTGGTTCATAAGCCTCAACCTATATATTTAATAGTGATTGTCACGGCAGAAAAAGATTTGATATCAAAGACAAGTGTTGTCTTAGAACTGGAACCATATTTACCTTTCCTTCACTTCAAACGGATCGTAACTTTTCGGCAACTTCGACAACATATCGCTAGCCTGTCGGTTTACCACGCTCTCACGTGATTCCCCACCGCCCCCTCCTGCTTCCTTCGGTTGAATGGCCAACATCTGATCGAACATCATTATCGTAGTGTTTGTTTGATACCTATAAATAACGATTTATAAAAATTTACCCAATACGACACTCACGTCAAGACGTACGTGATGTCGGCATTGGAATGCAGTCCGTAAGCCTGCGGTGGGTCGGTAGCCGGGAAAGTATCAATGATGGTAACGTAGTCCATCACTTGTTTGAATGTTATAACCTTGTATCCTTTGTAGAATAGAAAGTTCTCGTTAAATATGTTGTCACTGAACCAAACCGAGCAGAAAGTGTTGAGTAATCGTTTGTCAAAGTCGTCAGTAACTCTGCCGCCGTAATGAACTTCGCCGAGCATATATCTGGAATAAGTTCCTTTAATTAAGTATTATATGTCAGTGTGAGAAATTTTTCTCACTTTAGTGATAAAAAATTGGATTGTCTTCACAGAAATCAAATTTTAGGTCAAAATTCTTCAATGTGATGAAAATATTCACATCTAAAAAAACAGATCTCGTAGTCTCCACTATATTCCGCTCCATAAATTGCGGTGAGAGGTACAAGATCAAATTTCTATACTTATGGGTTCAAGCATATGAAAGCTGTTGTATGGATATTAGTTAAATATGGAAGAAATCAAAATTGATATGGTTATTGGCAGATTTCGACCTCTTGATACAAAAGAATTCACCATATAATTTATTCTACATTAGAGAAGCATTAACGCTAGTTCATTGAACGGGTATGCATGAATCCTGCTTGAATGTTGAAGATAAGTAATTAACAGTAATTCTACCACAACAGAATATTACAGCTTGACACTTCTCCTCTATCAGAAACATTGTTAAGTTTGATTCAGATAACATTCTGCAACACTAAGAATTTTAGAAAAAAGCTTAAGATCCTCAGCAAACAGAACATAAACAAAAGTACCGAGATATATCATTTATAAAACCATGAAACAAGAGAGGGCCCCAGTGTGATCCCTGAGGATCTCCTAAAGTAACCTGTATTTCTGTAGATTAAAAATTACGCACTAGAACTATCTGAGAACGACTAAGTAGACAACTTCCTACCAAACCAATTAATGAGCCATTCAAACCAAGAGTTGATAATAATTGATCGAAAATCAATTCAAAATCAGCATATGTTGAAAGATTGAGTACAGTTGACTCATAAAGTGTCGATAGGAGAGTCCAAAACCTTCACTATTGATTTTATAAAGAAAATCCTACTTTATGCTTTGGATTTAAAAATTTGTCATCTAGCAGTAAAATTTGAAAGTGGAAGATAATTTTGGGGGTACTTCTGTTACCAATATTTTTTTCTGGAAGCTGTTGAACGAGTAGTTTTGGAAACACGGAATTCCAGGAAACAACTACTCTGCGGGCTAATGCCCCGACCAGCATTGAATTACGCCTGGAAAACCTATAGCAACAGCTAGAGTCATTCGTCAGACGCCCACCAGACATATACCGGTTTCGAGCTTATTAGCTCTCATCAGTATGCCATAGGTGAGGTATCCGACGAATAATCCTAGCTGCTTTCGTCTGTCTAACCCGACAGAAGGGACCATGAGTACGCGGTGTAGAACTAACTACATCTATCGGTCGTTCGCTACTCCATGCCGGACTGAAAACGTCACCTATGGCATACTGATGAGAGCTAATAAGCTCGAAACCGGTATATGTCTGGTGGGCGTCTGACGAATGACTCTAGCTGTTGCTATAGGTTTTCCAGGTGTAATTCAATGCTGGTCGGGGCATTAGCCCGCAGAGTAGTTGTTTCCTGGAATTCCGTGTTTGCAAAATATCGTTTCTCGCCGATCGCGATAAAGGTCGACAGCTTTCAATGGTGTCTACTGCATGTAGAACGCTTCGTGCCTGTGACGTTTTGAGTCCGGCATGGAGTAGCGAACGGCCGATAGATGTAGTTAGTTCTACACCGCGTACTGAGTAGTTTTGGAGATAAAACCGCTCACCGACCTTAACGGGACACCCGGTACATCACTGAATACTATTTCATTAGGTATTCTAGAATTCTTTCGTTCTATGAAGGGTTCTCTACGCACCTGAGTGTTTGCCAGCTGATGCCCCTCTTAGGATCGATGTCGTCCAGGTGGTTCTGTAGAAACAGACAGCTCGACAGCCAATCGGCAGAATTAAACTCATACGGTATATTCCACCCGAGGGGTCCAAATTTTCTGCGTTCCTGAACGACGGTATGTAGAAAAGATATGGCGTATACCAAGGGTATGTACTGCCAAGCGTCCGAATAGTCCAAATGGTCTTGATTCATCGACGTGTACGTTCTTAACAGGCCAGCTCTAATTCCTGTGAAAGTCATTAATAATTAATAAAATATGCTCCTAAATCTTTCCTGGTTTTACCCGAGGGAGCTTCATTAGTGAATTTTATACACAGCTGCAGCAAACTTATGGGAAAACTCGGATGGACCTCTGTGGTAATCCACAGTCTAAAATCGGGATGGACGGAACCAATTCCTTTCTCCAGATCTAAAAATTGTCCCAGCACCTCATCCATGTATTCTAATGACAAATGACAGTTCTGCAGTAGAGCCCAAAAACCCTAAAAATGTACTTATAACAACGTTATTCTCGGCAAAAAAAAAAGTATAACAACCTCCGACATAGCCTGGGTCATCATTTTTCGTGCGTGGACCTCCTGTCCTTGGCCCATGGAGATTGACTTGACCCTAAATTCGAGCCGCTTCGCTAGCTGCTCTATAAAGGGACTTGGATCAGAACCGATGCTCAGGAAGCATATCATGGGAGTGAGTGCCCTCGATTCATTGTAGAGGACTTCCATGTTCAGTATGACGGGCTCGGCAAACTTTTGACCTAAGGAACTCGCCACGTACTTCCTGCTTTGGGTTATCGTTCTGTCAGGACACCAAGCTCTAAAGACAACAGACGTAAATAATTTTCTTTTTTTTTAAGATGCCCAAAATAACTTAGGTCAAATTACATTATAATGTATTTCTTTCTTAAAAAATTATCTACTACAGTGCTGACGAACACGAGACCCGCATGTGGCCCGTTACAATAGAGAAAAGTATAGAAATATGCTTAAAAACTAAAATATTCTTAAGCAAGTCATTTCTACACCAACGATGAAATGATGAAATAAAATAATATGTAAATAAGCTATGTGACGCTGGATATAACTCCTCAACAAAATTACTAAAACATTGGAGATCTTGTCGTTGGACTGCTCTCGAACATTCAAGAAGCCTTACACGCAAATATAAGAAGGTTGAGACAAGAGGGATGAGCAGAGTTAATAGTTAATAGTGTGAAATAGAGATTCATAGGCAGAACAATGTTGAATACAGTTCGTTAATTGTTACGGTCAAATGTTTATTTGTTTGTAGATATTTTGTTCCTGTGTGTGGTACGCGGGAAGTCTGTTTAAGGTTTTTTAAGTGAAATATGATATGAAATGATTTAGACGGGAAAAAGTTTGAGCAGTACACAAGGCAGTCTAGAAATGCTAGGATTACGAATTATAAGACAAAAACTAAAACTACAAACATTTTTCCAGAAAGTGTAACACTAATAACAAATGCAGTATTGCCGCTTCTTACGATGTAGCGCTGGAAATTGTCAAAGCGATAAAATCTTTTAGTGATGGAGTGCTTATTAAGAATTGTGCAAAAATTGTCGAAAATCACCATCTGACCATTAATCAACCTGTAATTTTTGTTCGAACTATTCAAGAGGACTTCAGTGTAGGAGAGGAGAACCTTGATCTTATTTCTCTCCATGGTATAAATAATTGTACAGATATACTCGAGTCAAGAATTCAGACCTATAAATGATACTGCAGGAAACAACTACTCCGCGGGCTAATGCCCCGACCGGCATTGAATTATACCTGCAGCATCTGTGTGAAACAGCCAAAAACCCTTGTCGGCAACTCCACCAAACATAGACCGGTTTCGGGCTTGTTAGCCCTCATCAGTATGCCATAGGTGAGATGACCGACAATTGAACTGTCTATTCCTTCATATGTAGCTGTAAATAAGGCAGTATCAGACTATGGGGAATCCGATATTTGTTCCTGTATTGCCCCTGATGAAACCAGAGCTATGATAGGAACTGAAATTGGATTTGTAGGACTCTTAAAATAAAATAATATCAACTGTCCTGTGATACACTGCACTGTTCTCTAAGAGGCCCTATTTTAGTTGTAAAACACTTCATTCTGAAATTATTTTCAAACATATGCTAATTCTTGATTTGTATAAGCCATTTTAAAATAAGATAGCATTAATCAATCTACGATTGACAAGGGACATCAAATTGCAACTAAACACTGAAATATTACATAGGGATTAAAATAACTTACCTTATCATCAGCAACTTTCTGAAAGTATCTAACGAATTGTATCCATCTGGTATAACTGCTTCTTCGGGGGCATCTTTGTCAAACCAATATTTCCATTGTTTGTCGTTGTCCGAGACCTTTTTTTAAGAAATTTTATTAATATTACATCTAACAGTTTGATTTTTGAATAGGAGTGTTTGTTTGCGAAAAAAAACCATCTATGTTAAATATTTTTAGCACCTGTTGAATAATATACTGGTAGTGCCTCAGTTTTGACAATTCAACCAAATTCAGCCAGGTCATGTCTGTGATCCACGCGGAAGGTTTCGGAGCGACGGCATTGAGGTCCAGTGCGGCTCCACCTTTAATAAAATTCTCGAATTCTTCGTGCGTGATCGCCTCTCGCTGAAGATCTATCCTCAGGCACATGAGCAAAACAAACATGTATTTATGTTCTTCATATAAGCCCCTGCACTTATATTTAAATATCTCGTATGTCAAATATTCGATTATATTATTTATCCGCCTATAAATTAAAGTACGGAAGTTGTCAGGAAGAAATTTGGTAAACTAAACTACTTACTTGGATATAATCGGAGTTTTTTCTGACCTCCACATTGAAATATCGAAGCGTTCCAGGAACTGCACCAGCGATGTCTGGTACATCACATTAACCATGGCCATGGCGACAATAAGGAAGTACAACACGCTCCCCCTAGTAGCCACAGGCCTAAACTCTTCCCTCGCTAGATTAATTTTGGTTTCGGTTTCTTTGGCGATTGTCAGTTTTTCTTTCACTTCGTTCGCAGTGGCCTTGGTAGTATTCAGCACGCCGATAACAGTTTCATCGTCCAACAACGATCCCTTCGTGGTGGTAAGTTTATACAAGAGATTCTGCTCAAGTTCCTGCACTTTCCTTCGGTTTGCGGTTACGTCCTTTATTAAATTGGTCCGTTCGGTCTCCAGTTCCCTTTTTTCCGTAAGTATGACTCTGCCGAGCAGCTGGTCTTCCAGACCTTTCATGGTGACCGTAAAGTCAATGACGGAAGTCCTGGCGAAAATTTCGGGTGTGTAGCTGGGATTGGCCAGCTTGGTTGTCATGTACAACCTGAAACTATTGTTGACGTCCACCTCTTTGTCGCCAACCTTTACTTTATACGTAGTTCCGACTTTAATGTGATTTTTTTCTAGCACGTTGTCTAAGGCGGGGTCCAATTCTTCGCCTATGTCTTCGATAATCATGGGGTATCCTAAAGAGACAGCATCTTCGATGTGGTTTCTGAAGGAATATTTATAATTATTTTTTTCTCAAAAATATACATATCATTTTGGATAATTGTAGAGAACTTTTTAAAATATATTTTGGAGATTTGTTTGTAATTGTGACGTCAGTAGTAGAGGGAGCCACTTGTGGCTCATCATGCTTCTTGAACTTTTTACCGAGTAAAAATTGGTTTGATTTCATGTGCAGTGCCATCTGTGTTAAAAAATGAAATATTCACTGCACCGATTGAAAACTGTTATCATTTCAGGTAAAGTGCCTTTTCTACTGAAAATACGGCAAAATGTTACTTGAAACCGTGATTAAGAATGCTAATTAATGGCAACATGTAAAATTCTAAGAAGATTGGTCTGTTTTGATGAAATTTTTACGCTTTGATGAAACTATTGTTGAAAATCTAAAGATAACAGTTCCATCAAACTTTGCCGATCTTCTTGAAATTTCGCATAATTAACCATTTTAAATAATTATTTCACATTTTGCAGAGTTTTCAGGGGAAATTGCACTTGTCAAAATTAGAAATAAGTTTGAATTTCTCACCTCCAAAAAAACCCTGATCTCTAAAATGTATATAAGTATTTGAATATTTACAAGTTATTTACAAAAATATTGAATATCAAATTTGACACCCTGTATCTTTTTAACCATCAACTTTTGGAATAAGGTAAGCTTGGATAGATCACATTATTTTGTTGCCAGTAATATATTCTTGCTCTGTGTTCCATTCATTCGGGACACACTGTATACCACTAGATTCCATGTTGAAAATTAAATGAAGTAGTTCAAATGTAAAAGCAAAAAAGCAATGGTTGGTAAACATGAGTTAAAAAAAATAGAAAATTTTCAATTGCTTTACTACAGTATGTCACTTTACACAGGAGTCATATCTATACGGAACTCACATTTGACCGTTAGAAATACATACAGGCTGTCTACTTTTATTTGTGTACAAATCCGTAAAATCTCTATTCTTCAAGATAATTAAACATTTTTTTTTTATTTGAAATAACATTGAAAACCGTTTCCACTGACCTTTTGATTTAAATGTCATCGAAAACCGTTACTTCTAATCCTATCACCTGCATATCATAGCAGGTGCCCATCTAAACTAGTTCAGTATCAGAGGTCATATGATACTGAAATTTAAAAACATTTAAACATCTCGCTTCAATCTGACATTTGATAGACAAGTTTGTCTAAATCAAAAAAAAAAAAAAATTAATATGATTACAAACTTGTCAGATATCAATTTTAACACGTTTGTTCGTTACTGACCACTGCAGTAAAAATTGAAATTAATTTGTCTTTCAAATGGTACATTTTGGTGACATTCGTATCCTGTATCTCAAAACATTTTCCTTCAAAATTTTTATTGAACTACCCCTTTAACTTTCATTATAGAACCGGCTAGTGATATTTGGCTGATTAGTAACTCTGTATACAAAGTTAGATTAAGTTAAGTTAGATTAGTTTATATTAAATAAGGCAATCCAACGTGCTGTCAAATCACTTTAAAAGTGGCGTCTGTAGGACAATCAACTGACATATGTGTGTGTGTTTTGCTCATTGTATTTTATAGCTATTTCGGAATATCAAGGAAAATTTAGACTATAATAATGATTTTGTTTTGTTGTGTTACATAAATCCGCACTGTTTGTCCTACAGCCTCCATTTTCAAAGTGATTTGACAGCACGTGCATTGTATTCTATACCTATTTCTATAATAATGATTTTGTTTTGTTGTGTTACACAAATCCGCACTGTTTGTCCTACAGACGCCATTTTTAAAGTGATTTGACAGCACGTGCTGTCAAATCACTTTAAAAATGGCGTCTGTAGGCGATTGTTGTGTTACACAAATCCGCACTGTTTGTCCTACAGACGCCATTTTTAAAGTGATTTGACAGCAAGGTGACAGCACGTGCTGTCAAATCACTTTAAAAATGGCGTCTGTAGGCGATTGTTGTGTTACACAAATCCGCACTGTTTGTCCTACAGACGCCATTTTTAAAGTGATTTGACAGCAAGGTGACAGCCCGTGCTGTCAAATCACTTTAAAAATGGCGTCTGTAGGCGTTGGTTGTGTTACACAAATCCGCACTGTTTGTCCTACAGACGCCATTTTTAAAGGGATTTGACAGCAAGGTGACAGCACGTGCTGTCAAATCACTTAAAAAATGGCGTCTATAAGACAAACAGTGCGGATTTGTATAACACAAATTTCTACTTATTATCATATGTCAAGATTCAAGTTGTTTGTCCTACAGCCGCCATTTTTAAAATGATTTGACAGCAAGGTGACAGCACGCTGGATTGCTCTATTAGATTAGGTTAGGGTGTTCAAAACACAAGCTCCTACCTGAAATACTTGTGTGTCAACTGACTGACTATCAACTGGTTAGCTTTCTCCTTTTCTTTGATCCACGTTTTTCCTTGAGATTGCGGATCAATCAGCAGCGGATAACGTGTGGCCGTCGTCACAATTATGCCATTTTGGACAGACAGATCGTCAGTAGGTAAGCCTTGAAGATTCCACTCCCCAATCTATTACGGAAACAGTATCACAACCAA
Organism: Monochamus saltuarius; assembly: GCA_025584915.1. Classification (NCBI taxonomy): domain Eukaryota; kingdom Metazoa; phylum Arthropoda; class Insecta; order Coleoptera; family Cerambycidae; genus Monochamus; species Monochamus saltuarius. The sequence continues at coordinate 7,344,555 of CM046721.1, forward strand.
CTTATATTTGAAATACCGTTTGTCTTACAGTGGCCGTGTCCGATAAGCTATCGATGATATTGAGGCTTAGAGTGACGGGTATCTTCCTCTTCGCCAAGCTGTCCAGCCACGATTGCTGCATGATAAATCTGAATTCCTGATTGAAGGGACCCGTGTACCCCAGAAAGCCAGTGAGCAGTACTACGTCACCCACAAGTCTCTCGGTTTCTGCTTTGAACTGGGCCAGCTGGTCGGTCCAACGGACTCTCTCTCCCGCTAGTCCGTCTATCAAGGCAGTAGCGGCGTCCATTTTGTTTTTAACCTTCATGGCGTCCTCAAAAACCGCCTGAAAATCAATTCAGGGTAACTTCGGTAACGTATGCCGTTTACAATTATACTTTTTTGAATGCCATCGCCCCTTCGTACTGCTCTTGGCACTGTCTCACTTCCTCTTCTTTGGTTCTCAACAATTCCATGGCAGCCCCTAATTCGTCCTGAGCTCTATTAAGCTTTACTTGCTGAATGGCTAAGTTTGCCTAAAAAGTATTTATCAGCTACAATATTCATTAAAAGAAGAAGAGTTTTATTTACTTTTAACGGCAGCACCTCTCTGTTGACTTCGAAGAAAGACGCCATAGCGATAGTCCAAGAAATCAGACCTGCTACGTTACCGCAAGCAGTTTTAGCAGCCTCAAACGTGTATAAAGGGAAACTAAAATATGGTACCAGTAAATCGACGATTTCGGCGTTGATAGTGTCTTTGGGGTACTCTTGCAGTTTCCTTAGAAACTGAGTATCCGCCATTACCTAATAACAAATTGCAAATGTATATTTGGAAGTACAACCTGATGGAAGTTATTCTTTTTTTACATACAATACATATACCTTTAAAGATTCACTCCAAGATGTTACTAAAAAGTTCTTATCGGGGTCTGGTTTCACTGGATCTAACTTTCTCTTAAAATATATGCACACTGCATCCATAATAACCGTGATTAAAAATGGTGGTTTACCTAATTTTCTGACAGTCGCAATATCTGCAGCTTTGATGGTCTGAAAACAAAATTATCTACAAAAAAGGTCACGAGTGGAAAATCTAGTCCCACGGCCTCGCACTTAAAGAGGCCTAGCGCGAGGCCCCCTTGGGGGTGATTTAAAACCGATCGCCATGAACTCTAAATAGTACGAATAGCACCCTAAAAGACCTTATTAAGAATAAGCTTTACCGAGGCTTTACCACACGTGCTCTAATTAATTTGCACACCCTGCTGGGTCTGCTCTATTATCGACATATTTTTTTAGTACTGAAGAGGTCACAAAAAAGATATAATATGACATTTTCAGATCATCCAGACTTCACTACTTTAGTTTCATCATAAATGAATAATTTTGTAAAAAACTTTCTAATTTTTCACCATTCTCTTCTTGAAAATATACACTTCACAGGCTGACATTGAAAAAACTACAATGCATATACTCGTGTCAAGAATTCAGACGTCTTACGTCCGGGCTGACGTTACACATTTGTTTTTATTGTCAACGTAATTTTCGATATTTGGTCACGTTAAAAACAATCAAATAATAAATAAAGTATTTAAACATTTTTTGTAAAATTAATTTTTTTTTAATTTCTCCCGATTGAATGAAAATATTTGAACCAAAAGCATCCAATGGCGGTAGAAAAGGGTCTCGCTGATGCGACTTCGCCCACGTCTAGATTAGTCCACGCTACGCCACTGTATCTGATACCGAAGAAGTGGACATCGATCATTTTGTTGCTTACATCAAATTGAGTTGAATAGTAAACTCGATGATAAAATGGGTTTTATGAGTAATATAGACATATAAAAGCATAATACAGCTTATAGAGTCAACTATTACAGACTACAACTCTCTATTTATAATATTGCTTAAATAGTCACAATGGCAACTTCGGTCACATTTCTAAATTTCTACACAATTCTAGTATGTAAACTTGATTTATCCTATTGTATCTTGAAGGTGCATAACAATTAACTGACTTCACATTGAGCATTGCCAAAACTAAACTCGCAACAACACAAAGATATCGTACAGGAGTGTGTGGAGTAAATTTTGTGACAGTGTGAATGTGCCCAATTGTTTATTAATTTTTTATAAGAAAGCTATTTATTTGTGGTATAATTTTAGTTTTTCTTTAGTTTTATTGGGTTTTTGCCACACTTCTGAAAAAATAATAAAGATTAATTAAATAAGCCCTTGCGTCAAGGGTTATTTTTGAAACTAAGTTTGCCTAACCAAAAAAATCTCACACTGAAAAAAGCAGATAAGTAAAAAATAACAATAATCACATCACTATCGCGCACTTCCGTATTATTGACGTTTCGAAAAACTCTCTGAGAACGAAAACAGAGAGTTTTTCGAAACGTAATACCTATTTTTCTTAGTAGATACAGTGATGTAACAGTTTTTGCACATTTCGAAACATTAGATAATAAAAATTATGTTTTATCTTATACAGGGTGTCCAGAAACTCTCCTGACAAATGAAGACCGGAAATTCCTCAGATAATTTTAAGACAATTTGACCCAATTCACCTAGTCCGAAAATGCTTCCTAAGGGAACTAGAGCTCTTTGAAGATAGCGCCTTGTAAACAGTTTTGTTTAAATACCTCCAGAACGCTTCTACTTAGAAAAACAAAAACTGGTACGCTTGTTTAGCCTTCAGAGATGAATCGATTCCATTAATTGCGAATTTCTAGTACCGGTCATAGACGTCGGTTTTGGGTAGGTCAACGGTTATTTTAACGCATAACTTCTTTGTATTTAACTTTTAAGCATTTGTGACACTAGATTATTAAATTTTCAGTTATACTAGTACTAAAAGGTACTCTTACTTTAAGTCATTAGGATACACCGTTTTCTAGAAAAATGGATTTGAAAATTTTTCGTTTTTTTGTCATTAAAGTTCAATTTATATTTTTTGCACTAGTTGGCTCTGAACTGCCAACAAAAATAAAACATACGCAATTGATGGAATCGATTCATCTCTGAAGGCTAAACAAGCATACCAGTTTTTGTTTTTCTAAGTAGAAGCGTTCTGGAGGTATTTAAACAAAACTATTTACAAAGCGCCATCTTCAAAGAGCTCTAGTTCCCTTAGGAAGCATTTTCGGACTAGGTGAATTGGGTTAAATTGTCTTAAAATTATCTGAGGAATCTCCGGTCTTCGTTTGTCAGAAGAGTTTCTGGACACCCTGTATATCGGTGTACCTAAGTTAATTTAGAAACTTTATCAAGACAAACTGAAAAGATTCTTACCAACATCGTAAATATATACTATAAAACGATGCCCTCTTGGGCATCGATGGCCCACCACCTCATGCTGCCACAAGATGTTGACTATTTATACATATCATATAGGTAATTGTTTTACATTATCTCTAAATTAGTACGCATTACGTCAGAATAAAAACAAACTTCACTATCACTGTATGTTCACTATTTATTAAAATAAGCACACATTCACTTCGGTGTCACATCCACTTCACTATAACACTTTTATTTCACTATCACACTTTCATGTCACTGCCATATATTCACTTCACTATCACAATTTAATGTTCACTGTAACACTTTTGCCTTACTGCCACTATATAGCAAAGTTTTCACTTCATTGTATATAATTATCACTATCAGTAGAGATGTTGCTATCACTGTCACTTGATTCATCTTACCCTAAATGGATAAAATAACACCCCGTGAATGGCAGCTAATTCCTCAACGTACGCATATTCTAATGGCGTTCTAACCTCAGCGAAGTCATGTATTAATGCTCACGGTTTACACACACCAAAATATTGTTTTCCACAATGCAATAAACAGAGATAGAGAATACATCGGGCTTCAGTTTGAACAAGTCTTTATTGTGTTGCCGCAAATGTGAGTATAGTATCGTTGTGCAAATAAAGCGGCACAGTAATAATGAGGTAAATAATGTGTAATCTCTTATAAAAATATTAACGCTTAATAGTATTAGTATTTCTATGTTATCTGTGAGTCACTCTCTACAATTTTGGACGTCGACTATAGTTACTTAATATTAATAAAATTGATTACTTATATTTGACTTACTAGTAAGGCCTGTTCGGCAGCATCTAAAGCCGGCTTAGCCGCCATAAGCTTGCCTTCCGCCTCCTTCTGATCTACGCTGATCAACGCCACCAGATTCTCGGCTCTGTCTTTCACCACGGTGGCCTCTTCCTTGATTTTGTTTGCCACTTCTGATGCGGCCAAAACCTCATTCAGCACCTAATTACAGATATTTCAGAATTTTATTCCATCAGAGAATTTTGTATACCTTTTCGGCAGCTTCAGTGGCAACGCTCATTTCCTTTTCTTTAACGGCCAGTTCCTTCCTCAGTTCGTCCACGCTGACTTGCGCCTCGACCAGTTTTGTCAGGCCGCTCTTCATGCGCATGGCCAGAACCCCAATTTCGTCCAGTTTCCTTTTGTAGAGCACCTGATACGCGGCCAGAAAAGATATGAACGTCTTCGGGGTAACGTACGTTCTTCGGCGGAATCTGTATAAAACATTTGTGTTAAATCATCACAAATATTTGAATGCTATTTCTCAGAGAACAAAGTTTATTGTTTCTCTAATTATTGGTTGTAATCTGTAGAAAACTTTCAAGTTAAATTATAAATATTTTAATGTAATTTCTCAGTGTGAAAATCGTAAAGTTGATGTGTGAATATCATAAAATTAATGTGTGATAATCATAAAATTGATGTGCAAACTCCACAAAATTGATGTGTGAAAATCATAAAAATGAAGATTTCTCTTTAATTAGTAAGAACAAAAAAACAAGTACTGTTAAAAATTACGAGACAACCCATATCTAAATAAACTAGGTTCAAATAATCTATTTTATCCTCTATGTTCTACCACTATTGACTTGATATTTGAAAATCACCCTATATATTGAAGGATTTCGGTTAATGGGCATTTAATTTATCCAACAAAATTATTGGAGTATGAAGATCATAGATTTTGAAGTGTGAAAATGATAAAATTGATGTGATGATCACAAAATTAATGTGTGAAAACTATATAATTGATGTGTGAAATTTACAAAATTGAAAATTTATCTTTAATCACATTATTATTGATGTGTGAAAATCATAAAATTTGATGTGTAAAAATAAAATTGATGTGACAATCATAAAATTAATGTGTGAAAATTATATAAATGATGTGTGAAATTCACAAAATTGAAGATTTATCTTAAATAAATAAGAACAAAAAAACAGGTACTGCGAAAGATTACATTACAATCCGTATCTAAGTTAACTAGGTTCAAATAATCTATTTTGACTTTTATGTTCTACGTTTGGATACATATTTTCAAATCACGGTTGGTGGCCATTTAATTTATTCAATATTATTATTGAAGGTGTGAAAATTAAATGTGAACATCACAAAATTGATGTGATAATCATAAAATTGATGTGTGAAAATCATGATCTCTACGTTTTACCTTTTGGATACATATTTTAAAATCACAATTGGTGGCCAATTAATTTATCCAATAAATTATTATTGATGTGTGAAAATCATAAAAATGATGTGACAATCATAAAATTGGTGTGATAATCATAAAATTGATGTGTGACGTTCTACCATCTGGCTAGATCTGTAAAATTACCCTATATATTGAAGGATTTCAGTTGATGGCTATTTGATTTATCCAATAAAATACTTATATTATCATTACTGTTAAGTACAAGATGCCCAATGGGGCCTACGTCCTGTAGCCTTTTTTAGGCTACCCTCTCTCAGATTTAAGATTATTATTACGGTTAAGATCTACATACTTGTTGAAGTATTGAACGCAGAAGTCTGCTACGTTGTCTTGGATTTCGGCCATGATGAAAATTAATTCTTGTTTGACTTCCGGTGTGGATACTACAGCATAGTTTTTCAGGAAATGGGAAGAGACTTCGATCAGTGCGTCCTCGGGCCATTTGGAGAACCAATCCATGGTACATCCGGAAATCAAACCGGGGAACTTTAACGCCCTTTTCCTAAACTTTTCTCCCACCTACAAACGTAATGATGCTAGCAAAATAAATCGAAACGAAATAGAGCCAGGTTACCGGTGAGAAACACAAAGTTACGTGCAAGTTGGTCCTGGCTCTGGTGATGAAAAAGTCGTACAAATTATCCACCGTGGGCGGTCGTTTCGGTTGCACTTTCTTCATCACAGGTATTAGAGTTGACTGGATCTCGTCAAGTTCATCCTTAGCAAAGAGGTTCGCTATTTCCCCTGAGCTCAGGATGTTATTTAAGCTTTCCAAGAAAGTCTCCTCCTTGATTTCGTTGTCGGTGAAGATGAATGTCGTACCTTGGCCCACCATGCCGGCTTCTCGATATAGAAATTTCATGTCATCCATTAAGTTGCTTACGTTGTACGATCTGTAAAATTATATGCGTGAATTATATGAAGATTCGTAAAGCTAAGTTACAAGATAATCGTTAATGTTACCTCGTCAACTGAATTTGGAAGCTGTTATAATTGGCCATGAAACTGGATAATCTGGTCAAGCTTTGCTTTCCTGATCCGCCTACTCCTACAAGAAGAGCGTTTCCTCTGGGCGTTCTTATGATTCTTGATATTATCATTAGATGTACCATGGCATCACGGAAGAATACTAAGTCCATCAAAGCACCTCGTACTTGCTCATTATATGTTGCCATAAATGCTATAAAGTAAATTCAATGATTAGTTCATCCATATCTGCAATCTTATTACATTTTTTTTATTTACTGAATAATTTTTCTTTTAAGAATTCCCAACTGGGTATCTCTTCGTAAATCTTAGGCGCATCAAAGCAAAAGTCCTCTGGTTCGTCCCCCGTGGCTTCTGGTTGTTCCCGAAGGAAATCTACCCAGAATGTTTCCTCCTCTGTATAGAACTGGAAATCATCGCCCAGTTCTTCATGTGCTTGCTTCTTAATGTTCTCAGTAAACCAAATTCTGTCCGACTCCTCCGTAAATCTAAAATAAAGTATGTTAAAAATACTATGCACACCGAAAACCGAATGTTTATACCGATCAGCTATCACTCTCGTGCACTCGTGTCGCCACAGCTTCAACAGCGACGTCTTTGTCTGACATTCGAGGCCCTGGACTGTTAGAATGCCTTGCCAGATGCGAGACAGATCTCGCAAGTTGAAGACGTAGTGAAACTTGGCGGGCGTCGGTAACATTTTTTTCTTTGTGTTCTGCCAGAGATGCCTCGTTAAAGGTATGAGTCTCGGAAGGAAGTCTACTACCTCTTGATTGAATCTCTCGATGCAGAAATAACCGCACCCGATTTGGCCTAAAGTAATCATCAGTAAGAATATAACACAATGTATATAGGAGCGTTTGCAACGTACGGAAAATCAGATCCATAGACGTGGTACTAGGTAATGTGCAGTTAAATATACAGAACTGCCTCTTAAGCCTATGGGGTATGTCGTTCCTGCCGCCCCCGGGGTGAATCATGGCTGCCAGGAACATTACGTCCACGATATAAGAAAAATCACCAGGCTTGTCCAAACTGTAGAAACCTGAAATACGCCACATAAGAAAGTTCCAAATGAAGTACGTGCCCACCTTACCTCCTGTTTCCATGAGCTGTCTAACGATTTCGTTAGTTATCTGATCCCCCCAGTCGTTTATTACCGGCATATTTATGTCATCTATGAATATTGTCAAGGTTTTGCCTGCCGGAGGACCAAAGGTGGTTCCCACTCTTTTGTCCACATAAGACTCTATAATTCGCTAATGAAAATAATAATTTAAGTGCCCATTCATTCAATATATTGATAAATAAGCATTAATAGGTTAGTTTTTCAAGTGTAAGGTGCTGTCAAATTAAGTGACCTCTCGATTCTGAGGTCACTTGAGAGTAGAGAGATCAGTCGAATTGAAAATTTTGTTTAGTCTGAGCCGAACCATTAGATTTGTAAGAATAAGAGCATCCGTTTAATAGTTGACATTGTCTATAACTTATGACGTTTGTAAACCCTCAGAAATGTTAGGCATTGCGATAGGCATAGATCTTAGAATCTATGCCAAAAAAAAACATATAATTTGTAACTTATACACAATTTTAGCAGGGCAATAAAGGTAATAAATTAAATAAATAATCGCAATACCCTCTGGATTCGGAAGACCTCGTAAATCTGGACATCCTTAACATTGTCATCAAAACTGAAACTCTACTTTGACTTATCTGAGAGCTAAGCTTATAAAACTAACGATTTGAACTTTGAGAAAAGCAAATTGGTGCAAACATATTTTCCATTGCAGTTATGCTCTCTGCCACTATGTTAATTTCACACAGTTGGTTTAAAAAGATAACAACGGGCAACACTGATAAGCGTGTTAATAAAACTGATTTCGAAAAAATATACACAAATAGACATATAAAATGAAAAACAACCTTATTAGCAACAACTATTTATACACACCTGTACCATATTGGGCGTAGTTGCAGAAGAAAAATTAAAGCACTTGCTCAGTTGGAAGTCCGGGTCGAACCCTAAGGTATATCCTTTGATCATGACAGTTTTTGCTGTACCGGGCTCACCTAAAACCACGGAAACAAAACAGTAAACGTCATCTCGGGCATTTAAGTATCTTATAACCTATCAGGAGTACCGCTTTAGTCTGTTTCGCGATATTGTGTATCAGGAAAGCAGTTCTGACATTGTCGACGTTGGGCACCAAAATACTAGTAAATTCCAAGACGCTGTCCGTTGGGTAGATGAATTGCTCAACTCTTTGTGACCAGTGTTCCCACCTCCCGTTCTCGGGGTTAACTACGTATTCGAAAATAGTTTCATTTTCGTTACACTTCGGCCAGTCCATTTTCGACGGATGAGCCAGCGCAAACTCTTCCAGTTTAGATCTGTCCTCGAGTTCTAGCAACGCGCCTAACGACCACATCGTCGCAAACAAGTAGAGACGTTCCAGTTGCTTGTCAGTCCAAACCTCTGCAATAAAGAACAGTGACATATTTCGACCCACAAACGATATCAAAAGATATGCATACTGGCTTCATCGGATATATCCAAAATGCCTTGCAGTATATCCGTACACTGCCTAATGTAAAACGCTTCTCTAACAAACATCTTCGATTTGAGGCGGGTCTGAACATAGGTGTGTAAATCGTCATAGCACTTGTTAAAGAGAGCTCTGACGGTATCTGCTTCACCTTGTGGCCTAGTTTTCAGCCAGCCCTCTAATATCGGGTGCCAAGGTAGTACTGAGGAGCTCATAAACACCATACCCATCCTGGATACGGTTGCGGGACTGGCATTGTCCACGTTATCGGGCTCAAATACCAGTTTGCAGTTGGCGGCCATCACTATTCGGTCGCCATTGGCCAAGGTTAAGGTTTTATTGTCGTCCAGGACAGAGTTCAGGTTTTCGATCCAAACGGCATCTACTGGTCCATCCAGAACTAACCTTTAATATTCTCATATTTTATCACTGTTATCTTAAGTAGACACACTTAGACATTTAAATAAAAAAATAAACTGTAAGAGCTGGAAGATTATTAAATACTTCGGGAATACTTACCAACAATAATCCCTCTTTTTGAATTTTAAAGTTCTTCGCCACAGCGTGGAGAAAATACCATCCGTCCAATCGTTTGTGGCTACATCTAACCTCCCAAACATTTGTGGTGCCGTTATAGCCTAAACAAAATACAGTTTATGTAAAGTCATTATGCGCATACATTTTATGTTACTTTGGGGTTCATTCTCAATTCTTTATGTGAGAGTCCCATTTCAGTCATCGATCGCATCAGACAGTGCATACATTTCGTTTTACCAGCACCCGTGGGACCTAGAAGAAAATTTAAAACACAAATTCAAAGTTAATTTGAAACACTTATTAATATCATTGTTGGTTGTGGTACAAAGTTAAATTGAGAATTTGACAGACAACTTGAGCATTTTACAGTCAAATTCAGAATTTTATACAGTGAAATGGCAAATTTTATAATCAAATTGCGAATTTGACAATCCAATTGAACTTTGGCCCTCAAGTAAAAATTTGTATAGGCAAATTGAGAATTTGAGTCATGTTGAGAATTGAACAGACTATTGAGAATTTTATAGACACCAAGAATGTCGCAAACTGAGAAGTTGATAAGGAAGTTGAGAATTTAACAAATTGGAAATTTGAGTCAAAATGATAATTGTATTCAGTCAAATTGAGAATTTGGCAGTTATATTCTGAATTTTAGTCAGTTTCTAGTTGATTGTAGAAAGTAGTAGATATTCTATTTGTGTTTATAAAAATATCAAGCGATATAATTGAGAATTATGATGGCTACACAGTGGTTTATGAAAATATTAATTATAGTGCTTACCAAATTGAGAATTTAGAGAAGTTGAAAATTTTATGGGTAAATTGAAAATATGTAACAGACAAAGAATGTAACACTTAGGCCCGGTTTTTCAATTGATGGTTAACTTGTGGTTAATAGTAAACCGATAGTTACATCAAAAATTCGGTTTTTCAATTATTGGTTACCAAAAATTTAATAGTTAACTTATGGTTAAGATAACCTGTCCATGAAGTAGGGGTTAACTAAGGATGTGACAGTTAATTCAGAAATTTAACCTAAAAAATAGTTAAAGACTTTAATTTGTTACTATTTGTTATGGAAAACGATATTAATGCATACAGCAGCGACGAAGAAGATATTAGAAGACCTAAAATAATACGAGCTAGACCAAACTACTTCGAAGAATATGATGGTAACGACTTTTTTAATAGATTTAGATTGTCACCGCGGACAGCTGTTGCAACCTGCGATATTTTAAGAACACACTTGACAGTTGTCAAAAACAAATTTCAAAAAGTTAGGTTACCAATTTGTGGGTTTTTGTTGTCAACGTAGTGCATTTTACATAACAATCGTAGTAAAATACATAAAATGTCCCAGCAATGTCGCCAACATAAATAAATAAATTGCAAACCTCCAGTTAGTTGACTAAAGTAACAAAAAGTAATGAAAAACGCATTTGGGAATTAACCATTAGTCAACTTGTAGGAGCATGTTACTTAACATACAAGTTAACTTCATATTGAAAAACCGGGCCTTAGGCCCGGTTTTTCAATTGATGGTTAACTTGTGGTTAATAGTAAACCGATAGTTACATCGAAAATTCGGTTTTTCAATTATTGGTTACCAAAAATTTAGTAGTTAACTTGTGGTTAAGATAACCTGTCCATGAAGTAGGGGTTAACTAAGGATGTGACAGTTAATTCAGAAATTTAACCTAAAAAATAGTTAAAGACTTTAATTTGTTACTATTTATTATGGAAAACGATATTAATGCATACAGCAGCGAAGACCTAAAATAATACGAGCTAGACCAAACTACTTTGAAGAATATGACGGTAACGACTTTTTAATAGATTTAGATTGTCACCGCGGACAGCTGTTGCAACCTGCGATATTTTAAGAACACACTTGACAGTTGTCAAAAACAAATTTGAAAAAGTTAGGTTACCAATTTGTGGGTTTTTGTTGTCAACGTAGTGCATTTTACATAACAATCGTAGTAAAATACATAAAATGTGCCAGCAATGTCGCCAACATAAATAAATAAATTGCAAACCTCCAGTTAGTTAACTGAAGTAACAAAAGTAATGAAAACGCATTTGGGAATTAACCATTAGTCAACTTGTAGGTACCTGTTACTTAACATACAAGTTAACCTCATATTGAAAAACCGGGCCAAAAATGATAACTTAACAGGCAAGTTCAAAATTTGACACGCATTTTACAGTCAAAATGATAATTTTATACAGTCAAATTGATAATTTGGCAGTTAATATTAATTGTAGTGTATCATTTTTTTAAAAAAGACGAGAGTATTTTAAAACATTTACCTAAAACCATGAGTCCGTGACGCACCAGCGACGTTTCATAAAGTTGAACAAGTTTCAGGTTCCAACTAGGATAATTGATGAGGCCCATCTCTGCCGTCTGGTTCGTTATGGCTTTTTGAAGGTCTTTCCATGTCTTTGTCATTAACTTAATCCCCGGAAACATGTCTTCAATTAAAGAAAGGAACAAAGGTTCGTCTTCATCTATCAATTTACTCAGATTCATGTCCCTAAAACCATCAGAACATAACTACAGGCAACATAGAATTTAAGTATATTAACCTTAAAACTCTCATAACAGTGACTTCTTCGCTGTCGTTGGGGTTAGCTCGTTTCTGAGCTCCGAGGGTACGTAAGACCGAAAGGATATTCCTGAGACCGAAATCGTAATGCACCTGTTTGGACAGTTGTTCTTCACACAACTGGTAAAGAGTGTAAAATTTCCTCGAGAGGTACACGTTGTCTTTGAAACCGCAAGACGCCAGTTTCACCCGAATGATAATCTGTCTGTCGGGCACCATCATGGCAACGCTGCGGAACATGATCTTCAAGTTTTCCGGCAGCTCTTGCCGACCGGCGTAACCCGGATTCATAGTTAAGAAAATTCCAAACTCAATGTTCATCGAAACGTTATCACCATCCCTAGCAGCAATGATAATGTTGAATAATGAATATATAAAACTGTAATTATCTTTACATGAAAATAAACATTGGTTTTCTCTCCTTCCTTGCTTGTAACACGATGAATATCTGTTGGGCCGCTACTGAAAGTACTGGCAGTTCTATACGATTGAACTCGTCAAAGCAGCCCCAGGTGCCAGACTGAGCTAAACCCTGCACATATAATTTATAATCTCAACGTTCAACAGTGTATGTGGCTTATGATGGCGCTCCATCACATTTTATGCTAATAGTGTACAATGTTTACAGACTGAGAAGGTTAAGTTACCCTCTATCACCTGACCTAACCCATATGTGAATTTTAGGTTAAATAAATGGTATGGTGTACACCACAGAAGAATACTGCCAAAGAGTTACGACTACAAGTACAAGCTGACAACATCACATTTTTTGTTTTTTATTTTTAATTCATTTAAAGGTTGGTAACGTATTTTGAAAAATAATTTTGAATATAATCCAATCAATCATCCTTATTTAACTGTGGCTCGATTAAGATTTATTAAAAAATTAATAATCATTGAAAAATGCAACTTTTGTCATCAGAGTTAAAATAAAATGTTTTCTTGTCTTTCTTTTAGTACTTCTTAAACTGTGTCAATGTGTTCAGCAACCAATCGTACAACATATCAGTCAGGTAACAGACTATCGCTAAAGCCAAATGGTAAAACATTTAAACTTCTATTTACAATCGAAATACAATGGTCACATTTTATACAGAGTAATCCTAAATTATACTACCATACTTTTGGTAAAATGAAAATAAAAATTAAAAAATACACAAATAAAAATTTCAAAATATCCAAATAAATAACAAAAAAAAAAATGTGAAAAGAACTGAACCCAATAGATCATATTTGAACTCATACCTTAAAAATTCTTCCAAGACCTCGGAAATCCATTTGATCTGAGCAATTGAACACAACTACAAATTTACCGAGAGTTCTGCCCATGTCCTTAGTGGTTTCGGTTTTACCAGTCCCGGCAGGACCCGCCGGAGCGCCACCCATGTTTATCCCTACAAAAAAATCCGTTAGTAAAGAAACGTATCGCTTTTTCATATTTTTTTACAAATGGCTTGCGCCAAGGTGATATAACACCTGTCTGTCAGCGGGGTAATGGCCAAACGTTCAGTAATACCCAAATACTCATTTTGATACAGGAAAATGACGTCGGTTATTCTCACATCGACATCGTCGTTCTCTTCATTGTAATAGAACCTCGTTTGAGCTTGCCATGCAAAATCGAGGACGGATTTCACTCTCTGTTTGCAGATAGTATCAAAAATATCTCTGAAAATATAATATTCAAGAAAAATGGGCAATTATATTGAATAAACTCACCTCTGATGAACGTGTATTGTTACCATCGTTTCAAAGCGAACCCTTTGCATTTTCGTCAAGTCTTGCGACGTTAAATCGATGAGAGAGTTCAGAAGATCCAAAAACCTTTGGTTCGTGACTTTCATCAACATTCTGTCAATCCTCGCTTTTTTTATAGCGATTTCGGACTCCTTAGTCCACAGAATTTGAACGCCCACCAGACCAGCCTGCAAAACAAACAATGCACAAAACCCATTGTGAAACAAAAACGACTCATCACCTGTCCACAGAAAGTGACAAAGTTGGCTACGAAATCATAATTCGGATCGGTGAAACACTGAGCTTGCGAGGCAATGACGTTCTTCACCGTATCCCTCACCATCTGGAGAAGGCTGTTTAACCAGAATTCCACCCCACCGGCACACTGGACTCCCTTTTCGAAAACCACTTTCTCACCTAAATCGGATTTCATTGCGACGATGGTATCGGTCTTTTTATCATCAAAGTCCACCTAGAAACGTAAATTAGTCAATACGTTTCAGAAACCTGAAGTATTACGGTTTATACTTTAAAAACTGCGTCGAATAAACTGGGCAAATGCGGTTGGATGGAAGATGGATCCGAACTCTGACCCAATATTTCCAACAGCACCGGATCAGAGATAAAGAAGAACCTCGGGAAGCACAACCGTTTGGATTCTATAAGAAAATTTATAGTTAAAGTTTGTTAGTTCTGGAGGAAATTTGAAATAACCTAAGTATCCCGTCAAACTCTTTTGGCAGGTTTCCAATTGTTCCAGGAGATGAGGTAACAGCTGACCCATGGTTTCGTCCCCTGTACAACATTCCACGGCATTAGGAATTTCATGTGCTCTCTGCATGATCTTGATCCAAGATTTGTCAATGTTCTGCACAAAATAATGGCGATATTTTATAAAAATCTACAATTACCGCTAATTTAAGAACATACATTAAATCTTTTGGCTTCGGCCGGCAGTTGACGGGAAATGTCACCCCCGACAAATACAGCTTCCAAATATACCCAGAGATTCTGCACAATCAACCACTTTTCTAAAATCTCGGAAGTATCTACCAACTTGTGCACCCAGAGTTGGATGTCTTTTTTAAAAGGGGCATTATATCTAAAACGATGCTTATTATATTTTAATATCGATAAAAATAATGTGAGTTTTGAAAGAACTTTGACTAGCAATTTTACCAATGCAACACTGAAACCGTGAAATATTGAAAAACTAAGATTTGGATGTACTTAATTTTCAAAACAACCAAAAGCCGTGCTTTTTTTCACAATGGTTAAAATACTGGGGTCGCAAAAATTAAATTCACACACAAAATAATATAATATATCTTTTTAGGATTGCTTCATCAGGTGGCCTCCTTTAAGTTGAGTCAGATCTCATCTATTGTGGTTGAATTTTCGAGTTCCCACATTTTCAAGAGTGAACTTAGATATTTATAGTGTTTTCATTAAACCAGATTAGTAAATTTAGCTAGATTAATTTCTTTTAGATAATTATTGAATAGAGCTTTGTCTGTGGGAGATGTGGTTGAACAAGTCGTTGGCTCTTATTAATATCAGAATAGCTACAGTCGGGCTTGAAATAGAGACTGATTCATGTTACAAACCCACTCATAATTTAAAGCAGTCAACACAATGCTCAATTTCTATTGAAAGAGTCACCTTAACAAATCCAAATATTCCATCTGCGTGAGAAGTGTCGGATGATGAAAAAAATTGTATGAAGTGGTCAAGAGCAAAATATGAGTGTAAGTGATGCGCTAGAAATGTGTAGTATTCAACAAGATCAGTTTCCAACCCTCAGAAGCATGCACACTGCATCTAAAATAAAACATTTTCAACCTTATCTGTACAGTTTCCAACTGTTCTATGAACAGACTTAATAGTCGACGATAGGTGTTAATGCGTGACCGTTATAGTAACAGTGCTAGTAACCAGTAGTGTATAGCGTGTTTGTAATGCAGTGTATTATATGTCAAAGTGTGATATCCGTGAAGTACGCATCAGGTAGGTGTAAGGGTGGTAGACTACTGCTGTCCAAAAGAACGGCATTCTGTGGGTGAGTATAAACTTTTTAAAGTAAACTATTAAAGTGTTCACCCTATAGTCAACCCATTTTTGGTAATTTTGTGTTATTTGAACCCTTCTCATGCCTATGGAATCTTGTCCTCTACAACCCTCACCTCCCATACTTATCTAAGTGCTGTAAATGAATCACTATTCTGAATACCGACTATACATTTATCTACGTTGATTTATAACATATACAGGGTGAGTCAGTCATAATGTCATTAATTTTAAGAGGAGATAGGGAATAATGAGTATAATGCAAATACGTGATTAAAAAAAATCTAAATGCATATTTACGCCGAAAAAAAATATTTTCAAATCATTATTTAAACCCCCTTTTCAGACTGTCACTGACCGGTCACAGCCTTGGTCGGTTGCAGCTCACAGTTCAACTCAATATCGACCTGATGCAATGTTGTCAAGTTGTAATATTTTTCTATATAGTACCTACCCACCTAGGTTTTAGACATCACAAATAAACGGTTGTACTGACTATTTTAGAATATCATTTTTTCTTGCTCAGTTCAACTTCAGCCAATAATAACTTAAAATGTTAATACCCAATAAAATCAAATAATAATAATCAAAGAATTCTATTCAAAATTGCAAGTAAACGCGGTCCACTCAGGTATTCCCGTAGAAAATACGGACCAATCAAACGATACCCACACTCGCGTGTCGATTTTCTCTGAGCAAATGTAGCTGTTATGACTGCAACAAAACTCCAACGTGTTTAATAATAAACTGAGTAATAAACCATTTACGTACATTACATAAAAAACCTGTACCCAATGGGTAAATTATTGAGAAGCTGAAAAGTGTTTCGTGTTTAAATACTTAATAAAAATCATCGTGTTGTCGACAGAAAACTGTCCAAGACCGAAATGGCACGCCGCTAATCTAAGTTATCGAGAGTGAACCTTGACCTACCGTATTATTAGGTCAATAACCTAGTTACCTAGTTCTTGTACTGTTATTTAACAACAAGGAGTAAAACTTTTTTTTTTGAATGTAGATACATGAATGAATTTTCCTTAAATATTGATTTATTTGTTAATAAAAACATATGTAGATAATAAATAAATGTTTTCCAATGCTAGGTTATTAGTTTAATAATTGTGATATTACGTTTTCACTACGTTTTACAAATAAATATGAATTTTTGGTATTACTCCGTAAGTACAATTAACCGCACACATAACCAAATGTACAATTTGTAGTTACGTACATCTAGCCTAGAAATGTATTGTTTTTTAAGTAGTATGATACTAACCTGTTTACAGCCCACATTTCAAGTAAAACTGCATTTATCCGTTCATTTCAGTTTATTAATATAATTCAGTCGCATTTTGTATACTTTATCCGTATAAAACTACCATTTCCACATAATCGAATTTGTAAAATTATGCGTTGTGAATTTACGCCAAATACGTGAGGTTAGACCAAAATAAACAACTACTGCTTACTGCTTGTATTCTCTCCATCCCCCTCCAAATGTGTGGCATGATCTACAAATTTGAGGGGAAGAAATCTTGAGGAAATGCAGAGTGCTAAATGGAGGTAAATTTGAATAACACGCTGATGTGTTAGACAATATTATGTATGTAAATGTGGCATCCATGGTTAATACGGCAAGTCGTAGCGTACCAGGAGCGTCGTGTTACTGATTTTTATAGGGTGAGTTGTTTATTTTTTTAAAGGTCGAGTAAAATTTTTTTTTTTTGATTTTCTGCCTTTATTAGGCCTCCCCAATACGTGGTTAAAATTAATGACATTATGACTGACTCACCCTGTATATAAAATATCGATGAGGTTTGATTCAAGGTCGTTGAGTGTTTGTTCAAGGCCACTGATCTTTGTTTCAAGATCATTCATCTTTCACCCCCTATATTTCCGTTACTACTTGATATAGAGGAATGCGGTTTGAACGAGCAAATAGCTCTTTCCAAAAGCTAAATCGGAATTATTTTGGTAGAACTTCTAGCAAAAGTTTCTCCGACATAACTTTACATAGAACCAAACGTCAATGACCAAAACTCAAAAGTTATTGAATTTTCAGCAAATATCCCATATCTCCGTTATTAACTATAACAATTATTGGTTGCAGTTCTTCCGAGATAACTGCGAAACTGTTAGAGAACTGTCAAAAAGGCAAGGCAAGGTATTTCTGAACTTTCTATGACGATTCAAGATTGAAAAAATGCATTTATAATATTATGAGTAACAATTAATTTCATGTACATTATTCTGCTCGTCTTATAAATTATAATGGACAAACCACCCATTTATTAGTTATTAAGAAAGTCTATGAAGTAAGTAGTAATAACGATTTATTTAAGCACTTCTAGTTTAGTTGTAGACTTACCTGTTGCTCAAAAGCGAATTCATCACCATCAAACTGTCCTCCAACGCAGTGATGATTTCTCCCGTCTCCTGCCCCTTCAGGAGCAGTTCGCCTCTAGCTTTAAACGTGGCAAAAGACAGCTCTACGATCGCCCAGTCGGCTATCACTTGCTTCAGCTTGGCTTCTATGTCTTTCTCTTTAACGGCACTGATGCAAATGTCTTCCACGTCATCTTTGAAGGCCAGCAGCGGAGCCTCCATCACATTTCTGAGCGTGAAGGTCGGCGACTCGACGTCAAAGGTGTAATTGGTAACGTTGCTTATCCTTTTCCAGTGCCTGTCTTTCATAGCCTGCAAAAAATGGCAAGAAAATGTGAATTATACGTATATGGATGCACATTTTTATCTCACCTTGTTCGCCATCAACTCTAACAAAGGACAAGTCTCGCTGAAGTCATCAATTTTCTTTTTTAAATCCAAAAACGCAGGCCAGTCTTTCATACCTTTTGGAAGCTTGCGACATCTATAAAAAAAAAATTACATAAGGGAACACTTTAACAAATTTTTCACTCACCTATTCTGAAATTCTTGCAACTCGGCAAATATGATGTCGGTATCGACATCACTCCACAAGATATCAAAATATCCATCTATGCTGTGATTGACGGCCAAATAAAGGCCGTACAACTTGTTCAGCAAATTAAATTCCTTCTTCCGTTTGTGTAGTGCGGGATAGTCGTTCACTTCCAACCCGAAAAGTCTTTCACCGCTGCTGTACATCTCAAACTTCCTCCAGAGTTCGTCGAAACGATCTTGGAAAACAAGTACTCGGTCGCTTGCCTCTCGAGCCGATAGACCGGGGACCATAGGGCCTTTCTCTTCAAAGTCTTTGTCGAAAATAGCCACGTCGTCCTTGAATTTGGCTACGCCCTCCGTTAATTCCTCCAGGAGAGGTCCTTGGACCGTGCAGATTTCTTCTTGTATTACTTTCGACTAAAACAAACAAGTTTATTTTTAAGAGTTTGTGCTGAAATAGTTCTTTACGCCCCAAAATCAAATAAATGAATATTCATGAAACAAATTTATTGACATTACTATAAACATGCGGGTTGTGGATAAAATACAACTTTTCCATTAACTTTAAATATATGGCTTAGCTTGATTATAGTTTTGATTTAGTAGCACTTTCCAAATGCAATATAATTTCACATCCACAAATACTACACGAACTAAATTACTTCACGTCCACTTTTAATTCACGTTTGCTAAATCATACTGTTTAATTGTGAACGTGAAACAATTTGACATCTAATTTGTACAACTTTCATTTGAAAATGAGTTAAAAACACATTTAATGGTGCGCTCAACAACAAAATTCTTTATTGTAATATGGAGGTTGCAGATGAGGTACCTATAAAATTTTTTCTTCAATTTTAACATCCCTTCATAATTCGTTTGATTTAATTTCACTTTTTAAATGTCATATATTTTACATAAATAATACCTCAATATACTTAATTACTTCACGTCCATTTTTGATCCCCAATTGTTAATTCATTCTATCTAATTTCAACAGACGTGGAGTAACCAATTTTTGTTAAATACCATATTATTCTACGTCCATAAATATTTGTGAACTAAATTATTTCACGTCCATTTAAAAAAAAATCATTGTGGACGTAAAACAATATGTATCTAAAAGGTGCAATTTTTTATTCAGAAAATATGTTAAATATCCATTTTTGATGAGGTTTATGGAAAAAAATGTACTTGCAGACCAAACTAAGTAATACAGGTACTTGAAAAATAATAATTTAAAATCCAGAATACATAATACATAATATTTAAGTAACAGAAACGCAAAACAAATATACATAAATAAAAAGTGAAATAGAAATGTGCAGTGAAACAGAGAAATAAAAATTTTAGTACTTACATGGGTAACCATATTTTGGAAATTAAATCTGAGAGATTCAACCCTTTCTATCTCTTCCTTGGGGACATCAATATTAAATCTGGCAAATGTGCCGTATGCCTCTTCCATCAGTCCCAAATCCATGTCCATTTCTATGAAGTTCTCCCTTATGACTTCCAAACAGTTCATTGCAAGCCTAGGCATCGTTACAGCTAAATGTATCTAATATCCTTATTTTCAATACTTACCGACAATCGTCCAAGTCCTTAATGGGTTTGTTTAAGATTTTCTCTTGAGTTTTGATGAAATCTACCATCTTGTTCAGCTTCTGCTTGTAAAGCAGTCCGAGCTTCTTGCCCAGGATATGTTTCCAAGCATCCGATTCCACCAGCAGGGCTAACTTGTACATTTCTAGAAATTTCAACAGTTTTATCGTGTGACGGTGGAAATTTATCGAACTCACCCATCGCAATTTGGACGGCACCGATGTTGTGCTTCTGCGGCAGCTGCTTTATCACTTCCGCTCTCGCGTCGTATTCCTGAAATCTCTCGGAGATCTCCACAATGAGCGGATTAGTTTCGCAAAAGTCCTCGATTTGTTTATCCCTGTCTTCGGCCCAAAGGAAATTCCACTCCAAGTATTTCTACGAGTAAATATTTGTATTTCTGCGAGTACCTATTAACCAAAACCACTCACCTCTAAAAGGCTTAAAATGTCCGGATTCACTAGATACATGACGCCTTGCAGGCTCATAAATATGCGCACTATTTCCTTATTCTCACTGACGATTTTGAAATAGTTGTAAGGTTTTATCATACTCTCGACTTCTTCTATAAAAATAAAAAAACAATAATAATATTTAACGGTATTACAACTACACGAAAAGCAAACCTCGTTTTGTTTTAATGGTAGATTTCTTTTTATCGACTTCTTGCCCCCACATACTGATGTACTTGTGGGTATCTAGAATATTGTTCAACACTTGCGAGAAGTGGCTTTGGATTTCGTCCAAGTTCGGATTTATCGTGGCTATCGGAATTTGCAGGATCATGTTGGTTTTCATAATCGGCTTTGCAGATGTATCTCCCAAACTATGAGTAGAAAAGAAATATGAAGGTTTTTTTTTGAAAAATAAATAAATAAGTACAATAAAGATATAACTATTATAGAGAGTGGAAAGCACACCTGCTAACAGAACTGTACTCAGGACTCGCTTATGAGCAAAAAGACACCTAAGTACATGGAAGAAAAATATCGAAAAGGCAAGTTTTTTAAAATAGATATAAATCGAGGGAAAACAAACAGAATGTAGAGCAATTCATTTGCCAGAAAACCGAAAATGCGGGATGAAATTGATGCTATATAGAATAATGTGTAGCGGGACTGCAGGGAATATTGAGAAATAAAAATATTTCTAGGCAAACCAAGACTATACAAAGACAGTGGCAAGACCAGAAGTGAAACGTGGACGCTGAAAAAATCAGAATAAACAAGACTGGTAGTGTAGGAGAGGAAAATATTGAAAACAATTTTTGGAGAAAAAGAACAGAAGAAGGGTGGGTCAGAAGAACGAAAGAGGAAATAAAAAGGTTATACAAAGAGCTGAATATAGTAAGCATGGTAAAGGCAGAAAGGTTAAGATGGCCAGTGCATATTGAGAGGATGAGAAATAAGAACACAAAAAATGGGAATGACACGAACAATTGGGAGTAAGAAGAGAAGAGGGCGATCAATGGCAAGATGGAGAAAGACCTACAGCAACTACAAACTGACAGATGGATGGATGGATTATATTGACATTGGTAACCTAAATTTTAAGTTTAATCACATATATCAAACAGCATTATCTAATAACATCAGTAAAGATCAAGTAAAATATACATATATAAAATAAATGTATGTATTGTGCTGATAAAAACAAAAAAACTACATAAAAACATAAGAGCAAATTAGTAAATTAACCAAATATTAAAAATACAAAACATTATAGAAGATTGGTAACTATTAAAGTCAATATATTGTTACGGAAGCTCACCTACCTTTTAGCTTGTTAATTAAGTTCCTGTTTGCATTAGAATTTATAATTTTTGTAATACCTTTATTTTGACGCTTTCCGGAATATTCCAGGCTATATTCTATTTGTTTCTCGACAAGTTCTCGAGATCTCAGAAACTTCCAGAACTCTAAAAACCTATATAAGCAGATCATTTTCGCCGCTAGAGTTAGTTTGTATTGAGCAGTCAAAGGTGATTGACAAACGTCAAAGTAAAGCGTTGACAGTTGCGAAATTTGTTCGAAGGATATTTCTTGTATAATCCAGGATTGTTTGGCTACGTGAAGTGTTTCTACGATAACCTAATGTCAAGGATACAATATTATTTCTATTTTCTGGAAAAGCATTGCTTTGTCGAAGTTGTATCATTGAGTTACGATGGACACAGATAACTCTTTTATTAAAATATAAATATAATATAAAGGTACAAACTTTTATTACGGGACAGAAGATATGAATCTACATTTACATTTTTGTCTTCGCATGGATTTTTTTGGTTTGTCTTTACTAATTTCAGAAAACAAGTTATGAATTACTTCCTTAATGATGTGTAAAGACCTTCAATTGTCTGAGTCGTGCGCTATGTTTCCATTTGTATAAATTTATTGTTCTTTTATACAGTATATTTTTAATGTGCTTATGTAACTTCTTGTTTTATTTTATAATGTGTACTGTAATGCGAACCCGTTGAAACAAAATAAAATAAAAATATGAAATTTCAAATATGAATTTCCCATGAATGAAACAAATTATTTAAAAAAATACATATACCGAATTCACTAAATTATATTTATTGGTCCTGATTACAGCCCTGTTAGAAGGGATACTTTTTCTCCCTCACAAACAAACAATTTTGACAATTACTCACCTTACGGCCCTGCGTTTTACCTTTTCCAGAGAGAACTTTGTACATTTAATTAAGGCATCGATAATTTTCATATTGAAATAGGAGAACATCTCGATGCAATCGGAATGAATGGAAGCCAGGTCCAATGGAACATTTCGGTCGATTTCTCTAAAAGCTGAAGACAGAATTATAAAAACTGTCATTTTTACATACAAAAAACTTCTGCGATACCTGCGTCTCCGGACATAAGGAGTTTCGACGATGAACCAATCGGTTTTAGTACTTTCTCGGGCACCAACCAATTATATTTATTATTTTGCAGATCCGATTGATCAATGACACTCAAAAATTTGTTTATCAAATCGATTACGCACTTCTCCACGGTCGCGGATTTCAGTTCGATCTCTCTACCTGAAAACGTTCCGATATAACTCTGAAATTCAATCGTAATTGCAGGAATGATTACAGATTTTCTGCCGATGTTTTATGTTGAGGTCAAGGAACTCGCTGGGACTGGTCGCTTCGGACGGAACGTACACCAAACAAGTCATAGCCAAAGTCTCCAGGACCTCGTCTATCCTAGCCTCTTTCATATCCTTAACTTCCTTAACAAACATTTCTATGTAATCCAAAACGTCCATCACCTCCTGACAGAATTGAGGTATTTTCATGGATGTCCACGTTATCGTCGAGAAACCCGGCATGAAAACGTTTTCCATTTTTATGAGTTGCACCCTCATCATGGGTAGGAACAGTGTGGGAATGTTCATTCGTATAGAATCGTTTCTTGCAACCAGCGCCTTGACGACCTCGTACGAGTTGAGCAACTTCTCTTTGCAAAAGACGAGAACTTGGCCGACGTCAGGAACAGCTACAAAATTAAAAAAAATAGAATTTCTTTAAATTATCAATATCATCGCAATACTTTACCTAAATCCAATTTGTACATATATTCTGCTTCCCTAATAACTTCCGTGATGTATGGGTGAAAATTCACACAATACCGTTTGGTCTTCTCGTGTTTATACAAGATCGGAGCTGTTAAGCAGTTTCTTACCTGAATTTTAAAGAAATTATATTTCAAAACCACTTTTCTTTGTACAGTTAGTTTCTGAAGTCAATTTTCAAAAAATAACTCGTCGTATATAATACCACATTTTCAAGTAAAACACAAGTCAAATTATTGTTATATCTGCTAATTCTTGATTTGAATAAAGATATTTTTAACATAAATCAGTCTGCAGTTGACGAGACATGGCTGCGCCTGAGCTGTCAACCACGCTGAGACTTTGTTACCGCATTGTAGGTTCGGTTTATATTTTGCGCATAATATTCGGGAATCAGTTTTTACCTGTCCAGCAAAGGCATACCATGCGTCATGGTATATGTTTTCATATTGCACGAACACAAGAGACATCGCATTAAACAATTGAATACACTTTTGTACTTTTCTATGCCGCATAACCTACAAGAAAATATTCTTTTCCCAACTGTCATTTTTATACAAAATTTTAATCTTACCCTTGGTTTTGTCTTAAATATTTCCATGGGTTCCTCGATTCGTTTATAAAAGTGCCTTATCCACATTATCCGACCGCTGACAGGTGGCATATTTCTGGGCACCGAAGGCGCCTGCCTCTCCTCATTGTAGCGATCTCGCAGTACCTCGATCTCAGCTTGGAACATCTGCATTGTTTCTAGATATCTCTCGTCCAGGTGCAGGCACTCTAGATTTAATTTTTCAAACCTAAAATGGAGTATTTTAGTATACCGCCACCATCATTTTACATTTCCCATACCGTTTTAACAGTCTTAGTACATTGTCCACGTCCGTCATATTTTCTAGCGAGTTCCCCACAAATTCTTCCAGTTCCCATTCGGTGTCTACAACGTTCTGTCTGAATTCCTTGTAGTCTTTATCGAAATTCGGAAGGCGGTGATTCAAGGCGTCATATTTTTGTGAACATATCTTCTTGTGAAATTCTATAAACTTATTAGCGTAAGTGTCGATTCCCTCTATCGTACTGCTTTGCAAAATGGAATATTTTATAGTTGTGTTTAGAACAAACACAATCTGAAAAATTTCAACATTACAGTTTAAAATTATCGTAATCATTATCGTTTACTTCTTCTAGCCTCTTCTGAAACGATTCTAATTTGCCGAAAACAAACATTTCGGAACAGTCAAACCGCTTTTCTTCCGCTTGATCCATGTGTTTCTGCGTATGCTTGAAGCACTGGTAGTATTTCAAGTACAAATCGAGACATGTCTGTGAAATTATATAAATCTTTATACCGACTAATATAAATATGCAAACGTACCTTAATTTTATCTAATACCGACTGTTTAGGCTGATTCCAAACGGTTTTAGTTCCGTAACAGTTCAGGTAATTTCTACACTTTAAAATGATTTGGTTCGATACTTTTACCAATAAAGCGGTAACGTTGGCAGTGCTATTGTAATATCTTGACGTGGTATGCACCATACGAACAGCGTGAAGCAGAGGCTGCACATATTGCGGAAGTTGCGGGGGCTCCAATCTGTAGAAGGGTTCCCAGTACTGTTCCATGGAGTACAAATACTTCACGTTGTCAGCACATTCGTTTTTGGTGTCATATGCTGCATCAACATGTTTCTTCCAAATCTAAATATTTAGAGTTGACGAGATAAATGCTCAACAATATCAATCCTTATTAAAATATGCAGGCAAATAAAGTTGGAACAAATTAAATAAGACACAGATGAGTGCAAGGGGGGAGTAGAGGGAGTAGGAAGAGAGGGGGGAGAGGGAGGTGAGAAAGGGGGAGGGGGGGTGAGAAAGAGGGAGGGAGGGGGAGGTGAGAAAGGGGGAGGGGGTGAGAAAGAGGGAGGGAGGGGGAGGTGAGAAAGGGGGAGGGGGTGAGAAAGGGGGAGGTGGGGAGGGGAGAAAGGGGGAGAGGGGCGGAGAAAAATGAGTACCATTATTATTGCAACAGATTGTAAGTGGTAGACAGTTTGAACATTTAATTTGATTATTTCTTAATTTGTTTGCAACATTTTAGTGGAACTTTTACTTAAAGTTAAAGTAAATAACTTTTTTTTCTCAAAAATTGTATGTAACCTATCTGAAAATTCTATATGCAGAATAACGTGCTCTTTCAAATGGTGCTAATAAAAAATGGGGCTGTCATTTAAAAAAAGAAGAGGTAAAATGTATCTGCCTGTCGGAATTTGAGCATTTAAAAATAAAGATTGATGTGTCCAAACGACCTTTTCTTGTTTGCTATAAGTTGAAAACACTGACAGAAAAATCCCCAAGTTCTTATATGGTAATAGAAGTCTGTAGATTTGCAGATTAATTTGTAGATCCATCAATACTGAATAAAAACAGATTTATATATTTTTCTTTAAATCATACCTTGATTATTTTATTATTTCCAACGTACTGGATAAATTCAATGAATTGTTTACAATGATCGGTCTCCAAAAATTCAACAACACATGTAAACCTGGCTAGT
The DNA here is from genome assembly GCA_025584915.1 of Monochamus saltuarius. NCBI lineage: Eukaryota > Metazoa > Arthropoda > Insecta > Coleoptera > Cerambycidae > Monochamus > Monochamus saltuarius. The sequence goes on from CM046721.1 coordinate 7,371,245, forward strand.
TGCCTTCTCCAGTATTCTATTTCAACTACCGGGCCTACAGATTCGTTTTCTCTCCTTAGTTGTCTATATTGCACTAAACACTGAATATTATAATAGAAAGTGATTAATATACTAATGCATAGTAATAAGCATAAGACTCACCTTTTCTATAATCTTATGCCACACTCTGACCGTTGTTTCAATTTGCTGGATCAGCGGTTTATTAAAATAAGCTCTCTCCCTTTTCTCTTCGCTAATATCATTCAAGAGATTCGAATCGAATCCAAAGTATACAATCCCTTGTAAATCCATTTTCGTTTCTAAATATAAATATAGGTGTGTTGATACAATGAATAGATAAGTAGTTATGGAAAAACTTACTGTCGAGGAAAGTGACAAAAGAGGAAAAGTCTCCCTCAAAGTTCAATTTTTGCATTCGGCCATTCTCCGTTTTTAGTAAATCTCCCCAATCTTTTGACAATGCCAACAAGGGGCTAATTAAATCGGCCAAAATATCATAAGTTACAGCAGTCATGTTAGCTTTGCCATAATCCATGTCTATCTGTACAAAACAACAATCCTAAAACAATTCTTAATATGAATAAAAGAGTGATGGTGTTATTTTTCTCGTTACATCATTTATATTTTTTAAATCCAGGCCCACATTACGATACTTGTATACGGCTATAGCTTTCTCTGAGAGCGGCATTGCTGATCCAGTAGTGATATAAATTCTCTTTATAGCATCTTTCTGAGCTAAATTAAATCTCCCAGTTTCTAAAATAAAGATAGTTTAGTATCCAATACACGTTGTAGGTTTTAGTTACCCATGGAATAAGGTGGGCCGTCCTGACAAAAAAATAGAATACACATATTTTTGCCTTTGTCTAGAAAACTTTGCAGTAAATATAAATATTCTGGGTCATCGATAACACCATCCATAACATCGTTTGGCTCGATTCCCCAATACATTGCTACCATATCACATACATGTCTGTGAGGCAATTGAAGCTCTTGATAACGTTGCATCCGTTGCTCTTTTAGTTTTTGTTGCAACACATGTAAATGAAAAATAATATGAAAATATGCTTCTAATGGAAATTTAAATTAGCTGAAGGCTGTATGAAATATCTTACTATTTTTTCTTTCAGAGTCTCTTGCATGGAAAATAATGTAGAACTAGTCCTAGGTTTCCTGCCTGCAGAGGTAGCAATTTGTCTCGCAAGTCCGACAATCATTTCCAAGTCTTCTTGTGCTTCGTCTTCCTCCATGCTCACCAAAGTATTTTGTACTGCTTGTCTTCGATGAGTAGTAAATATATAATAATTAAAATTATAGCTAATCTATGGCAGTACTTGATTTTAAAAAATTAAAATCGAAATATAAATCTCTACATAAATTATATTTTGATTTATATGTGACAGATATATTTTCTTTGTTTAATTGCTAAAGCAACTAGATTCGGGTAAATAATAAAAATTAAAAAAATAAGTTTTTGGTTTTATACCTAAGCTCTTTAAAGACATACTTAATATGAAAAAGAAAATTGTTATAATCTATCTTGTTATTTAATTAAAAAACTTTTCAGATTAAAAAAGTTTGATAATTATAGACAATAAATTAGAAGATACTCTAAAAATCTGCACAAATGTATGTAGGTATATACCCTGTACCTATAATGAATTAAAGTACTTATTACAATTACAAAATTTCTTGAAATAAATATGTACTTATTTTATACATTGGTAGATACTAGATACCTATATATAAATAGGTATTAAAAGAAATCGCTATAATAATTATATAGGGATTATAAAATTATAAATAATATTTAAATTTAAAAAATATAAATAATAAATAGAAGTAAGCAAACCATACCTTCTTACCCACAGATTGTATAATCTTACCTTCTCAAAGTTGATCCTATGTAGTTCTGAAGTTCTGATTAATAACTTTTGATTTTCAATAAAAATAAAACAAAAATAAGGGTGAAAGAAAATTGTTTATTTAAAGTAGTTCAGGCATAATGAATGTTTGTTTACAAATATATAAATGTTGTAGTTCCTATTTCTTATTTTTATTACTAAAGAAGAAGAAGAAGAATGAGTCCACTGCCCTTTGTCTCTTTCTATGGCCCTAACAGTCGATGAGTCAGATGACAGCCACTGACAGCTTTCATCTTGTCAAATGTCAATGCCGTGGCAACAAATCAACAAATACAGTTTTAGGTTATACAAATTTTACACAAAATAATTTGATTTTATTTATATATAGACATATATAAAGGTAGATATGAAAGAAAACAGTGACTTATTTTTACAAAGATTTATAGTGTGAAATATCAAATTATATATTTTAATTAATTTCCAACAAAATGGAAACTGAGAAAGTAACAATGTTGAGATATAGAGGCTCAAGATTAAGCAAAGTAAAAAAACTAGATATTTTTCCAAAAGTTGAAGATACCTTTAAAGAAACATCTTCCGTTGGTGGTACCTGTAAGTTTACATAAATATGTAACTGATTCATTAAGCTAATCTTGTGTTTTTTTAGTTTCTATAATCAGTTTTTTGATAATAATTGTTTTGGTATATTCCGAAGTTAACTACTACTTGAATAGTAAATTCATATTCAAATTTTCACCTGACGTATATTTTGATGAAAAATTGAAAATAAACGTAGACATCACTGTTGCTATGCCCTGCCACAGTAAGTACTCGTACAACATTCAATATATAAAGCAATTATTTAATGAATTTAAGCAATTTTTAGACGTAGGTGCAGATATACTGGACTCCACAAATCAAAACGCATTCAAGTTTGGCAGTTTAGAAGTGGAAGACACTTGGTTTGAGTTATCCCATAACCAACAGATTCATTTTGATAATAAACGACATTTTAATTCGTATCTGAGGGAAGAATATCACGCTGTAAAAGTAAGAACATTATTTTAAGTTAAAATAAAATACAAACGTCTTAAAATTTCAAGGATCTTTTATGGCGCAGCAGTTTTTCCACACACTTTGGTGAACTGCCGCCTAGAAGTCACAACCCAGACAGGCCTCACGATGCTTGTAGAATATATGGATCACTTGTACTGAATAAAGTAGCAGGTAATTTTCACATTACCGCAGGAAAGAGTTTAAATTTACCTCGGGGACACGTGCATATAAGTGCTTTCATGACTGAAAGAGATTACAATTTTACTCACAGAATAAACAAATTTAGTTTTGGAGACCCGAGTCCTGGAATCGTACATCCGTTGGAAGGAGATGAAGTAATTACCCGTGATGGTAAGTTATTTTATTTAGATGTATTTATTTGTCAAAATTTACACAAATATATACAATGTACTTAATTCAGAACAATATTCAATATTTAAATAGGGGTATAAGAAAATGTATTCATGTTAATGGTGAACATTTCGCTCTGTTATTACTGTAATAATGTTGTTCTTTATTAATTAGTTAGTGTTAGGTTTAATGAATATTGTTGACTGTTGTCATAAAGGCAATGTGCATTGAAGAGGTAGATGTTCGAATATTTCGAAAACAGGGAGGTTTTAGCTTAAAAATTATTGGGTTTTATGTGGAATATTGAAAGTGAGCTTACGATATGATATGGCGCTCAAAAAAACCTCTATACCAATTTTCAAAGAAAAGTCTAAAACATTTTGAAATATTGAGAAAATCAATTTGAAAATGTTCACTTCCACACCCTGAATCTTTTTTAATATTGATATTTCTACAGTTAGTTTATAGCGCAATCAGTATGGACCATCCTGTATAGAAGAAATATTTTGTTTTTAGGTATGACTTTGTTCAACTATTTTATTGAAGTCGTGCCCACGAATATAAACACTTTTCTAACTGCCGTTAATACTTATCAGTACAGTGTAAAGGCACTCAACAGGCCGATAGATCATGACAAGGGCAGTCATGGCATGCCGGGACTCTTTTTTAAATACGATGTGTCTGCTCTTCGTGTCACGGTTAAGCAAGAGAGAGACCATCTTGGCATGTTTCTTGCCAGACTATGTTCCATTATAGGAGGAATTTATGTTTGTTCAGGTAACCATTATGCTCTTTTTATTTTAATTTTAAATTGCAGTGATTTATTTGTTACTGTTAAATTAAAAAAAATAATAATAATAACGAAATGTTAAAATTATTGTTTTATTTATTACAAAAGTTCAAAAAAATATTGTATTTTTATACTATTAAATCTAATCATCTAGGTAATCATAATATTGCAGTATAAGCAGAACAGATTGTGTAAAAGTTAAATGAAGCATCATCATCGTAAAAAACAGTGCTATTGAATTTTCAAATAAAAATCCTTCTAGTTTAAAAACAACTATAAAAGCTCCATTCTATTATAAGTGGCAAAAACAAATATTTCCGTCAATAAATTTTCGTTTATTTGCAATTTTAATTCATATGATGTGAATCATATAAATGTATATTTTATTGCGATTTGATATTATTGGTTTTGTAATTTTTGTAGGAATTTTAAATAGTATGGTGCAATTTATCCTAGATCTGATTATGTGCAATTGGGGAAATAAGGCTTTGGAAAAAGGGAATGTTCACTTAGTGAATGAAAAACCACCTTTAAATAATGTCGTACCTGTACCAGCCTCCTAATGTTTACTATTCATCACGTGTTACCTTAAAACATCACAATAAAATAATTTTATCTTGATAATATGTTTTTAATTGAACTGCATAACCATTTTTTCTATTACTGCTACTGTAAATAGTTAGCACATGAAATACAATCAAAATGGGCTTTTTTCTCATACAGTGTGACCCTTTTCAAATGCAAACGGGCCTGTAAAAGTGTTATTAGGTATTCGATTTATTACAGGTTTTTTCTAAAAGATGGAGCAGTGAAAACTCTTGTCTGGGGCAAAATATTAAAATTTGTTTTCTATTTTCAAGGCCTACTTCACATTTTCTCATTGTCAAATTTTGAAAAAACTGTTTAGCGATTATTTTTCAAATCTAACTGCGGCATTAGATACAGCATTTCGTAAAACTCTTTTATGCCAAATTGTGTAAATGTGCAATAGATTTTTCCGACTAGCAATAATTGCATTTCTTACGCATATGTGCAGACCTTGGTCTTCGATTTGACTTTTTGTCTAAAACAGACCCTCATGTGTAATTTAAAATGCAATGCCAGTGAGGCTTAGCATGTGTACAATATTAAAATTAATTTTTCTCGAAAACTGTTACCGTCATTGAATTTCAACAATTGGACTTTTTTATGTAAAAATCTAATAATACTAATTAAAAACCATCATCTGAAACTAACTTTTTACATCCTGTATATTGAAAACGTAGCATTTTACGATACATGTTTATATAAGACTTTTTGTGAGTGCAGTTGTATTTTTATTTTTGAAATATACTTGTAAACAAGCTATTTGTTTTAGACATTTTTTTCTATATATTTTTTTTTTGGCTTTAGTCAGATATAAAAGTCTTTAAAATTACAGCACTCATATTCCGGACACCCTATATACCATTTCACATTTGGAAAGAAAAAAAGTATAACGGATTATTTTAAATAACAATTTATTTTAACGTATACATAATGTACTAATACATTAAATAACACAGTCTTGTATATTAAACTAGAATAATAGTTTAGGTTTTTTGCTCCCGAACTCAAATTGGATGTTAATATAACAGTCTCGGGGATACTCACTTGAACTGTAGTCAGCATTTCCTCTTCTAACTCTGAAAAGATTTAATAATTATTATTTTATTACAAAACACTACAAAGTTTATTTAACCTGCTCCGATTGTTGCAAATTTAAAAATCGGCGACGGTTTCGACCACCCATATCTATTCCTCGATGCAACAAGAGCTTCATAAACGGTTCCTTCTTGAAGCCCTCGTATGGTATACGATTTGGAATACACTGGGCCCGAACTGTGCTCCGTTGGAATCGTCAGTTGTTTCCACTCAGTTGGGTTTATCCCACTTTTTCGTACGTAAGGCCTAAAATACAAGCGGTACTCTATAATCGGTGTGTAGCTGTCGACTTCCCAAATCAGAGTGTACGAGTCATTAGAATGAATGTTCTTCTCGTCGGTCAGTTTGAATACACCGCGATTTGGCACACCTAAAAATATATTTTAGTTATGAAAATAAATTTGTGAAAAAACTTGACGTATGTCATCACCTGAGAGCTGTATGTGTAATTCTCCTTGACCCAAGTCGTTAACAGCTCTGCAGGTGTATATTCCAAAATCACTCCTTTGAACATTCCTTATAAGCAAAGTGTACTTGTCTCCGTTTGCCAAGGAGATGACTCTGTTGTCTAGAGGAACTGGCACTTCCCCTTTCAGCCACGTCACGGTGGCTTGGGGATCCGCGGATATTGTGCAATCCATTTGAACTCTCAGGCCGGGAGCAGTGTGGATCCAGGGACGTAGCGTTGTTAGCTCGGGAGGGTCTGAAGAATTAAATTAGTGTAATTATATGTTGCATTGTAAAGGTATTTAATAAAAACTAATTTTCCTGCAATTCGTATTAATGAAGTCATATGTATGTTCTCGGATGTCAAATATTTAGGTATGCTAAGGAATAATTCCATACACAAGGTTGGATTCAATAAATATCTAAAATAAAATTTAATCTAGATAAATTCACAAAATGAGGAAAAAACTATGTACATGAAATGAAATATTTAGGAAAAATATGCCGAGAAATAAAGATATTTATAGGCAAACAAAGATAAGATTATAGACAAGACAGTTATAGACTATTAGTGACAGACCAGTGAAACATATGGACGTTGAATAAAGCAGAAACTGGAAGTGTGGTAGAGAAAAATATTGAGGAACATTTTTGAGGGAGAAAACAGTCCGAAGAACGAATGAGGAAATAAAAAGTAGGATACATCAGGCACCACCGTAAAAGAGAGGCGCCGCAAGGAAGAGTTAGCATAAACAGAAATAAAAAAGTTGGATAAACATCCAATTGTTAAAGCAACAACAGTTCTGTTTGTTGTATAATATCTTCTCTATTGAAAGAATGAGACAAATAAGGACACCAAAAATGGTAATTATCTCGCGGCAAGAATTCAGACGACTTACGCCATACGAACAAATGAATAATTCATTATATTTTCATCAAAATATTTAAGAAAATGCAACTGAGAGTAATAAAACTATATACTACAATAAATATTTGCATTATATATTGCACTAAATTGCAAAAATGATGTTTTTAATGCAAATATTGAAAATTACATTGACAATAAAAACAATTGCCTAAGGTCAGCCATGACGTAAGACGTCTGAATTCTTGCCGTGAGTATACGAACAATTGGTGGTAAGAGGGAAGGACTACAACTTGACAGATGGACAGAAAAAACAATGGATAGAAATGAAGAAGGATAGTCAACCAAGCCATGGACCTTCTACGTTCGCAGAGATAGATTATATATAAAATCACTGACAAAAAAGGCAAACTCAAATTCACCTTTGAACAAACATATACGACAAAATCGTGATCTGACTTATTTCCGCATTGCCAGGATTTCTTCTTTAGGTGATATCCTTTATATTAAATTGAATCAAATATTCCATTATAAAAAATTGACATATAAATTAAAACTATTTGAAAATTAAATTTTGAATATTAATTAAAAACTTTCACCTACTTTATTCAAATATTTGCCGATTATACTATCGTTCTTTATCCATTGTTTATTAGGTAACTATTACATCCACAACAGTTATCCATATATTCTTTATTATTAACTTTTGTAAATTTTTTACTGTATTGTAAATGTATTTAAATAAATTTTTGTTACAATTCCTATTAATGAAGTCATAATATAGGCTATTCTTTATGGACTGGACATAAAGTAATTCAAGGCATAAATGAGATTTAAAAATATTATGGTGTCACATAACTTGCCTCTATACTAAGTTGCACCCCTGCGGAGACATACACAACATTACTAATTATTTTTATAACTTTAACACCCAGTATTTCAGTGAATATTAATATTTGACCACCAGATTATAAGCAGAAAATTAATATTTTCCGTTATAGAATCCACAGGTAAAATATTGCCCATTCATTATGAATCACCCTGTATGTAGGAGTAATTTAATGCTGGTCAGGGCATTAGCTGCAGAATAGTTAGTTTTACACAATATTAATAATACCTAATAAAAAATGTATAAATTGGCCTAATTTTATATTTCAGTTTTGTTACACAGTATTACTTACATATTATATTGAGTTCGATCTGCGCTCTTGCTGGCTCACCTACACCGTTGTTAGCGATGCATTCGTATATACCTGCCAGATGTCTATCAGACGCTGTGAATTTTAAGACTTCTCGATGGTCTAATAATTTCAGCTCTTCACCCTAAATGAGAAGAAAACGAATTCCAGATTTTTTGCTATATAGTATGAATTCAGTAATTTTATTATAAAATAATTACCCTGCTTGCCCACGATATTATTGGGTAAGGAACCCCACTGCCTTTACAAGACATTCGAACTTCCTCCCCCAACTTGACTTGGAGGAACCCAGTGTGCGGAAAGGGTGCAACTGATGGAGAATCTATAAAAAATATTGCTGTTAATGCACTTTGCAATAGATATTAGTTGTAGGAATAAATTGGCTGTTCTTACGTAACACCTCAATAGCGTGCCTTTGCTTGACGGTTCCCCAAGGGTCAGGTCTTTCGATCTCACACTTATACTCTCCCGTATCAGCTGGTTGAACCATATTTATTTCCAGGGATCCATTTGCCCATAAGGTATGCCTTTCAGGAAGTATCATTGTTTCATTTTCACTGTCTGCCAGAAGGTATTCGTCTTTATACCATCGAACTGCTTTGGCATAAGCCCCATCTTGAAGGAATAAAAAAGTCTTTGTTAAATTTTAAGGTAAAAATATTCTATCTAATTTAAAACAGCTCGGTATGTAACAGTTTTCTAAATTTTAAATTGAATATGGATGTAATGTGGTGGCTTGTGACTTTTTAAACTAGTGAGGCAATCAGGCTGGGACTGTTGCAAATACGAACTACAGAATTAATATTTTCTGAAAACGTTTTTCTTAATCGGTGTTTATAAGTAAATTAGAAAATACAAATACAGGTTTATTTGAAATTATTCTAGTTTGTTAAGCAAATAAATTAATTTAAGTAAGAACTTTGTAACTAACTCTTAAATATATACTTAAGGGTGTGAATTCTTGGGTCATTTAAGAAGAAAACTTAATATCAACATATGTCCTAAACCTCTTAATTGTTGAGCTACAGGGTGTTACAGTTTTAAGAAATCACAAATGACGTTCACGTAGGCATGATATTGAATATTTGAATAGAAAAAACGGTAAGGTCATTAAATGCCCCCTTAAAGCAAATGAAATAAAAATTAGTAGGCTGGGTAAAGTGTCATAATTTTTTACGCTTCTTTTCGCAATAATTGACATTGATTTTTCATTATTAAAAAATTATTATTAGAGTAGGAAGTAAAATTTCATGAAAAATGGTAAATTTTACAATCGGTGAATTAGCTGACATGCATATTACTTATGGAGTTGTCGACGGAAATTCATACAAAGCCAGGAGGATATACCAAGAGCGGTATCCAAATCGCGTACTACCCGATCCGAGAACATTTTTGGGATTCATAGACGTCTTCACGAAACCGGAAAAGTAGACCACAGTGCTAAAGGAGTCCCTGAAACAGTAAGAACACCGGAACTTGAAGAAGGAATTTTACATGAAATTGAGGAGAACCCCGAAACTAGCACGAGGAAAATCGCGGCAACATTTAATGTTTCACACGTACTTGTTTGGAAAATTCTTATCGAAAATTTGTTATATCCATATCACATTCAAAGAGTCCAGGCATTACTCCCTAGAGATTTCCCGTTATGCATTAATTTCTGAGTGGTTTCTTCAAAAGTTGCTGGAAAATCCGTTATTTGACAAGTACATTCTTTTTACCGATGAAGCTAGTTTCTCTCGAAACTCAATACGAAATTTCCATAATAACCATTTGTGGGCGGATGAAAATCCTTTTGCAATTGTTGCATCAAATCATCAAGAACAGTTTTCATTAAATGTTTGGGCTGATATTATTGACGATTATTTGATAGGCCCATTTTCCCAAGAAGATTAGATGGACAATCGTATTTACACTTTCTTGAAGAAGATCTGCCGCCAATGCTTGAAGACGTTCCTCTTTTATTAAGAAACCAGATGTGGCTAACGGACGATGGTGCGCCTCCACATTTTAGCTTACGGGTGCGTGGATTTTTAAATCACAACTATCGCGATCGGTGGATATGTCGCGGAGGAACGCAGTCATGGCCGCCCAGATCTCCCGACCTTAATAGTTTAGACTACTTTTTCTGGGGTCACCTGAAAAGCTTAGTGTATGTACGCAGTGCCGATTTAAGCTGAAGAAGAGTTACGAAATCGTATAATAGTATGCTGCCAAAGCATAAGAGACATTCCAGGAATTTTTGAAAATGTACGTCAGTCTATGCGAAGAAGAGTAGATGCTTGCATACGTGTGGGTAGAGGACACTTTCAACAACTACTGTAAATACATAATTTCGGTTCTTTATTTTGTTTGTATTTTCTTGTCTTGTCGTTTCGTTTTAGGTTTAAGATTTTGAATTTATCGATTTACTAAATAACTCGCGATTTATAAAATAAAATTAAAAAAAATCAGAGGTGTACCGTTTTTTTCTATCCAAACATTTAAATATTATGCCTACGTGGTCACTGGTTAAAGTAGAAAATTAATTTTTGTCCTAATAAAAGTGTTTCCACGCATGGTGGGTGTCTACAAAACGGCAATAAAATATCAAAAGCAGTCTCAATGAACTTGGGGAAAAAACTTTTTTTGGTTTTAATTTTTTTCACGTGAAAATGGTGCGTCGTGCGAGAGTAAGTCTAGAGACCGAATTTGCTGTAAAATAAATGGAGATTTTAAAAATAATTTTAGTTTTTAGAAAAGGCAGTGGCGTACCATTTTTTCTTCAAAAATTAGCATTAGCAAAGACTTTAAAACATTTTTTACATCAAACAATGTTCCTTAATGATTAATAGGTGTGTACAAAATTTCATCAAAATATCTAGAGTGATAAGAAAATTATAATAAAAAAGTAATTTTTTTCTTAAAACTGTAACACCCTGTAGCTCAAAAATTAAGAGGTTTAGGACATATATTAATATTAAGTTTTCTTCTTACAATGACCAAAGGATTCACACCCTTAAGTATCGGCATTCATTTAATAAACACCCTGTATTAATAATGGAAATGGGACTACGAAATGACCGTGTAATATGCCAAAGTATATTAAACTGTCTCTGTTGCACTCTCATAGAGAGGAGGCATGCCTCTGAAGGGTCTCTCTTCCGCAATTGACTACCAACAGATTCCATGTTCTCCATCTTTTTCTCACCTATATGTTATATGATATTGGCATGAGGCATGCCTCAGATGCATCCTTATTTATCTTATTGTGTTGAACGTATTGAAGATTATTTCTATACCACAAATAAATTAGCTACGCAATTTATATGTGCCTAAACGCATTATTGCATTAGTTATTGTTATTACGATTCGCAAAGGAAAATTCAAAAGTACATCAACGGCGCTGTTTATGAATCGTGCCGCCGTTAATGTTGTTTTTAGTGTAACATTTTTGTGTTTACAGTAATTTATAGAAAGTGGCCATATTTAGCAAAGCTTAAAGTGGGACAGGAACAAAAACTTCAGTTCTTCGATCAGTTATAAAATAACCGGGGTTTAAAAAAGAGAACAACACACAAAACTATATTTTTTGATTTTATTCCATCAAGTCTTATACAGGTGTTCCGTTAATATCGCGAAAAAAATCAGGAGGTGTTTCCTGGAACAAAAATAAGAAAAATAGTTCCTATGAATCTCTGTCCAAAAATGCTTCATTTCAGAGATACAGGGTGTTGAAATTTAAAACAAATGTTGGGGTTTTATTAATATCTGAAGAAAACTAATTCTGATTTTTTTGAAATTTTGTAGGTTTGTTTGTTTATAAATATCATAGGCATCTTCTCAATTAATTTAATTTATTTTATCAGCTCCAGTGGCGTACTTTGTTATATTTTTGTTTTCTACTACCATCAGAAATGTGTATGGAAAACGTTATTCATTTTTTGCTAGAAAACGAAGCAAGATACCAAACAGAGTAAAGAAAATAAAATTATAAACAATATGTAACCTAAGGAAAAGCAGTGGCATCTCATATTTTTACGTATTAATATCAATGATGCAGGAATGTATATCCGAAACACTGAAACGAAGCATTTGCGGACACAGGTTCATAGGAACTTTTTTTCTTATTTTTGTTCAAGGAAACTTCCCCTGATTTTTTTGCAATATTAACAGGACACTGTGTATAGCATTTGAAAATAAACATTCAACCACAAACCTAGAAAAAATATATTCAACATACCTATATCAGTCATAAACTGCTAAGCATTTATTACATTAAGCAACCTATTAAGAAAAATATTTTCCTTTTTGACGAGTTTGTTTCAAAATTGATTTTTTTTTTAAAAGTTAATTATAAAACTTAATACATGCATAATTATATTTTGCAATAATGTGTAGTGTTTCTATATCAAAATTAGTTTTGGAAAATATATTCTAATGTTACTGGACGTGGTAAATATTGACGAGATGATTAAAGTAAGTAGTTACTGATTCTTATATTTGCTACTTATTACTTTTAAATTTGTACTGCCTCAGCCTCACCTGCCTCATCGTACTGGCCGCCACTGATGTAATGGAAGTTCATCCTGATTAACCTAATAATAATTAAATAACAAGTCGGCAAGTAAAAGGAGCCTGAAAATTTATGAACTTAAGGTCAAAGAACTTAAATACATTAATATTCGTATAATTACTCCATATTTTTATTTAAAATTTCAAAAAACTTGAGAGTTTGAACTAAAAACAATAATAATAAAACTAGATATTTATGTTTATTTCTCATTTATCACGTTATGATTTTTTACAGAAATTTAAAATAAATATATGTTTTTAATTGGTTGCCTTCAAATTTGATTGAACAATCACAGGCGAGGAACAAGGTAGTGCTCTAAACCTTCTAAACTGTTATAATGGCAAATTCTGTTGAAATTTAAGTTTTGGTTTAATTTTACAGAAACTTTGTCGGTTACATAAGTGTTTACAAAATAGCACGTTTTTTATACAAAACATGGCGACGGTATGAACTTACTCTGGAAAGGTTATGGTTGCAAAAATAGATGTTAAGTTTTTAGGGTGCATTTCTCTTAGAAAAGTGAGTGCATATTTGTTTTATTATGATGTGATTTTTTATCAGTGAAACCAAGACCAGATATATAGGTAATCACTTCATTTAGCCATTTGTATGAATCATGAATCTCTATCATAGATAAATGACCGTAAACAAGGGTTGTTTTTGTAAATACTGACTACCTGGTGATGAATCTGTCTTACAAAAGACAAAATTCTACCATATATTCTTTTAGGGTTTTGCCACCACATACCCGTATTATTAGGTATATGATTGCCACATTTTTATTTGCTCAAGCATTTATAAGCTTATATAACCAATGGCTCAAGTAAGGACATTTTTTGCTTTGTCAAATAATGTTGTGGGAGAGATGTACAATCGTTTGCAATAATAATGACACTCTTTAAACTGAATTTTGCAATTTATTTTTAACTGCTGATGTATTTGTAATGAAATCTAGTTTCAACTTATAACACAGAGAAGAAAACCCCTGTTTCTGATCTGACCACAATAAATCGATTTTAAGTAGAAATATGCTTAGTTTGGATGCTATTAAGGTGTCCCAAGTATCAAAATTAGGTAATGGTACATTTTTTTGCAATAATAATGATTGACACTCCATCAAAACAATTATTGAATTTCTGAGTAAAAATTTCATTAAATCTCTATTGGTGAGTGAAATAACTAAGGACTAATGTTAAAAGTTGAAAGTAGATATCATTAAAAATACGTCAGCAGTTCAAAAGATATACCAAAATTGATTTTAAAGAGTATCATTATTGCAAACGATTGTACCTAAACTTACTTCCTAGAAAAAGGTAGGTAGTTATATAATATTGATAAAATTGGAATACTGGAATGCATTTTTTGGAATTTATATTTTAGTAATTGAAACTAGATTTTTATGAAAACGTGAATAAAAATAAAGATCTATACGACAAAATAAACCATTCATCTTGCCAAAATTCTCCTTCGTTATTTACTGTGTTTTGTAAACAACGCAGGAGCCATCACCTACTAATTTTGTTTGGGTATGTAGTACTAGTCTGTTCAAGCAGGAATGGTTTCAAACTGTCAGAAATATTCAATCAGTAAAGTTATGAATTTGTTTTCAGTAAACATCGTGGAAGAAGTAATTGTACGAACGTTTTTGACAGTTGGGACAGTCAGGGATTGCTTGCTTGAATAGACCTACTGTTAGTGGTTTTGAACATTAATTGTAAAATGCACAGAAGCATCATCGTGCATAAACCACATCTTTTGTCCGAAGTTCCAGCGGTAAATCCTCTAGTAAATCTGGCAACGCATTCCATATAATTGTATGTAATGATATAATATGTTGATTATGTCAGTTAACCTTTGCGGAAGGTTGATAAGATTAGAGTAATATAATTACCAATTATTCTAACACGCACATTAAATTTACATTGACAATGCAAATGCTGGATGTCATTTAGAATAAGAAAAAAGCATATTATACAGGTTTCATAACAAAGTTTCCTGAATTTTAGACGCCAATTGCACACCAAGAAAATTGTATATATACGCCGGTATAATAAACATTGTCACACTCCGCAGATTTTTTTTAATACAGTTGAATTGATCTACATTAAGTATTTTTCACCCTGTAAGGTACAAAGAAAAAAGGTACAATTTACGATATTTCAATGAGGAGTTATGTTCTCTAACACATTTTCTTTCAAAAATTAAGAATACATTCAATTTCAGCAGCTTAAAATAATTATACGTCATAGAAACAGCTTTAGCTTATGATTTAATTAATTTCCATCATTTATTATTTATTTAATTAAATACCTAATCCCTTAAACAATTTATTGAATGAGATTTTCCGCTCACCATTTGATAGGGTGTTGAGGTAACAGGGTAGTAGCACTGTGTTGTTTTCCCTAGCCTTAACGGTCGTGGGGTGGCTGACGAAGTCGCGGACGTCCACTCCCCCACAGGAACTAATCACAAACAATAACAGCGACCTGGTGAACGCGTAACTAATCCAGCACATACTTGTCGACGGCGTTTCGAGTGAGGGACTAGCTGGGAGTACCACTTGTGTGTAGTGATTACGATATGCCGGCTATTTCTCATTACTCGCTAAGTAGTGGACAATTGCTTAAGAGGACTAGATTTCGAGATCTGAACCGGATGTCTCGAATTCATAAAAATGACAAATACCCACCACTGTCTTTAAAAAGGTTTGGCCCTTTATTTTTTGAGGTGTTACAAATTTCCAACTCTAAATTTTAATAAATGTGTAAAAGAAGCTTAGTACCATTCCTATAACTGTAACCTGTAATCAAGTACTAACTACATTTCGTAGAATACCTACAAGATACTCTGATGGTGGTAGAGATAGTAACACGTCATTTTCAATTTTTTCCCTGGCACGTGTTTTACTATTTCGATTTTTTAATACTGTAACACTTGTAACATTAACACTTGTTAAAAAACTGTACCTTTCCACAGCATCATTTACCGTCATATTCGTTTAATTTTCTGATACACACTATTTATCATGCAACGTTTCTTATTTTAAATTCTGTTGTTTTGGGCTACATTTTTTATCTGATTGTTCACTAATACTCGGAACAGCCCTCATGCTATTAGAATAACTAAAATCTGAAAAATTACAGCCACTTCCAAATTGTAAACCTATGACACGCAGCACGTGCAAAGCGACTGTCATTTGCACACGATAAGGGAATAATAATAATAACAAATAGAAATATATCATAACGCTTCAACAACGAGTGGAACATAAATATTTATAAGCAGAGAATACATTAAATATTGTTTGTGAAAGTTTTTCGAAATTGACAAATTTTGATACTGATTAGAATTTCGAAATTAATTTCTTATTTTATGTATCTTTCTGACCTATGATTCTTTTTGCTATTTCGTTTATCTGTTCAACGGAATTGTTGATATAACCCTGCCAATATTGGTGCAGAGCTGCGCCCGAAACAATGGCCAGTGTATTCATTGACGTTGGAGATTGGAGAGTTCAAGGAAATCTTTTTTGGCATACCCCCAATTATATCGATTCCAACTTGTAGAATACAGCATATTACTTTGACATGTCTAGAAAAATCGCTGATATGTCGTATTGAGTGGACGAAGTATTACGTACTTACGAAATATTTCTAAAATTGACACCATCTATTGGTTCCTCAGTAATCGTAAATTTTTTATTTATATATATTTAATCTGTGATCGTAAACATTCTTGGAACATGAGTTTTTGTGTTCGAAATTTTGACACTAATAAATGGCCGACAATCTTTTATATCATCTACTGTCACAAATGTGATTTCTTCCCTCCTACATGCTTCAATATTCCAACTATTAAAACAACTTTGGCTAACAGGAATTTTTCATCATCGGCTTGTTTCATAAAGCGTTCTTTTTCCAGCTTCGTAAATATTTTTAACTTTTTAGGTTGACATCCGAAAGTTTTCTTTTTTAAAAATGCAATTAGCTTTGTAAATTTGCTAATATCTACGTTTTTGTTCAGGTAAATCATGGTGCGGAGCATCGAATATTTACTCCACAAAGTTGACGGCCTTAACATGCTGGAGAGGTTCAGGAAATAGGCTAGTAATACATTTTCTGTAATATTCTCAATAGGTTTTTCTTTGGCCCAAGTTTCAGTTATTGACAGAACCTTAATATATTAAACAATAAATGCCTTAGAAGCAGATTGCCTGCTCTCTTTTCAAAATATTTAAAAATACAAATAAAAGCATAAAGATATCAAATTATCCGCTTTCACTAAAAATATTTGTAGACATTCGTTGCGAAATCGGTGTGTTTTCAGCATTGGACGCAAAATGCGTCTTTTCGAAACTTGTTACATAAATAGCTATTTCAGTTTATCGACTTGAAAAGATGTGGTTCAACTACGGGCATCGGCCTCTTAGACAGTCCAAACTGTCCTTTTACGGGGCCTTTTCAACTTGCTGCTAGTATATTGTTGGTCACTCAATCATCCTGATTAGTTAATTGAATTATTTGCTTTGGTTGCCATGCCGGGGTACCTCTATTTGCTCTTGATTTATTACGGTTAATATATTTTAATTAGTCGGCCGGAAATTTGGAACTGGGGCTGCATGTAGTAATAATGGAAACTAGAAACGAGGACCGATCGAGACAATTTGAAAGAAAATTAAAAAAGTGTACCATTTGTTACCAAAAGAGGTGAAATCTTGATACAAGTTGTGAGCCGCGCCCAGATCTTGGATAATTACAGTCTGGTGTGTGAAAAGACGGCTACATTTTTAATTGAACGTACAAATTTGACGTAATTGTTTAATTTGCTCCTCCCATATGAGTCCATGTCTACTTGAATATAGTTTTACAGTCTCGAATTCCGTTCAATTTAAGTGTCGCTCAATTATCCCTATTAGAGTGAAAAAAATCGACCTTTAATTAGTGTTAGTCATCTTCAGAATTGCATTCCTTCAAGGCCTTTCGAATTTATTGCTTAATAGATTAGAAATTATTACTAACGATGTGGATGAATAAGTAACTATTCCTGGATTGTCTCCGGTTAAAATTTGTGGTTTCGCGAACAAATCTATTTATAAAATCATATAAATAACTAATCAAATAAAATTATTAATTTTCTTACGAATGAAATGAGAACAGTGACTTCACTTTATTCAATTATATTGTCAATTGGAATACAATACGACATTAAATTAAACCAGTTATTTTATTGGAGTTGAAAGAGCATTATTTAAGTTGACACAACATAAATAAATATACCTATATTACCCGTATGGCTACAGTTAAGAAAATAACATATGCCGAAAGGGAAAATTTTTTAAGTTGTTAAAAGAGAAACCTCAGATGTATAGTCTTAAGTCAAAATTTTAAGAAGTTTGTCAGTGTAAATGCAATTTGATAAAGATAATAAAAACAACTACTGATTCAAATTAGGAAAAAATGTAACTATAATTACTAAAATAGTAAATTGTTATCGTACTATAACTAAAAGTACCACTGTTCTTGCATGATAGTAAAAAATGGGTATCATGTTACTGGTGTTATATGCTTTATACAAGATTCAGTCATCTACCTACTCACCTACTCATAATAACATTAATTTTAACCACGTATTTTGAAGGCTTATTAAAGACAGAAAATCGAGGGAAAAATGAGAAACAAATCAACATCTTAGAATAAGGTTTATCAACATATTACTCCCGGTAATATGGCGCTATTAGTATGCTACGAATTTTCTGATGACGCAGCCATATGGCGTTCGAATGTTAAAGCGAATCAGTGTTGCGACATCAGGACCACATACATAATAATTTTGTTTAACACTTCAACGTGTATCCAAATCGTTAATCGCTTTTCCCACATTTATTTCTTGCAAATTTGGAAGATCACACCACACATATGGAAGGGGGATACGTGGTGAGAACAATGCAGTGCAACCTGTAATTCGCAATAGTTAGTTTATTTTGAATATGCGAGTGTTTCAATCAACGTCGACAGTCGGTCTTGAATGTGATAGAAGTTATTTTAAATTTAGTAAAATCTTGCAATTATTGGTTTCAAAATCAAAGCACAGATTATCCCAACTAAAGTGCTATGGACGGATGGGTGATGTTATATGTTGTTATGGCATTTTAAACAGGTAGGTACCAAATTATTTTTTGAAATGCATTAATTTCTTCGGTTAACGTAGCTACAAATGAATAATTAATTGAACATAATATTGAAATAAAAAAGACCTGTATTTCCTAGTTTTTAATGCATTAAAAATGCAGTCAAAACTAGGTTATTGACCTAATAATACGGTAGGTCAAGATTCACTGCTGTCGGATTATTTATCACTGAATGTATCTCGGACTGTTCTTTGTCGACAACACGATTAGTTTTTTTGTATTAGTCAGTATTTAAATTAGAAAAACTTTTCAACATCTTTTAATAATACCTAGTGAGTATATTATTTTTTATCTCACTAATTATGTCATTAAAAAAATGGTTTATTGTTTGATTCGTTGGAGTTTTCTAACTTTGACATATAAGTTAATTGCATACTTTTAAAAACAATTTATAGTACTCATTTACATTTTAACATTACTATAGTAAGGAAAATATATAAATTTGACAATGTCGCATCAGGCCGACATCAAGTTGAATTGGGAGCTGTAAATGAAATCGAGACATCATAACTGAAACACCCTGTATACAAAGTGTATTTTAAATCCCTGCCATAAATTAAATGGGTGGATCCTTGGATCATTTTAGGCAAAGCCTTATACATAAAACCAGAAACTCAAAGTTACTTATTTGTTTTCAAGAGAAAAGGCGTTAATATTTTTGAAAAATATAATTTACCAACTATATCTGAAGTTGTTTGACGTCAATTTACGAAACATGGAAATTATGTAACGAATTAGAGAGTAACGATATATTTCTATGTAAATCTGACATCAGTGGCGGAGATTCGGGGAAGCTTTATTATAAGAAAAGCAACGCCACTGGATTTTTAGAAAAATTAATAGACGTATAATTAATGCATTTTCATATAAAAAAGGTCTACCTAAATACAATTTTAGAGATAATTGAAAACCTCTGCTCTCTGGTTTATTAAGATTTTTGAGTACAAAATGGTCAAAGGCATCACTTTCAGTTCAACTATGCGTGTAGGTACTGTTT
Source organism: Monochamus saltuarius (assembly GCA_025584915.1). Classification (NCBI taxonomy): domain Eukaryota; kingdom Metazoa; phylum Arthropoda; class Insecta; order Coleoptera; family Cerambycidae; genus Monochamus; species Monochamus saltuarius. The sequence goes on from CM046721.1 coordinate 7,391,240, forward strand.
ATAAACCTATATAATAGCTGCTCGTATTAAATTTAATAATATTATGCTTGCTACACATCTAACACTTGTTGTGTATATATGGTTGCATAGCGGACATCCTCGATCCTGTTATAAGTAAAGAAGTAAACTACAGGGTTCACATAAATAAATTCAATATGTCGCGAGTGTCGCTGATGATTGAAATTTATTAGTGTATATAAAATATACTGAATAGCATTTTCACTTTATTTTACGTACCTATTTATTTTCTATGATAAAATAGTTCTTATTCCAAGAAAAAAAGTTTATTATGCATTGTTGGGAATGTTGCATCAAATCTAATCCTCAAGATATCAAGTAGTTTTGAAAATTATCTTATCTACTTTACTACTTTGATAAAGTTTAGGTCATTACACCTTGTTGTGCAAACAAATATATTCCTGTCCACAAGTTCTGAAAATAAATTTCAATTATGAACTTCTACCTAGTGTACTATTTTTACGTAGAATGACACTCAGATAAGATTTTGTATGCAAGTTTCGTCAATAAAAAATAAGAGAGGAGTTCGTCATCAGGCATTGTTAATGTGGCTACCTCTACTTAATTTAAAAATGTTTGCCTACCAAATTTGGTAACAATCGGTTGAGTGGTACTTGAGTTATTACAAAAAAAAAAACGAGAAAATAATTTCAACTTTGATTTTTGTCCGAAAGATGTCGTTCGTCCTCTCTTAAGAATTGTTAACGTCAAATTAAAGGAGCCTTATTCAAATGTTGCTCATTTTCATTCTACGGGGTGTTAAAGTTGAAAAAATGTTTTCAATTTTTTGTTATATTTTGTAGTAGTGTTTTTATTGTTATTTTTTATATTTACGCCCGTCATAATAATTTTTCGAACATTGAAATGAGAAACATGATATATGTATATGCCCAAGAAAATTTTTGTATTCGACGTGCATCAGCGAGGTACTTGGAATTATATCGAGCTAACAAACAACCCGATCATGGACTATTTAAGGGATTGCACAACAGATTAGGTGAAACAGGATCATTTCGCCCGAAAAGAGACGTTGGAGGGCCGAAAATATTAACAGCGGACCAAGAAGATGATGTTTTAGTGCGAATTGCTGAAAACACACGTACAAGCACACGTCAAATCTCGGCAGCTACTGGCATCAGACAGTCTTCCGTTAGCAGAATACTTCATAAAGAAAAATTGTATCCTGAACATTTTACTCCAGTTCAACATTTAACGCTACAAGACCCTCTAGCTAATTTACGGTTTGCACAGTTTCTTCGCCAACAACAAAATGATGACCCAACATTTTATAATAAAATATTATTTACGGACGAAGCCATATTTTGGACCCGACGAGGTATTTTTAATTGAAGAAAAAGTCATTCTTGGGAACTAGAAAATCCTCATCTGCCAAGAGAAGTACATTTTCAGCAAGAGTTCTCTATCAATATTTTGTGTGGAATTCTCTTCGATAATATTATGGGGCCGTTCGTACTACTGCGTCCAACGGAGTAAATTATTTAAATTTTCTAATTAATGACTTGCCACTGCTTCTTGAAGATATTCCCTTAAATTTATGGCAGAACTTCTGGTTTTTGCATGATGGTGCACCTGCATATTACCCCCGACGTTGAATTGGACGCGGTAGCGAAGTTCCTTGGCCTGCACATAGCCCGGATTTAAGTTCGCTGGATTTTTACTTTTGGGGCTATATTAAATCTTTAGTTTACAAAGACATTATTAATAGCCAAGGACAACTGTGGGAAAAGATTTAAGAATCGGTTAATATTATCAAGTAACAGAACTTTATTCAATGTCAGACAAAATTTAAATAAGAGGCTAAGAAAGTGCATTGAAATCGCTGGTGGTCACTTCGAGAATCTTTTATGATTAATAATTTGTTAAGATATGCATATAAAATGTTCAGTTGTTGTAGTGTTCGTCTTATTGTTAATTCAGTTTTGATATCTTCAGACTTTCCTAATTTTCTAATTTAATTCCCGCCGAATCTCGAAATCTTAAATCGTCTGTTTCTCAAAAACGGTTGAGTTTATCGATTTGTAACAGGTATACCTGGTAGTAAGGCATGTTGGGCTCAATCCCTTTATTTTGACGTTAACACGTTAACAAACTACCCTTAAGCTATGTATCATTATTAATGACTCACTCTATATTGGAACAGTTTTCACCAGTCTCAGTTCAACACTGTGGTTCAACTTAATATATGAAAGTTGCTTCCACTATTCACTATTTATCAAGTTAACATATACAAATTTGCTGCCAAGTACTCTCACGTCCAGTGGCACCGATTGCATTTTACCGGGATGAAATATCAGCGAGCTGATCATTTCCTGCAACACGTTTAGAGAACAGTCCAGACAGTAGCTGGCTTGTCAGGTGTAATTAATTCTGAGTAAAAAAACATTAACCGTCCGTTCTTTAGACATGCTGTCGATGTCTGCTGCCATACGCGCTGTCAGTGGGGCTCTATTAGAGATTATTGGATGTTATCTAACTAATAGCTGACGGTGAATGGGAGATAAGGGTTTACGTGTGCTTATTTGATGTTAATTGAGGGGCACGTCTGACGTCTTGTTGAAATAAAATTCTTGTTTGAATCGTACCGTTTGAGGTGCAGTGTAAAGAAATGAGAATGAAGGGTCAGATGGTTTATAGATGAATGGTTGTGAACAGATGGATGGTTATGTATCTGAAAGGGTACAGGCAAAGACAAGGTGAATGATAAGAAGACGTATTCCCTTGAGGATATATTAGATTTAACTATACAGGGTAATTCAGTCATAATGTCATTAATTTTAAGTGAGGGGAAAAATAGTAGAGTGAGTATTAAGAACAGTAAGGGTAATTTACCGTTTGTTGTCTGAGAACGGTATAACCCTTCATATTCGTGATGCTTATGCTATTTTTTGCACGATCGCAATAAATGAAAACGATGTTGTATATATATACATATCACTGAGTTTTGTTTTCATGGGTTGCTATAACGTTAAATGAAATTTACGCGGCTGATGCGCTACACTCTCACAAATTTATTTGAATATCTCAGAAACAAGACCAAACGTCGAAAAAAAAACAAGAGACGAAAAAGTTTCGAAATTAGTCAGGTCAAAGTGGTGTGTAGATGTTTTATTGAAATTAATTATTTTTTTTGTAGTTTTGAAATAAAGTAAGAGGAGGATAGCATACAAAATACACTTCTAAGAGGGGTAGGTAGTTCAAACTTAAGAAGCTTATGTAAGATCATACGGAGTGTTTGTGTTCCCAATTTCACTTAAATCGGATAAGTGGTTCAAAAGTTATGAGGGAAAAACGAGAACAAAATTACTACTTCAACGCCCTCTATCTTGGAAACGATGCGTTTTAGGAAATAAGTTTATATCACAAATGAACATTATTTTAACCTATTCTATCGATTTCTGAAGTTATACTCGCGTCAAGAATTCAGACGTCTTACGTCACCGCTGACGTTACACATTTGTTTCTATTGTTAACGTAATTTTCGATATTTGGTCGCGTTAAAAACAATCTTTGTTTGCAATTTAGTGCAATATATAATGCAAACTTTTAGTGTAGTATATAGTTTTATTACTATCAGTTGCAGTTTCTTAAATATTTTGATGAAAATATAATGAATTATTCATTTGTTCGTATGACGTAAGTCGCCTGAATTCTTGTCGCGAGTATATCAAGATTAAACCTGAATTACCCTGTATATCGAAAAACAGTAAATCATACGAAATTTTAAGGGTGTAATAAAAGTATCGTGTACTTTAAAAAAAACGCAAAAAACCATATAATTAAAATTTGACGGAACAAGCCTATTACTGGAAAGACGGAAATAAATTTGAAATAATGTTTGAAATAGTTTTTAATTACATATTATGCCAACATACATAGTAAACACGCCACTGCTATAATTCTTGTTGCTGGGACCTTGTTGCGGTGTTCTGTCAATACAGAGTGTTAGAGTTAGTAATACAGTCAAAATGGCATTCGAAAGTAACAGTATGTGAGCGTCTAATTAACAGTAATTTCTATGTGTCCCGCGTTGTGAAGTAGTTCCTAAGAACGGACTCCGTGGAAATGAATTAGAATAATTTTTAGAACCTTTTTGACACATCGGGTTTTGTCGTTAGACTTGTAATGAGGCTAGAACAATGGCCACGCTACTCTTCGTATTCCATTAGAAACTGTTGTCGAAAGTTGGACGTGACTCAGTTTTGCTTTGACCCTGTACGGTTTCTGTCAAATAAATTTGCATAGAAAAGGACGCATCGATCATTTTCGCGTGAATCATCCTCCTGGATTTGGGGACGCCAAAAATAATTTACCGTTGGGAGAACGAGGTCAAGTGGAAAAACTGCAATGTGACCGTACTAAGTGGAAGGCTTCCTCAACTTTTATTACTAAAACTAAGGACAAGGCACCTAGAAAATAATGTTAAAAGAATTCGAAGAAATCAACCCTGGTTTAGCTTTAACATGAAATTGTACTTCTTCGATATACAGGGTGTCCCGGAAAGCATGTCACAAACTTCAGGGGATGAGAGTACGTTTAAAAATAATATTAGGTTTCTCTATAAACTTGGGTCCAGAAAGGCTTTGTTTTCGAGATACAGGGTGGTAAAGTTAAAAAAAGAATACAGTTTTTCTGAGCTCTCAGTGACCCAGTTGAAAATTTTAATAAAACTTGTTGTGGTTCATACCTGCTAGGAGGTCTTTTATTTAGTGTAATTGCTGGTTCCAAACTGCTAACCAGTGGCGTGCAGCAAGGGAGATGGCTGACCTTTTTCAAAACAAAACGTAAGCCACTGAATTTTTTAATAATGTTGTTAATCATTTACGTTCTACTAAATAAAATACCAAAAAAGGTATTTTAAGTTTTTCTCGTAAAACTTACCGTTTTCGAGTTATTTGGCTAAGTACAAGGAAAGTCCCAATCAAAAGTGTGGCGTATCATGCACAATACTCAATTATGCCGTTAACTTACGAGTTTATAACGGGCAAGAATCAAAAAGATTTGTGTTAGTTGACAGTAGTGGACAAAATTTTGAACAGTTGTTGTAACATCGGGTATGTCGAAGAATGTTGGCTTGGGTCAATGTGAGAGATTGATACCGGTTGACATTTGACTACCCCCCTAATTAATGAGGTTTTCCAGGTTTTCCTCATTCCTGCACTGAATGGTGGTTAGGGCCTACCAGCGTAAGTCGTTCCTGGGCGCAAATGCGGCCTGCTTAATAATAATATGCCGCCCCCTCTCCCGCACAAGTCTTCGACTTCTGGGCTAATCCTCGTGATTAGAATGAGGGGTAGAGATATTATGTTATTAATAAAAACCACAACATAATTTTATTAATTAATAATACCAATAGCTGCAAGAGAAATTGAATTTGCTGATATAAAATAAAAAATAGGTAGGTGCTATCCAATTTTCTTTATTTCTGGGAAATTCTTTCAATTTTTGGTCCGTTCACTTTTCATTACACGTTGTCGCTGGGCGGTTGCCGACTGCATGCTTTGCCTTACGCAAGGTCAGGTTCTACAGTGGGTCAGTGTCCAGTGCCGTACAGAGATGTATTTTTAAATAGTTTTGGAACTGTCCTTTTTGATTTTTTTTACAAAATTGTATTTGTTTCCTGTATATTAAACATTTTTTTTTGGATATGTTCTGAATCTCCTTGTATAGTTTATTGTCCTTTGTATTCTGCTAGTCATTTCTATCATCAGATCTTGAGTCGATTAATGTAAAGATTATTGACGATTCAAATTAATTTCCGTGCGATTGCAAGTATGTAAGTTTAATTATTTTGTTGATAGTATTACCAAAACTACCGAGACATTTCTGTTCATAAATAAATAATTGGTGATTTAATTTCTCAACCTAACTTTGCACTATGTTAAAGTTTAAGGGCTGTCTAACTAATAATTTGATACTTCATGACATGATTTCAACGTCTATGCGAAAACTATAAATAATCAGTCTTTCATAATAAAGAACTAAACAAACAACACACAAGCAAAGAATCCGGAGTGGTTTCAAACTGTCAGAAATATTCGATCAGTAAATTTATGAATTTGCTTTCGGTTCAGTATATATCATGCAATAAGTAATTAGACGAATCTACAGTTTGGAACCAGTCTGGATTCCTTGCTTGAACAGACCTATTTAATCACCCAACAACACCTCTCTAGATATAGTTCAAATTTTTGCGGCGTGAGGGCGTAGTCCTTAGCTTGAATCACTGATTGGGCAACTAAAGTTGGATTGTCGAGGTGGTCTCAATAATCTTAAGGCTAACGGTGCATTTAATGTATACAGCTTCTCTGCATTGTAAGTAGCTAGTGGCTATTTTTATAATTCTTTAATTATGCATATTGCATCCGGAAGTTTCAGAGTTCATCGCATTGCTTTAGACGTATGTGTTACAATACATTATTGTGAAGGCATTAGTGGTCACATAGTGATTGTAACTATTATATGCGTACCGTTTTGTCCAAGGCCAAGGTGCTCTTGGACATCTCAATAAAATAATTTAAGATACATCAGTCGAGAAGTAAGTAAACCACTGCAGTATTTTATTGTACAGGGTGTCCCAATATTCATGTTTCGCGAAATTCTCGATAAGTTGACACTTTCCCGCCAATAATAATTTAAATCAAAAGCGACCATTTTTGCGAATTTTACGTCATGAGGACAAGGCTTACATTATCTGCTACAGCATCAAAGATTTTACCAAAGTTTCTTGTTTTAATTTTTCTTTTTCATTAAAATTAAAAAAAAAAACTACCTACGCGTTATTTTTGTTAGGTATATAATATGGGTCAAATTCGGAAAGTTTAGAGCTGGCAAATAATATGGCTAATTCATTTAATGGTATTTTCTGGAAATTTTGGCATTTTATAGTATTTTATGGAAGCTTTTGGCATTTTCTGGAATTTTCGGTATTTATTAGAATTTTTTGTAACTAGTTAGTACCTACTTTCTGATAGTACCGTATTTTCGGTATTTTTTGGCATTTTGCTGTATAAATTTGTATCAATGGTTTATCCGTTGACACCAGCTTAACTTGACACCCTGTATATTCATTCATAAAAGTATTTAATCGTACACTTGTCTGATCTCTGATTGAATACCAAATTATCAAATTAGCGACAATAAGGAATATTTTCGTTTAGCCATACATTTTTCTAGATAATTTCACATTTAAAATTTCAAATTACCTGATGTCTGCGGTTGGTGGTTTAGAGTGCAATGTTTATATTTTAATAACCGTCAAATGAGTCATTCCACAAGTCTATATTGCAAATTCGTCATGGCTTAGTCGAAAAGGTATTTGAAAGCACGACTGCATTGTCAGCAGGGCATCTAGAGTTGCAAGCTAAGTCACGTTTTGATGATAATAATGATAACGTTCAAAAAGTATTACAGAAAAAGCTAAGCGCACCAAAACAGCCAGGCGCCAGTTTATTAATACATTCTGACAAACAAACAGTGTTGCTAATGTGGATTATATGTATACGGAGATTATCTTTTACTTATACAACCAACAAATATGTATGATATAAGTTTTTTTTTTCATATTCTTTAACTAAAACTAAACTACTAAAAAACTAAAAAGCAATTTTTTTTTAAAGCCTTTTATTTTGTAATACTCATATTGCGCTGTTAGACAGCCTAGTGTGAGATAAACAACCACTTCCATTTACACTTGTATTTTTAACAGTGTCATCTCATAATTTTTGAAAAAGGGGAAATTTTATTAAAGAAAGTATATCCACACAACTTGAGGTAATGCTACACACAGAGACACTGTTCTTAGATGCATACCTTTATTCGACTTTACCATACTATTAGCACAGATTAGGTACTCATAAAAACTGACCTCCACTTAACTCTATACTCTGTATAATAATATATTAATTTATAGAACAAAAGAAAACTATTTGACAATTATTAGACAATACAACTGGCTGATTAATCTTTTAAAAACTTGAAAACCTTCGTGTTCAGAAGTAAAAATAAAGGATAGGAAAACAAATAGTTGGTAACAAATATTTGCCAGCAAAATTAACACGTTACACAACGCTTTAATTACAAATAATTAACGAAATAGTACAATTTGCTCATAAATTACGATGCATCGTCATTATTTTCATTCACAATAACATTAATTGTTGTACAATAAACGCGACAGCCGCTAAGCTATAAAATGTAGTTGAGAAGGTAAATGGGTCATAGTAATTTCATAGAAATCGTAAACAATGGCGTAACCAGCAACTGATGATAAAAGACACTAGAATAGCGAAAAGGTTTATTCAGCTTTATCTGACGGATTCCGCGGGATGTCGCGCCGTCATCGGAAACAAACGACATTCGAGATGAGGTTTACGATTAAGCCTAGATGACCTTATTGTACGTGTATGCAGAATCACAGGAGGTATTGAATAAGTTTCAAATTTTTGCATTATAATGACAATGACATTTGCCTTGATTTAATTAGTAAAGTGACACGACGCCTAAGGATAAAAAATGCTAGTGCTAATTAGCAACGAACCTGCTTAGGAAATTTAAAAAAATGTTTTATTATTTTTTTTATATTTTTGTTTTGGTTAAGTATTTATAACTGTAAAAAATAAATAATAGTGGTTACTAAAAAAAGAACTGTTTATGCAGAATATTTTGGGAAGAAATATTCGTTTTCAATTTTTTCAGATTATACAGGGTGACTCAAACTCGCCTACTGCGAGGATAAACATTTTTTAAATATATTATGTATATAAATACATACGTATGGAAAAATACAGGGTGTAAAATAAAGAACCATTCTCTAGATCCACAAAATTTATGGAATTTATTTTTTTTATGAAACTTCACGATTGTAAAAAAATTATACTAATGAAAAAATACAGGGTGTTTAGCAAAACCAAACCATTCTCTAAGAATCCTCACAATTCATGGAATATTTTCTTATGAACCTTTTCACAATGGTCTGTAAGAAAACTATACTAATTAAAAAACTACTGGGTGTTTAAAAAAACTGAACCATTCTCTAGAAACCTTCATGGAAGTATAATATTCTTTTGATGAAACTTTTAACAGTGGTCTATATGGAAACTATTTTAATGAGAACAATACAGGGTCTTTAAGAGAATCGAATCATTCTAAAAATCCTAAAAACTTGGAATTAAAAACTCTTTTTTGGTTTTTGATGAAACCTTTTAAGATAGTTTGTGAAAAAACTATAAAAAATACATACTTAGGTAGGTATTATTATGTAGCTATATAAATACATACTTATGAAAAAATACAGGGTGTAAAATAAAGACCAATTCTCTAGATCCACAAAATTTATGGAATATTTTCTAATCAAACTTTTCACAATGGTCTACTTCATGGAAGTATAATATTCCTTTGATAAAACTTTTAACAATGGTCTATATGGAAACTATTTTAATGAAAACAATACAGGGTGTTTAAGAAAACTGAACCAATATTGAAACTCCCAAAATTCACGGAATAAAATTTTTTTTTGCTTCGGATGGGTTGTCGGATGTACCGGTCGGAAAGACCGTTTTACATACAAAGTGTTGGAAAAATGTTTAACGTTAAAAAAATCTAAAAATTAAGAGAACTGACATTTTTTTTACTCAACTTCCATCGGGGGTCTCTTAACGCACTAATTATCGAACAAATACATGGTGTTTAAAAAAAACGAACCCTACCCAAGAAAGGTCAAGCGATAGCCGACTTGCCACCTTTCTAGTTTTAAATATAATTTGGGACTTGTGGTGTTAAATGGAATGAGGTAAGCTCAATTTTCAATCGAAATGTAATGGTATCTTTGGGATTCGATAGAAACGACTAATGACGTCATCAATTTTTCATCATTTTTCCAGAACCATACCCAACTGTTGTCCTGTTAAAAAGTTCTTTTTTTTAATAAACTTTTATTAGAGAAACTTACTTCCCGTTTAAGTTATAAGCATTATCGTTCCAAAGAGTCTCAAAAGAAATACCACCTAAAAATCACATTAGCGGTGGAAGGATTAAGTAGTCGTTGGAAAATAATTAAATGTTCGTTCATAAATAACATTAAGAATAAATAAAAGGATTAAACTGGATAATTCTTTAATACAGTTAAAACAATAGATGATGATAACAATAACTGAACTTCCAAACTGATACCAACCACATTCTGAAAGTTCATGACGTCAAGGCAACAATTCGGTTTGTCAATTTTAGAACCACCCAAATCGTGGCGGTTAAAATTTTTGGTTTATTTACTTTACAATTAACAATTTTTTGGCGTTTGTTTTAAAACAGTGTATCGCCAATAAAAACAGATATAATGTCGTCATTAATAAAACAAAATGTTCAAAAAAGATGAGGCTACAGTGTGACTCTAGTTAGCAACAGCGACTGTAACTGCTACACCCCACAGGGTGTTACAAACAAACGGGAAAAAAACTTCGTCTCTTTGTTGCGCCCCGTATATGCTCAAATTCTGAATAAAAATTTCCGAGATAGCATCCGATCCTGAGAAATCAATGTACAATTTAAAGAAAAGACCATCAAAATCATAATTATGAGGGTTTCGCGAAGGAGCCAACTTTAAAATTGGGGTTAGTTTTTAGTGGCCGGTTTTTTTGCCGGTGAGTGTATTTATAAAACATTTTCTATTAATAAATGTCCCCTATTTCACAAAAAGCATCAAGCAGTTAAAAGTTTTGGAGGTAAAAAATTATCTAATTAGTTATCCTCTAACAACATGCTTTACAACCAATTAATTATAAAATTGAAATTTTTACCTTCTAAAATACCACCGAATTTAACTCATATTTCCCCAACCGTTTTCGAGTTATTGCCTATTTTCGGTAAATTTAGTTTAATTGAGATGGGTGTCCCAATCATTTTATCATTAGAGATTAAGCAGACGGTCTATTTTGACGTCTACTATACTTTGTTGCTGTATGACTCATTAGTTAAGGGACGTTCTGTATATAGCAAAAATTTATTATACTGTTATCCTAAATCGTTTATAAATAAAATATGGAATAAAGTTGCCTTTAATCATTTTAAGGACATTTATTAAATATTAATAAAGAAATGAGAACCCCTGAAGATGACTGAAATATCCTTGGAATTCATGTTCTATAATTCGTATTACGTTGGCTAAAATCTCCATTCTAACAATAGCTTTGAATGTATTTTCTATGAATGAACACTTAAGTAAACATTCAAAATTTCCAACTAATATATGCGTTAAACGAAAATATTTAATATAGCGGAAAGTAGGTCGTGTTTTAAGTTTCCCATAATGTCAGCAGATGGAGTAATATTTTTGTAGATATAAACTTATATATACAATATGGCTACTGTAACGTCTGGAACTTTACTACCGATTTTATTGAATGAAACATCATTTTTATTGGGCATAAAACCGAAACATTGAATTCGTTTGAAACGGGTAAAGCTATTTTGAATGTACTGTTGTGAACAGTAAAAAGTTGCCGTTATATACCGTATAAAAGATCTCTTCAAAATTGCCACAGAGCAATTTTTTTGCAACTCTTGAACGCTATAGTTCATGATCATTAATGTCAATCTACCCAAGGAGCACATCACATTATTATTAGATATATTAGGTAAATTTCCACACTACTCATGATGTACTACTACACACAAATATGATTCCGTTATCAAATACTCAAACACTAAATAATAACGTGACCGGAAAATTTAGGTGGTGATTGTCCTTGAAAAAATAATGTGTATAATATAACATTTTTTCGAAAATTTTCGATTACTGGAGTTATGTAACCCCAAAATGATTGTTTTTAACTCGTTTTTTGCTTATTTCTGTCTTTTAATATTACAATAATTTTTTTCAACTTTCGCACACTTGTTATTTTTTATAAAGATGAAGTTTTGGATAAAATATTTTGTAAAATTAAAGCGCCCGAAAGGGCAGAAAGGACATTTGCTAGGTAAAGAAATAATCATATTTTTTTATTTTTAGGTTTATTGATTTTAAATGCCGATTTTCTCAGTTGGTTTTTTTCGACTTCAAACATTCATGATATTTTTAGATTGACACAAAAATGGATCAAAATAAGGGTATCATTTCATAACATTTACTTTAAAAATAAAAAAAATATGGCAGGAAAAAGAAAATGCATTTCTAGTTTTCTACTGTTATTTCAGGAACTACTCAAAGTAGGTATCTAATATAATTGAACCACCACGCAAAAATAATAACTGATGGATGACAGAATGAAGATGGAAGAAGGGAGAGAGTCAGGCCGGGAATTTGAACTGCCAACTTTTTAACCGTGCTGAGTGTGTTGATTACAGCCTATTTGATATCGGCGCTGATCACTGTGATTGAGCATTTATTATAAAGTTCTCGTGATTTCATATTGATTACACCGAATGTTTTTAAAAATGCTAATTTAACTGTTGTTTGTTTGTTATTATTTCTGCAGCTTTGGAGCGCTTGTCATAGACATTAAAAATAAGGTTACTGATCTAAAGTCAATACTCGGATTGACGGATTGTTTATTACTAAATAGGTATGTCTCGGACTGTTTTCTGTCGGCAGCACGATTTTTTTTTTATTATAGTCTGCATTTGAATACAAAAAACGTTGCAATCTCTCTTAATAAGGTAACTTAGTGAGTATTAGATTTTATTTCACTATTTATGTAATGAAATGTGAATGGTTTATTTTGATTCGTTGGAGTTTTGTAATTTCAATATTAAATATTTTTTTATCTACTCCTATTAATTTATATATTAACTAGGTGACCAGGCAAACGTTGTTTTGCCATATGAATTATTTCTAGTGAATATTTTGTAGTCAGCTTCGTTCTCATCCCTATTTCATGCTGTTTACTGGGTGAGAAGCACAAACCTAGAAAAAATATAGACTGTGCCTGTGCCAGTGTCACATTGCCGGCGATCGCTAATTCATGGCTGCCGTAAAAGGTCCATAATCACTAAAACTTTGTTTTTATGCCAATTTACGTTGGTTGTATTGTAGTGTGTATCTCATTTGTTTACTGTGATTGGTCACATTCATGTCACATTCTTTAAAGACATTTAAAATGACAGCAAGTTAGTTAATTTCATATTGCAATGCAGCCATCATATTTGCACAACCGCCAACATAAAGCAAATAAAATATCAATTTTCTGGACCTTAGAAAACGCGGCACCTGTCACGTGACCTATATCATGAACCGACGCTGTCTATATTTTTTCTAGGTTTCTGGTGAGAAGTGACACCGGTAGACGCTTGGCGGGGATAACTGATCTAGTGATAATAATATCGATCAGTTATCGACCAGGGTTAAAAATGATTAAATTATTAAAATGGCTTTTAAAAAATAGGGGTTTGTCATAGAAGGGTGAAAATTAAGGGTTGTATGTATTTTTTAATGCCACATCATAAAAAAATAAAAATAAAAACTTTTATCGAATAAATAAAAAAAATGTTTGGGGTGAACCACCCTTATCACATAGGGGTATGAAAAATAGATTACGACCGATTCCCAGACCTACCGAATATACATATAAAAATTTTCATAAAAATCGGTCGATCCGTTTCCGAGGAGTATGGCGTCTAACACTGTGACACGAGAATTTTATATATTAGATTATTCAACTGCTTTTGAGCAATTAATAGTATCAATAAACAAATAGCGTGAGTTTTTATAGTGAGTTATTATAACTCACGCTGGGCTTCTACATTTCTACAATGATAATTCGGTATGTAAATAGTGTACGCAGTAAATTCTTGGAAATTTTTAAGCCGATAAATACGTTCCATTGGTGTAAAATGGAAAAGAATTTTTAACAAGTGGAAAGGAATGAATAATTAAAAGATTTTAAAATTATTAAATTGCCAACGCCTGTCAGTAGGCGGAACTGTCAATTATTGTCATTGATATTTTAACAAAATAATTTTGACGTTTTCAAATCAATTTCTAATAATAGTCCTAAAAAAGATGTTTTAGTCGTAGATAAAGTATAGTATTCAACTTGCGGTAATGGTCATAACTCACTTGATGAATTCATCTGCGTGAGTTATGAGTATGACCTGCATTGTCTTGCATTACCGCTCGTTAAATAATATACTATTATTTTGAAAGTGAATTGTATTTACAATTACTTATTCAAAAGCCTAACACAATATTTTTATTTCAGTATTCATGGTCGATCAACTCGAATAATATTCGAAAGTTGTTTACTATGAGGTTAAAATTTCTGAAGAAGGATTTAATGTCCAACGCTTCTTCAGTAACTTGAACATATTGGCTGGGTGTCAAGGGTAAGTTTTTTTGAAATATTCTACTTTCCAACATGAACCTAATATAAATATTTTTATTATTATTTTAAAATAGAACTCCTCCGACTATATTCTATTTTAGATTCGCAATCATGGTTAGGTACCTAAATCAATAAGAACGTAGATCGTCAATTGGAAAAATATTTACTCTTCCACAATTAAATGTAAGTATATAAAGGAAGGCCTAATAAAATATTTTCTCCAAATACACAAAATTCCGTCGAAATCGCGTATTTTTATTCGCTTGAATAAACGAGATCCAGTTCCGTTCCGATTTGGTTAGTCATGGAACTATGGGATTATCCCCGCTATGTTTATTTACCTAATTGTGTCTTTTGTTTCGAGAAAAAACATGGAAGTCGCTGAATAAACAGCACAAGCGTCGGGCTGAAAAATGTGAGTTGCATCACCGTTGGATAAATATATACTCATCTGCCGCGCTTTTATGCAAACGGATTTAGCGTTGAGTAAAAAGATAAAAATCGTAAACGGCAATGCAGTGTAAACGTAAATTTCGCGAGATTTTAAATTGGAGGAGGTAAAGTCTCAGGAATATTTCTGCTTTTAGTTCCAAAGAGAGAAAATTATAAATGCTCAATGTAAACATTTTGAATCTTCTCATAGTTTTGATGATTATGACTAATGAGTGGATAATACGAACGTGGCGTGGCGTGTATAATGTATAAAATTAAACCACATCTTCCTATTTATATTCAAGGTCGCCGTATTTCTCGCCGTGAAATGATCAAATTTGTGGCGATTTTTAGGTACAGAAATCTCGAAAAATTAAACACGTAGAGCAAAAGTAATATCGAAAATAAAATTATTGACGTTTTGTTTATAAACATTTACTATTTAAATTCTCGTCAATCGTAGTACAGGTCTACTGTAGCATCAGAGCGGTACGTGTCGTTAAAAAGTTTGGTATAAAAAAAGATCGATAAGTTTTATTTTTAACCCATTGCATCTCTTAAAAATGTTATTTAAGTGTCATCATACATTCGCATTTTATCTGTGTGGTGGGTTGTGTTAGAATAATTTGCGGAATATTAAAAGTGCGGTTCTAAAAAAATGTGAAATCCCTTCCAGTGTTTACATCTATAAAAATATCACGCACGACGGGCTATGGTTTCCTTAATTAAGCTATAAATAAAGAGCGATAAGATAAAATTACTATTTACAATTGAATTTTTTCAAGAACACCGTAAAAATAAACCGTGTAGGAGAGAGATATTTAGAGGATTCAGAAAAATCAAAGTGGTCTAGCACATTGAAATTTTGCATGCTTAAATTTTTCACTTGATGCTGAAAAAAACACACTACGTATTTACTCCACTGGCTGGTATGAAAATCTGTATAGGTCTTTAGATTATCGAATACAGTAACTAGCTATACTAGTATGTACAGATTTCGACGAGGTGTAAAATTTTTCCGAAGGGTACAATGCTCAGATTCAGAACAACTAGCAAAATCTAACCTTTTTATAATATTTTCAAAAAAGTGAAAAGGTAGGTATCTATTTGCAAACAAATTGATAGTTTATTCTTTTAACGGCACAATATTCAGAACAACAATGTAGCACAACCACTTTCTTTAAGTTATGAAGGTACAAAAAGCGGAGCCATGTAAATGCCTGTGGACATTTTGCTGCAGAGATGGTGGGCATGTCCGACCCATTACAATTTTAGGTCTGTCTAGGTATACTCCAAGAAATTTAACAGATTCAGGGTTATTTACAGCATTTAACTCACGTAGGCTGAATACTATGGTTTCTGTTTCATTTGCATTTGCATTTGTAAACAGATTATTTTTTTACCGAGGTTGGAAAATCGTTTATATACACAAGAAACAACAACGGTGCTAAGACAGAGCCTTGAGGTACACCCTAATTGAAATTTAAAGATTTTGATTTATCGTTGTTGTGCACTACATATTGTTGTCTATGACAGGTAAGATTGAATAAGAGATGCGCTCTCAGGTGTACAGCTATAAAACCGTAATTTATCAACAAGTATATCATGACTTATGCAGTCGAAAGCTTTGGTGAGGTCAAAAAACGTCGAACATTATTTATGAATGAGGTTAACGAGTCAATAAGAAAAACTGCCTTTTAAATTGTATACACCTGTAAGCGCCACATACTGTAGAGTAAAAAGTAATAAAGTACGTAGAGTGGAGAAATGTATATTTATATTTCATGTTTTATGTACTTTTGCTTTCTAAGGAATTTCGGTTGTGATGGCATAGAATCAGCATCAACCGCAAAAAGATCGATGGCAACAGTGTTTCAGTGTTATCATCAACAATTCGCGCTAACGTTGGCGACGAGCGCCCTCGACCATCGGTGAGGTCAGAAAAACCACCGACAACTCCGCGCTTTTCCGCATAAATACAGTCCGCTTGCCGCGCGTCGAAGCTCATTTCCATCCGCAGATCGCGATCCTTCCAGCAGTACCGCGCGCAAGCGTCCGTTCAAAAATAATCTCAGCAGAAAGCGCGAAGCCCTCGACGACGACGTCGCCAGCTCAGTCTGATTTTATCAGGACCGAATATCTTCGCAGCATCGAGGCGGCCGCCGTACCCTTCCTGCAAAGGACCTGCTGTTTGTTTTCGTTAACAATCCGGTTACGGTCCGCGTGGTAGTCGCCTAAGTTTACTGTGGGTGTTTTGAGTGCCACAGAGGTCACCATGAGGTTCGTTTTGGTGGTGCTGTTCTCGCTCCTCTATGCTACCGGTAAGTCTAGGGGGTATTTTGGGACTTAAACAAAGAGGGTCTTTGTGCGACGTCTTAGATTTGCTCCCTTTGTTTTCTCAGCAGGATCCCGTAGGAACGGTGTCATTAACTAGAACTGAAGTGTATTTCTTGGGATTTTACGAAAGCGCAACAGTTGGTTTAAAGTTGAGTTGCTACTAGACGTCCGGGTTTTTCCATATACAAGATGTTCTGAAAAACACTAGCATAAATTCAGGGCCTTATAGATATTCAAAAATATTACAATTTGTTCCTATAAACCATGGGCGTATCTTTTCCCGTTTTCAAGAAGAAACATTTTAGGTTCTAACTTTTTTGAGGTTAATATTTATGCTTCTTTTATCAGTTGCTGTTATAGCTAGTTTTATTGTAAACAAAAAAAGGTGCTTTTGTAAGAAGTTCTAAAATTTTCCCGCTTTCGAGAAAAACCAGGCATAGTGCGCCAAAGTCAGACAGCAAAATCACAAGAGCTTCTGTTTTTATCTGATAATTTTCTCTTTGTAACGAATAATTTTGCCAATCAGTAATTTTACGAAAAAAACTGACATGAAAAAATTGTAGATGTCAAAGATTTTGTCAGATGCTAGTTTTTCGAACAAAATTTTGCGTTAAAAAGAAATTTATCCATTAAAAAAAAGCTCGAGTGTTTTTGGTCAGATAAATTAACGATCAAATATGTGAATTTAAGCTGACTCGTGTTTTGAAATTTTGCACGTCTTCATAATTTAAAGTTCTGAACAACTTTTCCAAGTAACATTTTGCTGTATTCTCAGTAAAAAATGCACTTTACCTGAAACGATAACAGTTTTCAATCGCTGCACTGACTATTTCAAATACGATTATTTCAAAAATGGTCACTCCTAACGACTTCAACAAGGTATATGTTTGTCAGCTACAACAGGTAGGAGAATCGATTATTTAAATAGACAGATGGATACACTAAACTAAACAGCAAATAAGTTCTGCCATTTAAAAGAAACATTCTGTGCCATAAGTGGCACCCTCTACTAGTGACGTCGAAATTAGTTAAAAATTCTTATTTGCTGTGCCAAAAAACATAATTGTGCCATTTTTTTTTATAATACTTCGACAGGTTTCAAAGTTATTGAGATATTTCAAAATAAAATTCTAGCATTGAACGCCCTGTATTTTTGAAACCAGCAACATTCGGATAAGGCATATTTGGCTCAACCGACTTTTTTTGGTCACTCCAGCTCCGAGATTTCCAATCCTTTCACAGACCCTATATAAATTTTAAAATGCTTTAAAAAAACTAGGAAAAAATTTTCATATAATGTTTGTTTTTTTACACTAAACAATTCTTTAAAATGTTGGCTGGTAATAAATATTCAAGTCGGTAGCTGTAACTTTAGAAGGTTTTGTCACGGTCGATTTTTTTAACTTTACTTTAACATATTTAAGGAATTTTATGGTAAATCAATATAAATATTTATTTATTTTTATCTAAAAGGGTATTTTGCTGTGTTTATTGTTAGTACCTAAATAGAAAAAACGCCACTGTATTTACTGAAAAATTGGTTTATTTGTTGCTAAAATGTATTTTTCTAAAGAACTAATTCGAATTTATTTGCAAATACATACGTTGTTTTCATCAAATAAATAAATAAATAAATAAAAATGTTCCGTATCTTCTTCAACCATCAAAATTGCTCCAAATTTGTTAATTTGATTTGGGTATAGCCTTTATGTTTCCAGTTACACTGTATAATAAATATGTTTTCAGTAATAATTTTAACTTCTCAGAATGTCCAATATTGTTATGTTCTGGTTTGGTAATTTAAAATATTACCTCTAGACTACACTACAATTTTTGCAAACAATTTTTTTCGTTTAATCTGAGATCTTGTGGTAAACATATGTAGACAAATCTTATAAATCATGCCATGCTTAGTCAGCTTTAGCCTAGCAGAATGCTTTATATTATATTATTTTCTGTATCTATGTTGGCTCTTTGATAACTGTTGATTTAGTAGCAGACATATAACTACAGTTGCGGCAAGAATTAAGACTACTTACTACTTACTTACTGACGTTATTGTTTTTATTGTCAACATAGTTTTTGATAGTTTTCGCGTTAAAACAATATTTTTTGTCATTTAGTGTAATATATAATGCAAACATTTACTGTAGTATATAGTTTTAGTAACGGCAGTTGCAGTTTCTTATTTTGATAACAATATAATGAATTACTCATTTGTTAGTACTACGTAAGTCGTCTGAATTCTTGCCGCAACTATATTTGACCCACATTTATTTTTTTTTATAAATATCGTTAAAACATTTATTTATTTATAAAATTCTGCTGCAAATTGCAATGCTGTATATTTCAAGTACCCCGGAAGTTTCTTTCGAGGGGAGATATTTAGACACCTAGTATAAACGAATTACAGTGACTATAATTTCCTTGCTCCTTACTATTATAAAAACAAATCATTCTAAAATTAATGTGGTTGTGGGTGAGGCCGATGCGAAATTTCTCTAATAACCTAATTATAGCTCAATTTGATTTGGCTTTGAAGAAATGTTGGTTGGTTATTTTTAACAATGCTTTCATGTTCCATGGTCGCTCTAAAAATAAAACAATGTTATTTTCTGCGTCTGCAATCTGTAAACTGAGTTATTACTTAATATTTCTGCCTAGCCTGTTTTTATACTGTTGCAAAGATTGCAAAGTAGTTACAACATCTTCAGACACCAGTCTGTAATAGTGTGTACATTGGATATTAGATCCGAGTGTTAAATGAATAATGTAAATATGTATATCTGCTACTATACGTTTCAAATTTATTGGCTCCTCATTTAGAAAGCGAATTACAAAAATCAAAATAAAAAAAACGGCGAATAATTGTGGATATAGCTATACCGTGCAGCATGGACGTGAACAATTATAAATCTTCATTAAGTAATTTGCAGTTTAAAATGCCATATTTTTAAGTTAAAAAATTTTAAAACTAGCTGTGTTGTGTAGAGTATACGTTGCAATTTCAAGAAAGTCGCCTCGCAATGTTTTTTACCGGTCAAAAAGTTTACCTTTAAGTAATTTTTTCGGAGTTAGAAAGAACAAAAATTCTTACATGCATATCTAATTCTATCGGCTGCAGTAAAAATACGTTGTTAAAGATCACCACCATATCTGCTAATTATTGATTTGAATAATACATTTTTAAATAAACTATAAATCAATTTATAGCAGACGAGACACATCCGCTCTCGTGTCAAACTAGCAAACTTGATCTAATTAGTACATTGTAAACAGTTGAATAAGTGAGGCAATGCAGGGGCGGTCTAAATATCAGAAACATACTTACTAAATATTGTGCCTTGATTCGAAATAATCTTTTTTTTTTCTATGAAGTACCTAATCTTTTATTTTTTAATGAAGAAACTATTTCTTTTAGTAGAGTTATTAGAGTTTTAACCCCATATTCAAATATTTCGGTTGGATCTTTCGTTGTCCTTCTCTGTTCAACTGACTATCTCTTATGACATTTTCTAGTACTAAATTAAAATGATAATGGGTCTCAGCCCTGTATCAATAGTAAAATTATTGAATATTCACCTTTTATTCGTAGTTTGCTTCTGGTATTTTCTAAGGTCATTTTCAATAGCCTAATCAGTTTAGTTGGTATTTCAAATTATTTCAAGATTTTACTTAGTTTATTCCTTTTGACAGAATCATATGCTTTCCTGAAGTCCACGAATAAGAGCATTGCTTTAATCCCACATTCATAGCATGTAGTAAGGATTTCCTTCCACATGAAGATTTGACCCGTTGTTTACCTCCCCTTTCTAAAACCTGCTTGATACTCCCCTATCTGTAGTTCTGCTATAGATTCTATTCTCTAATTTATTAACGATTTGTTAATTTTATAACCTATATCCAACAATGATAAACCCCTATAGTTTATGAAGTCTGTTGCATCACCCTTTTTTAAATTGGTGTAATCATAACATCTCTCCAATCTTCAGGCATACTTTATCTTCTCCAAATCTTTAGGATCATTTTATATATTTTATGTCTTGCGTAATTAGTGTCCTCTGCCGTTATTCTGTTTTCCCTTTACTTTTGTTATTCTTTAAAGCTTCTATAAATATGAATATTTCCTTTTTTGTAGGCTGTTCTACTTGCACTTCCTCTTCCCTTACCAGTATCATCTCCTCCTGATTATCTCCTTCCCTTTCGCTTTCTTCATTCAACATCTCTGCGAAACATTGCCTCCATCTTTCTCTCACTTCTCTTTCCTCTCGTATTAAATTGCCACTTTCATCCCTCACATATTTTACTTCCCCCTTTTTCTCTTTTATCTGTCTGTAGAAGTTACTTATTTCTTTCATCTTATTCGTTCTATCTCATCTATTTTCTTAACCTGTTCTCTTCTTTTGTTTAAACACTTTCTTTGTCTATCTTCTCTATTCTCTGTATATTTCCTTATCTTCCTATTGTACTGACTGATGTGCTTTAATCTTGAGCTTATTTCTCTTCTCCGTCTCTCTGATACACTCCTCAACCCACCATCGTTTCTTCAACCCTTTCCTTATCTCTTCCTCTTACTTATTTTGGATTCTCTGATTTTGTAATG
Organism: Monochamus saltuarius; assembly: GCA_025584915.1. Taxonomy (NCBI): domain Eukaryota; kingdom Metazoa; phylum Arthropoda; class Insecta; order Coleoptera; family Cerambycidae; genus Monochamus; species Monochamus saltuarius. Next base: position 7,412,963 of record CM046721.1, read on the forward strand.
CCGCCATATTTGGTTGTCTTTTTCTTTGTAATATTGTCTTTTTTTTTAGGATTTTTTTTTATCATCTCACTAGACAATGATCCGAGTCTCTGTCTGCACCTCTGCATGACTTTTTTTATTATGCTTCTGTGATTTTCATCTATGCAAACATGATCAATTTGATTCGTATATGCTCCATCTGGAGATAATACGCAGATAATTTCTTTAATCATGAGACTCCAGTAGTACTTCGTTTATTATGCATATTAGAATAGATTTTTTAACCAATGTTTTACTTTACCCGCTTTATCTTTGGTCGTTTATACGTCAGAGCAACTGTCACTTCTATTAACACAAGATTATATTCCGAGATCATGTATACAACACTACTTTAATATAAAACTGAACAAAATCCAGAGATTTCAGCTTTTAAGTCTATGATGGCCACCTTTGTATCCGTAAGGTGCCGACAGGGAATGATCCATCTTATTATATTCCTTGAATTTTACACTAGTAGTTGTTACTGTTTGCATATTTAAATCTTCGAAAAACTGTAGTTGCAGTCATATAACATTTTTTACTCCTTGGGAATTTTTATATTAAATTATATATTATGCAGATGATGTGAAAACATTCCTGGTTTATGTTGTGTAATTGCTATCGTTGCAGTTAGCATGTCTATTAAAATGAGAGTTAAAAATAAACTCGAGTAAAATGCGTTAATGAGGAAAATTCAGCTTTAATAATGATATAATATGAATATTATTAACCTTGTAGAGTACTATAAAAGTTTTATAGTATTACTTTCAAATTCTTAGATTAGAATTTATTTTGTTTGTCCATGCAATATTTTTTTAAATTAGGCGTCTGTTAGTGTACACCTTGTTATACTTGTAATATTAAAAATAGAAGGTATGCCCAACACATGTGTGGGACCTATTATATCACCAACATTTACATTTTTTGGTGGATATAACCGTTTATTTGACATTTGGGAATGCAAATATCGCATTTGTCATACCGTGTGGGTTACCAAAAATGCAGGAATTGTTTATTTTGATTTATGATTTACTTCGAAAGCAAAAAATATTGGTTTTGTTCCGGATACGTTTTTTGTGGGTAAACCAGATTTTATTTGAAACTCGTTTTTTTATAGTAAATTGAAACAAAGAAATGTGGTTAATGATGGAAATAACTATTTAATAAATAATAGGGGTATTTGCTATAGTATTTTTCTTTGATACTCCGTTTTCTTGAAACTTAAAAAAAAGTATTTTCATTATTATCTATTAAACAAACACAAATAGTTATTTATTCAACAAGTGCAAAAAGTAAGTAAGTAAGTAAGGGTTGTCCTACTCGGCCTGACGGCCTCGTTGGACAATTTTACGTCGCGTGCAATAAGCAGTTTTTATACGAGTTGCGTACAATATTTTTTCTACGTTCATGCAAAACTAAAAAATGTTATTTAGATGACACTAAGTCTAGAAAAATGTGACGTCGATTTGAAGGTTTATGTTTGTCATGATGACAAACCGCTGCAGTAGATTGACAGATGAGTGCAATAAACTACCACTTTTTCCACTAAATATAGTTCAATAAAGTATTGTAGAAAAATAAAATTTTATTCTATTTTCTGAAAAGAATGCTCTTGAGATAATTTACTGAGCAGCTTTTTTTTGATATTTTGACGTTTTCAAATGAGTCATCCCATGAAATTTTAAAAATTGCAGTCAATCATTTAGTAAATAAATAAAAACAACGGTTTATAAATAATTTAATTTAAATACATCGATTTCTCAGGAACGTCCTGTCCGAAATATACGTTATTATTTAATTCGCTCTATGATCTTTGAATCTATTATACCACCAGAGCTGCATACAGTTTTTCCTTCAAAAAGCCCCAAACAAAAAATCAAGTCGATTGAGATCCGGTGATAGAGCTGGTCAATCCATCTTTCCCCGTATTTAACCAACTTACAATTTCAACTGATTTGATAGACATTTGTCAATACTATTGTTCAAACTTAGAAACAAGCAATGCCTACTTAATCCCTTAATTCTTGTACGATCTCAGAAAATAGAATAACATTTTGATATTTGCGCTGAAAAAATACTTTTTACTATTACTCTAAAATAAAAGATGATAGGTCATTTTGGTTTTGTCCATTCATTTTCTTTTAAATAAAAAAAAGATCAAGAGTGGAGGGTCATTATTTTCTAGCTCTTATAGTTAACGAGTCTATAAAAACATCGACATTTGTCCACCCTGTACAGCGTTTACTTTTGGTAATTACGTAATTTCCATTGAACCAATCATATTGTGCCTGCATTTTAATTTTTACTTAATTACGCTTATTTAGTTACTACAGTTGGTAGTTAGTTGGTGGTTACTGCTACATGTTATTTGTCTTTATTTCCTTTAATATTTGTAATGATTTGTTATAATTTTTGTCTTGTAAATGGTTTTTTTTCTGTTGAGCAAATAAACGTATTTGATTTGATTACAACAGTAGCTTGAGCAGTACAAGAATCATATCGACAGAGTGTAACAATTTTAGTACGACAAAATCGATAATAAGGCTTTTACAATAATTATAAACAAATATTACTTAACCAATTTCGCAAGAAACATCGCTTTCTAGGTCGTGTTTAAACAACTTTTCTTTAATCATATAAGTGTGTTTGTTTTCTTTCCTACACTCTTCAGTTTAATTTGTTATATCTGTTGGTGCACATTTTTCGTAAACATATTTATTTTTCGTTTGGAAATTTGTGTACCACGTAGTTTGTGACGAATTTGGAAATTTAATGTAACAATAATTACCACATCTGGCATTGCAAGCATCATGTTTATGTTTGATTTTGAGACAGGAGTAGGTGATCGCACACATGCTTTGCTGTTGATTTATGCCAGCAAATATTTAAATGAAAATGAAAAGTGACATCATTCCAGATTGCAAAGCGTTAATTTTAAAATTATTTATGTTCTAGTTCTAGTAGGTTTGTCTTATGGCACAGGCGTTCTAGAAGCATTCCAAGACTTCTGTTATTTTATTATTATATTTGTAACATTTCAAATTTATATTTATATTTATAGGGTCCTGACTGACAAATAGCACCAACTATGACACAATAATATGTAATATAAACATAACATTTATTTTATTCAACATCGTCGTTTACATACTGCAGCCTTGAAAGTATTGATGTTTTAGAAAGTAATAGAGTTAAATAAATAAATACAAGTGTAAATATTGTACCGAAAAATATACAAATTAACAATCTTCTTTTAATATAGCTGTTGTTAAATTTTTTCTCTCTACTCTAATAACATCTGCACAGGTCATTATTATCAATACACATCACTGTTATATCAGCAAATTACGTTTAACACAAAATGATGCTACGCACACACTACAAAATACCAAAACTAATACAATAACTAATTGTTTACGTACGTGTTACGTTGTTATCTAATAGAGCACATGTCGTTTATCGATCGCGCATAGGCAAATAGAGTTGCTAGACTTATTAGGGTAGGTTAAGGTTGCAGAGTCAGCTTCAACATTTGCAATAACCTTAAACTTAGTTATCTTGGTTATTAAAAAACATTATTAAGGCAATATTTTGTAAAACGATTAATTTTAATGCATAATGTCATCAGTTAAAATTAATTCCCCACTTTCAATTCAACATGAAGAGTAACAGTCTTTCTTTAATAATAATAATAATAATATCTCTACCCCTCATTCTAATCACGAGGATTAGCCCAGAAGTCGAAGACTTGTGCGGGAGAGGGGGCGGCATATTATTATTAAGCAGGCCGCATTTGCGCCCAGGAACGACTTACGTTGGTAGGCCCTAACCACCATTCAGTGCAGGAATGAGGGAAACCTGGAAAACCTCATTAATTAGGGGGTAGTCAAATGTCAACCGGTATCAATCTCTCACATTGGCCCAAGCCAATATTCTTCCACCCTACCATACCCGCAGAGAGGGTGCCAATCTCTCCACGAATATAGCTTATATACGTTCTACCGGCTGCGGGGGTCGAACCCACAGCGATCCAGTCACCTCGATTCAAGTACTGACGCTTTAAACCGCGCGACCACTGACCGATAAATTAATTAATATAGTGGTCGTTGCATTTTGTTTGAGAAATCAAGCGGGGTTAAGTAGGGGGATTTAGCAGAACATTTTATTTACCCATGAGTTGATATTCGCTTGCTTTCATAATTCTTATTTAAAACAAGGAACTGTAACTCTTTCGTAATCCGAATTGGCACAATGTCAAGTGAAGTAAGGAAGCTGGTACTTGACTTTGGAACGAATAGTATTATTTTAATATACGAACAACATGCGAGGCAATAAATCAGTTTGATAATGTTAGTTTGTTTAGGTAATAATAGTTTAAAATAAATAATTACTGTATACGTTAATAAGGTTAATATTTGCAGAATTCATAGTCTTTGTTCAGCAACAACTAATCATGCTTTACTATATCGTCTAGTGTTAGAATCTTGTCTTGATTTTTGTTGATCTTATCTTGGTCTCGCAAGACAAGATAAAAAAGTTTTGCGAGACAGGCAAGCAGACCAAAGAAGTATAAATAACTGATCACTTGTAGTTTTAACTTTCAGATTTTGTCAATGTTAAATCAAAATCACCTCGCATACAGCAATGACATTTTAAGGGTAATAAAATTAAAGACCCTAAATTTTATCAAATTGTTTTTAAAAGACGAGAAAAAATACTTTCTTCATAATTTTTATATAAGCATAAACTTCTTCTTGGATATATTTTTTGCAACACTGTATGTAATGAATTACTACTGTCTATAATGAATGTACCAATGACCTTCGAATAAGTTCAGGGAGAGACAAACCGCTATTTACATGCAAACAAACTGAAAGAAAAATAAAAGTAAATATTTGTAAGTTGATTTATCATCCAGCTTTGTAAACCAGATTGCGCTCATGCAAAAATGAGTTTCAGATTATTATAAAAGTGAATAATGGAATCTGAAGAATTTGGTATTGGAATAATACAGACAGGATGATTTATTTTTAAACTTGCCCTTGACGATGAGGTGTGCAATGGACTCTACCATGCCCTTAGAACCTATTAGATGCTCTTATCGTTAATTGTCGCATTGTAGTGCTCTCTGTCTAACGCCTGCGTATCTCAGAGCCCAGCTTGTTCATTATTATGTCTACTGTTGTTTAAATATTCCAATCAATAATCATTCCTCGAAGATTACATGGTGCCGTAATATGAAAACTATAAATATTCCAGAACTACTTTCAGAAGGGCACGATCTTAGGTGGGAATTTCTATATAGGGAGCAAAATATAGACAAAAAAAAAAGCATATATCGAAAGTGTTTTAAATGCAAATAAAAAAAAACTCTAAAATGTTGTGGGACACTCTTGAAAAACTAAATGTTTATTCTAAAAATCCTAATGTTGATATTCCTGATGATCTTGCGAATCCTGAGTCAATAAATAATTATTTTATTACATCAGTAACTTCTTTAGGTGCCGAGGAAAACTTGATTGATTCGTTTAAAAGTTCTAAGTATTCAGCTACCCAGCGTGACTTTAATTTCAGGTTAGCCAGTCCTGAAGATGTTATTACCATAGTTAATCGATTGCATTCTAATGCTAAGGGCATAGATGATATATCGGCCGATATGCTAAAGATGTGCCTGCTAACCCGTTAACACACATTATTAATTGTTGTCTGCTAGAAGGTAATGTTCCTGCTGAATGGAAGTATGCTGTGGTCTCCCAGTGTCAAAGAAGTCTAAAGTTGAAAACTTTAACGATCTGAGGCCGATTAGTGTATTGTCAGCAGTGTCAAAAGTGTTAGAAAGATTTGTCTACATTCAATTGAAAATTATCTAGATGAATACAATATTCTTCCGTTAAGACAGTCAGGTTTTCGTTCTGGATATAGCACAACCACATGTTTATTGGACATTGCTGATGATATACTTCATTCTATTGACAAACAGATGGTTACTGTGTCCGTAATGCTAGATTACTCTAAAGCATTCGACTGTCTTGATCACAATTTGCTTCTAGCTAAGTTAAAATATTATGGTGTCTCTGACGGTTCTTTGCAGTGGTTTAAAAATTATTTATTCGATCGTAAGCAAGTAGTCAAGGTAAAAAAGATAAATGCATTTTTTCAAGTGAAGTTGAAATTAAAACTGGTGTGCCCCAGGGATCGATTCTAGGTCCTCTACTTTTTGTGATATAAACGGCAGATATTCACACGTGTTAAATCAAAAATGTACTGCTATGCGGATGATTCACAGATCTATGTATCTTTTAAGCCAGAGGAACAAGTTCTTAATTTTAATCAAATTAATCTAGATCTAGAATTGTTGTATGGCTGGTCTAAGAGTAATGGTTTGAAATTAAACCCGATCAAAACTACGGCTATATTATTTGGAACCCCTAAACAATGTGCTAAAATCTCAGAAGAGAATTATTAATTTTGTCCGATTCTGTAGTAGAATTTAAAGGTACTTGTAAAAATCTTGGGTTAACTTTTGATAATAACTTAACATTTACAAATCATGTTAATAATGTCTTAAAAACTGCGCATTCTCGTTTTGATTGCCTGTATAAATTTAAAAATATTCTTACTACGAATATTAAATTGAAGCTAGCGGAATCCTTAATATTATCTTGATTACTGTGATATTGTGTATGGTCCATGTTTGTCAGCGTCTGATGCCAATAAAATTCAGAATTCTTGCATGAGGTTCGCAGAAAGGGTAAATAGGAGAGATCACATTACTCCGTATTTTTTGAGGAATGGATGGTTTAAAATGGATATGCGCAGGAATATTCATTATTTAAATCTAATACATACAGTCATACATACAAATAACCCACCGTATCTTAGATCTAAGTTGGTCTTCAGTGGTGAGGTGCACAGTAGAGACTTGAGAGATGAATTACTGCTACAAGTACCAAGTACCCCTGCACTCATCCTCATTCTTTAAGCCTTCGTATTCATATTTAGCCGCACACCTTTATAATATGTTGCCAAGGTCAATTAAAATAATTGCAAGCAAAAATTCATTTAAATCTAAAATTAGGGAATATTTTACTAGTCAGCCAAGTATCTAGTTATTCTTCTTTCTGTCTTTTATTTTACGTATTGTACAGAATTATTTGTGTACGCGCACATTTAATCATTGACATAATCATTGTCATCATCTGCATTTTTCGTTTAGATATTTGTAAAATTATATGCTTCCTTTGTTATGTTATGTAATTTGTAAAAATGTTTCTCTCTTTGTTCTAATTACAGCATTGTGTAAAGTGTCGTGATGTTTTTAATTTCTATATGTAAAATAATGTAGATATTGTGTATTAGTGGTTGGGCCTAAGCAGCCAATGGCTGAGCCCCGCCAAATAAAGACATTTTGATTTGATTTGATTTGATTTGATGTAGAAGAAACTGAAAATTTCTGAACATATGCATCCTGCGCTTCTTAGGGAGGTGCAACCCTTTACAGAGTGAACAAAAATAACCGTTTTTATTTAGGTATTTAATTTTTTTATTTTAGGGCACATTTTCCTACACTCTAAACAATAGCTTGGTAGAATGTATGCATGTACAATGTAGAAATTTTATTCATAAAAGTTTTACAATTAATTATACTAATTTCAAACAATACGCCTATAAAAATATTTATCGACTTGTATACGTAAATTGTGGGGAATCACTCGATTTGGAAATTTAATACGATATTTTCTTCCACATTTCTTCTACAGTGCCCTTCAAAAACAAAGTCTGAGTGACTTTGATTTTTTCTAATAAACGCTATTACCATCTTGTTTTAATGAATGTTTTTTTCTTGAAAACCTTAAAGATTTTTAAAATTTAACAACAGTAAAAGAGCATTTTTTGAAAACCTTAAAGATTTTTAAAATTTAACAACAGTAAAAGAGCATTTTAAATTAAATTCTGCGCAGAATATTGTCATTCTTTTTAAATTCGACCAATGGAAAAAAGTTTGGTATAATTTTAGGGGTGACTCACTTTCAAAGAACACTTTGTAGTGTTTCAATTCACTTGAACTCTATGACTATGAAGACCAATAATACATCTAAATCATGTACCAAAGGACCCCGTACAAATCTTATGGAAATTGAATTTCGGTCAAATGACTTGAAATTTTCAGAAGAGTTTCTTCAAGTCATGCCGAAAAAGTCCTAATGGACACAAAGTTCCTAGATGCTTTGGAGCCGAGATGTAAGCGATGGAAAGTTGAAAAACACATTTTTTATATCTCAGACACCTATAATTGGTTTTACGGAATTTTAACATTCTTACTAAAAAATATGTATAACTCAATAAATGCTAACGTATTTTCTATAAAAAAACTATTATTTTAATTTTTAATTATTTTTTTTCTTTGATATTATTGCACATTTTAATATTTTAAATGAATGTTTATAAAAAAATTAAAACATGACCAAAAAATAAAAAAATGCTCCTATGTTTGGTTTTTTACATAATAATAGTATTCTAATAGACTAAATATTAGGTATTATAACTATTATAACTATAATACTAAATATTATAACTATTCTATTAGATTGATACTTAAAAAAAGAAACATAGGGGCATTTTTTATGTTTTTTCATGTTTTAATTTTTTTATAAACATTCATTTAAAATATTAAAATGTGCAATAATATCAAAGAAAAAAAATAATTAAACGTTTTTATAAGCCTGTATATAAAAGGGAAGCGCCAAATATGGAACATCATTTTGTTTTTTCCGTATAATAAACAAAAGTCGCATATGCTATTTTTTGTACACATAAAAGTCATATATTTTTCATATTAAATTTTTAACATTATGTTCCAGTTAAAAATATCAAAATAATCATAGGACTTTTTAAATTTTTTAATTCACTGCAATACAATCAAAATGAACTCCCAAAGTTGGCTCTAAACTCGGTATATTTGTATTGGTGAGACATTTTTTCACTTTTATTTAGTACACGATACGAAACTAATTAAGATAAGAACTCTTATTTGCGACTCCCCTGCGTCCATTAGTACTTTTTAAATAAAGCCGGCTTTGTCCGAAATGATACTAAACAGCTACTCATTAGCGCAGAGAGCATTGTTAAGCGGGGTAAATAATGGAAAATGCACAGTCCCGAACAATGGGAAATTACTAATAGGAAACCGGAGAACTGAGAGATATACCTATAGGTCTCAGTTTTTGTTAACAGGGTCCTAGATACGTACAATCTGTTGGTTTTAAAGGCGATGTGTTTGTTGAGCTTTGTAATGAATTAAGAGGCCTATGGTCCAACAGCAGACTAGTGTATCAGTAATGGGAAAGTTGTATTACAGGGTAACATATTGAAAGGTCAGGCAATAACCACATAATAATTATAATATTAACATTAATAAATTGCCATAGAATATAAACAAAACCACGTAGCCGGAAACGCCATATCATTGGTGTGACGTCAGACGCCGTTCAGCGCGTTTTATGTTTCCGTAGATATAGGTGCAGGTTACGATGTTAGTGATTTAAACAGGCGTTTGTTTCTTGTGTTTTATGGCTTTATTGGGTCATATATAGTGTAAACACTGTGTGGGTAATGCCATAATTATTAGTAGTGATGTGATGAACTTACGTTACTGTTAACGTAACTTATTTCTTTGCCAATGATGTTGGGACGTCCAGATGGAGGGTTTTACTTGAGGTATTTATAAAACTATGTCATCTGATTTCACATCAAACTACTTATTGTTTTAATTTGAAAAATAATAAATAAAATGACTAATGGTATTTGACATTATTTTTTTATTTCTCCTTAAACATAAAAATCATTATTTATTTCTTTCGTTTATTATGTTTTCAGAACAAAACAGGCAATTTAATGTAGTGAAGTCATATAGCAAAGTTTTATAAATGCCTCAAATAATATTCTACATCTCGTAAACGGCAGTAGCAAATACAGAACATGTTAGTAGGAATCGGAATGAAGCGCTCAATAAAATATATTGAAAAAATGTAAGTTCGCTTTACCATTGATTTTCTAAACGCCCTGCATACATTCTGGTAACTTTATAGAAAAGTTTAATGGATTCTTTACAGCTTTGCAAAAAACAGACAGTGTTGCAATGTTTCCTTTCGTCGTGCTTCATCGCCCTACACCTCATTTTTCTTTTCATTTTTCAAATTCAAAATACACTGTGAACAAAAATAATTGATTTGTCACAAATTGCTGTTTGTTGCTCTGTTAGAAAGTTCATTTCTCGAATCTAGACCTCTTAACCCCTTAAGAGGAATCGACTTGACGGTGATTAAATAATATTGATTTAATTACCAATTTTGGATAGGGTAGTTCGGACATTATTATTTAATATTCTTGAAAGTAATGAAATAAATACACATAGTCTTTACAACTTGCTATCCAATTCAAATTAATTTTGAATTAAAAGCTATTTGCTTATAGTTAAAAATTGTAAAAAATCAACTTTGTAATTGCAAAATAGATTGTGAACGAAAGTACTTGCCACACATTGCGGTTGTTGCTTTTCCAGTTTGAAAGTTGGTTTATCGAATCTAGCCCTCTTAACCCCTTAAGAGGGATCGGTCTGACAGTGATTAAATAACGTCCAACGTAGAGGTCAGTGAGGAAGGGTGGTAATTTACGGGTGCATGCCTGTGTTGAAGGCTGCGAATGTATGTTTCAATTCTGTAGTCGCACCCAGTACAGAACACCCCATATTTCACTAGATTACACCGATAAATTTATTTTCTCTTCACGATAGCCGCTAAATCCTAACATAATTTATGTACTTGATATCGGATTTATTGATGCTATGGTATCGGTCAGTGGTCGCGCGGTTTAAGGCGTTAGTACTTGAATCGAGGTGACTAATCGGAGTTGGTTCGAGCCCAGCTGCCGGTAGACCGTATATAAGCTATATTCGTGGAGAGGATTGGCACTCTCTCTGCGGGTATGGTAGGGTGGAATAATGTTGGCTTGGGTCAATGTGAGAAATTGATACCGGTTGGTATTTGACTACCCCCCTAATTAATGAGGTTTTCCAGGTTTTCCTCATTCCTGCACTGAATAGTGGTTAGGGCCTACCAACGTAAGTCGTTCCTGGGCGCAAATGCGGCCTGCTTAATAATAATATGCCGCCCCCTCTCCCGCACAAGTCTCCGACTTCTGGGCTAATCCCTGTGATTAGAATGAGGGGTAGAGATATTATTATTATTATTATTATAGATTGTCTTAAAAAGCGTTAGTCGTATATTTAAAATCTGTTTTGCATTTATAGTCTTTTCAAAGTTGGTGAAGCAGAACAATGATCGGCAGGCGATCCTGAGCCACAGACATACACCTGTAGATTTAAAAGGGTATTCAATATTTGGAATATTTTATATCACATTTGTCTTTTTCTGAATGTAGATACTTGTAGAAAACAGTTTTATATTACTAAGTTTGTTTGGAAATGAAAGAGAGTAATAAAACTCCAAGATAAGAACCGGCCATGGGCGTGGTAATATTTCGTTTCAGGGAATTATCGGGTAACACTAATGCTAACAGGTAATGGGTGTACATTAGTATATTTTACTGGATACATCATAGGGCAGGAGCCAGTGTATTGTGACAAATCAATCCAGTCTTAGAGCTGAATATACAAAGACGTGCTAGTGCAGTAGAGTAAAATTCGACTTGTGTTTAGTGACTCTTGTGCCAGTGGATATAGTATTGTTTGGGTAAAATGTCGAGCTTATCAGATTATGTACCTGCGAAACGCGTGAAAAGATGTGCGCTGTCTCAGAATGAGAAGATTATTATATTAAATGTATTTAATGCATTGAAACACCAAAATCCTACCAACAGTGTTGACGACATCGTGGAAAAGTGTTCCAAAATGACAGGGATTGGAAAATCGACTATCTACAGACTTTTAAAGGAAACAAAAAATGAACAAGATACTGTAAATCCCCCAAAATCATCTACAAGGAGGTCAAAAGTCGTTATAGATGATTTCTTCAAAAATGTCATTCGCAGAAAAGTACACTCATTTTATTTTAAAAAAGAAATACCAAGGCTAAACAAAATTTTAAGTGAACTTTCAGAGGACAACGGTTTGCCAAAAATCAGTAGAAGCAAATTATGGGCCGTCTTACGAGAGTTGAATTTTTGCTGGGAAAAGCAGAACAGGAAGTTATTTCTTATCGATAAAGATGAAATTATTTGTTGGCGAAGATCCTACTTAAGATCAATTAGAAAATTCCGTAACGAAGGGAGAAATATTTATTGTCTAGACGAAACTTGGGTCAACGAGGGATATACTGTAACAAAAGTACGGCAAGATAAAAATGTAAAAAGTTTTCGACAAGCATTTTTGGATGGACTTTCAACAGGGTTCAAGGCACCTTCAGGTAAAGGGCGAAGATTAATAGTGACACATATAGGTAGTGCCCGTGGTTTTGTAGATGGCGGTTTACTTTTATGAATTTAAAAACACAGGTGACTATCACGAAGACATAAACGCAGATGTTTTCGAAGAGTATTTTACACAGATGTTTCAGTAGCGAACATGCTATTAAATGAATGTGGTTCTGGCAATGCTGCTGGACTTCTATATAGCTTCATTACTCATACGTCATCAGAAAATTTGTAGCGTACCAAAAGCGTCCTGTTACCGATTGTTATGGAGTGATTTGTTTATCTTTTGAAACGTCGAATATTTTTTTTTCGATTTTCTATCTTTATTAGGCCTTCCGAATACGTGATCTTTTCAATAGCATAAAAATATGCAGGAAATATTAAAAAAAAACAAAACTTAGACCTATTCGGAAATGCTATATTCAATTGTTAAGTTATGCGTTAATAAATAGATATTTTTACACCAAGTGGGTTAAATAAATATTTATTCACGAGAAGAATTTTCTTCTAGTGTATAAATTCATTTAACGCATGTGGATCATACAATATTTTATCCAGTTGTGACGGATTATTGATATTTAACGTAATTTTATACTCGTGAACTAGTTTAGAACAAATGAGCTGAGTGATCTGTGAGATTGTATTAGATGTTGCTTGGATACACTATAAATAACTAATTGCTTATCAGCACACAACATCCCCCTTACTAATTGAATTCAGTTGTGGTTCATGTCAACATTCAATATTTTTATCTTTGTTGTTTGAAAGTAAAAGTGTCTGAAAGTAATGGAACAAGATCCAATATTATCAGATTGTGTACCGGACGATGTATTATTAAAAGCACTCTCCAGTTCTGGAGAAGTTCAAGTTACTTTATGAGAAAGAGTACATACATTTCTGCGAATAGCGCAACTAAAAGCAGGAAATGAACGTAAATGACAAACTAATCATGGCTTGTATCTGAAAAATGAAATAGTGTGAAATCTTCATCGTTATGGTCTTATTATTCACAGCTTAAGAAAATATCTGTTGTCTTTTACGTATAATGCTGTTAAATTGTCTCTGTGTTAAACTATTAAATTCACTTCCTGATGAACTTGTACATTTTTCTTCAATAAAGACGATTATTATTATTATTACTATACCATATTTGACCTAATACATTGATCAGAAATTGTCCAAAAGGTAACATGAAACTCGATTAGAAATGCAATTTGTAATATCGTGGTTGCTTCGTTCTTCTTCCAGCTGTTGTTGTACCGTGTATTTCCTTAAAGACACAAGAATATTCAGATTTTAATTTGTTTTATTGTATTTTTTATAATATATTTTATTTTCAGGTAAGTTGAGAATCCATAGAAGAAGTGCCACGCTTGTAAGTAAATTTATTTTTGCTATTTCATTAGAATTTTTGGTCTACATTGTAGTGTAATATTTATCTACACTAAAATGGCTGCGGCTATTTTACAATACATACAGTCGCAGAGCACCCACGCGTTTACCCAAACATTTTCTAGAAACAAACATTAAAAAACCGTAACATAAATATTATTCTTCGGGTGGTCTCATTTGAAAGCATTACGGCTCAGTTCTTTCACCGAATAGTGTAAATATACTCGAGAAAATAATTTTTATATTAACCTTCTTCCCAGTACGCGTTACAAGCCGTTCAAACATTTTTATCAATGATATCGTAAATAAAAACTTAAGATCGTTGATAAGCCCAGACATCCCATCTGCTATAAAAAGGTACAAGACTTATGCATGAGCTTTGTAGCTACTGAATGCATTGGATTTATAAGCTTCGCTATAAGATAAGTCAAAGTAGGGTTTCACACGACAAAGGACCCCGCACATTTTATATGGAAAACGGTCTTCCGGTGAAATTCGCTGAAAATTTGGAAAATTGTTCGTTTTGTACCCCTGAACAAAAGTCTCAATGGGGTCGAAGCTCGAAATGCCCATCTTTAGGCTCTATGGCTATTTTTAGTGGCCAAAAACGGCGAAAACGGCCACTAAAGATAGCCGTAGAGCCTAAAGATGGGCATTTTGGGCTTCGACCTCACTGAGACTTTTGAGGGGGGGATCAGGGGTACAAAACAAACACTTTCCCAGCATTAAACATGATATTAAAAAAAAAAATGAATTTTCGCCGTTTTTGGCCACTAAAATAGCCGTAGAGCGAGAGAAATAAAGATGGGCATTTCGAGCTTCGACCCCATTGAGACTTTTGTTCAGGGGTACAAAACGAACAATTTCCCAAATTTTCAGCGAATTTCACCGGAAGACCGTTTTCCATATAAAATGTGCGGGGTCCTTTGCAGAAGGCATTGCCATCTTCGTCCTTAGATCTAACAAATTAAGCATTTATCATTATTATTTATTGCATTTATTATTTCTATACACGGCCGCGAGTACTGTAGTTCCTCTTTTTTTTTTGTTTTTCATTTTTTCTTTGTTCTCTTTTTTTTGTAACAAAAACCTAGATATAAAATTTACAATTTTCAATGTAAAGCAGGACTCTTGCTATATGAAGAAATGTAATTTTCTTGTTTTGCAATAAAGGAAAAAAAAGTTCTATTTAAAAAAACAGCAGAGGTTGGTGGTTGCCACCCTTGTAGACATTTGGTAAAAATAAAAATCGTACTCAACAGTCAACAGTGTTACTTAATTAACTAAATGTAGTCACCGATTTTCACATTTATAAGTTTAACCGTTTTTGAGAACAAAAATGACAACCGAAATTTATTAAATTTTTTAGAACCCCTTGTCTCGTCAGGGAGGGCTTAAATCGAAAAATTTTATAGAAAGAACCACTTTTAAAATGACCCAAGGAACACACCCTCCAAAGGAGCGCACATAACAAATGTATAAGTTAAAACAGTATAAGTAACAAAGGAAATAGCCGATTTTTGTCTTATCCGGGGGAACGCATAAATCATAAAAAAATCAATTGATTATTGTTAATTAACATTAGAAATGGCCCAGAAATACGTCAGATAGCTGGGGAAATGTCGCTACTACCCCTAAACCTATATAAACTACCCTTAAATAGCTTTAAATGGATAATCATTAATTATTGTTATAAAATTCGTGTAAAATGAAAAAAATGCTTGAAAATGATTTGAACAGACAGTATGTCAATATAAAAGTGATAAATAACTGTAAAAATGTCCATTCCACCCCTAAAAATTAATAAAACTACTTTAAAAAGCTAATGGTGAGCTTACTTCGACATCAAAAATAGATAATGCTTAAATGTTCAAGGGAACGCTTATTGCTAGAAAAAAATTATAGATTACTATCAAAAAATGCAAAAACTGATACTAGAGTACATTAAGTAAGTGGGGAAATATTAATTGCACCCTTAAATCTATATAAACTGCCTTTAAATAGCTTAAAATAGATAATCATTATTTATTGTTGTAAAATTCGTTTAGAATAAAAAAAATGCTTAAATATGATTTAAACAGATAGTATGTCAACATAAAAAGTGATAAATGACTGTAAAAGTGCCCATTCAATGGCGAAATAGGGTCAATTGTTCTCACTTTGCGAGCGCGTTCTGAAAAATGGCAATTTATCCAGTTATTTATCACTTTTTATATTGACATACTGTCTGTTCAAATCATTTTCAAGCATTTTTTCATTTTACACGAATTTTATAACAATAATTAATGATTATCCATTTAAAGCTATTTAAGGGTAGTTTATATAGGTTTAGGGGTAGTAGCGACATTTCCCCAGCTATCTGACGTATTTCTGGGCCATTTCTAATGTTAATTAACAATAATCAATTGATTTTTTTTATGATTTATGCGTTCCCCCGGATAAGCCAAAAATCGGCTATTTTTAACATTGTCCTTTCTCCCATGGATCGTTTTAGAAGGGCTTATTTGAAATACCGCGTGTGAGTGTGGCTAACAATGCAGAGATCTCGTTGAATATAGATTGATTTACGTCGATTTATTTAAAAATGTCTTATTCAAATAAAAAATTAGCAGATATGATGTGACTCTGTCATTGCCATTGAACGGCACCCATACTGTGGATTTTTATTACGTATACCCGTATATGTTACTTTAAATTTATCAAATCGCTGTTTAAGGAATATTAAAAACATGCTAATTTATGTAAATTTTAATCTATATATGTATATAATTTAATTTATATGGTACTAATAAACTCTAAAATCTGTATAACTATAAAGAACAGGTAATAATTTACATAGATTAGCATATAATTATTGAATCATTTTAATAACGCAGTGGATATAATAAATGACCCGGTAGTTAGGTGCATTCAATTGGAAGCAGTTATTGTCCACATTGTTGAGGAGTTAAAAGCAGTTTTAGTTAATTTTTTTTCTATTTTTAATACTTGCGTAGTCGCTTATACAAATTTTATGCTTGTTATGACTTAAAACACTTATTTTTTTATTGTTGAAATGATATGATCCATCGTGTTCAATTTGCACAGTACCGTGTTATTGTACATTTATACAGGATGTTTGGTAAAGAATGGGCAAGCTGCCTTGGATGAAAATAAGGTGATTTAAATTATCTTACCTTAGTATAATGTTGCTCCTTAAAAAGTTATATTTCTGAGAAAATATTTTTTTCCATTTTTTAATTGGGTAATTGTACTCAAATTTTGAAAATTAAAGTTTGTTGTGTGATGCGTTAAATGTATAGGGCGTTCTCAGTGCTTGCACCGCCTGTATTATTCATTTTAGATTTTTTAAGAAACGAGATTTTTTTAAAATGAGTTATTTTGAAATAACCATTTAAGAAAAAACTGCGTTTTACATATTTTGTTAAGCATGGAAAATAATAGACAAATGTTAACAAATTATTAAGTCAAAAAGTTATAGTTAGTAATTTCTAGTAAGTAGATATTTATCGGATATTTCTAATACTGAAATCTGATTTTAGTATTAATGTTTTTGCGATCAGTACACAGAACGATTTCCCGGTAGACATGCCAAATGCAGTTACTTTTACCACGGTAGTGCAACGCAGGCGTGAGGCGGGAAATTTGCAACCGAATTGTAGGAGAGAAGGAGGTTCAGGGCGTCCACGACGTATTGCAAGATCTGAGGAATATGTTTTAGACATTGTTAAAGAGAACTCCAGAATAAGTACCAGAAAAATCGCTCAATAAGTACAAGGAATGTGTCAATCAACAGTGTGTCATCATACACGAGGCTCAATTGTTCCAATAATTTACGAGTTCAAAACCGACAAGAACCAGAAACTTTTGTGTTCGTAGAATCTGGGTAAGACGGGCCCAAATGCGTTTCCACGTCGGTGGCCAAAATTTTGAATAGTTGTTGTAACATCAGGTATATCAAACTATTTTATTAATTAAAATTACAAATTAATTTTATTGATTAATAATATCAATAGCAGCAAAAGCAGTTGAATTTACTGATATAAAATAAGTGCTACAAATTTTTATTTACTTATTTCCTTGGGAAATTCTTTCAATTATTTGTTCGTTCATTTTTTATTACACTTTGCCGCCGTGCCGGTCGCCGATTGCATGCTTTGCCTTGCGCAAGTCAAGATTTGACAGTGAACCAGTTTCCAGTGCCGTATAGAAATGTATTTTTAAATTGCATCTTTTGCTTTTTTTACAAAATTGTAGGTACTTCTAAGAGCCCTGTACATTTAATTTTTTCTTTTTTGGATAAGTTATGAATCACCCAGTAGATATAGGTATTGATTTCCAAGCTTAACAAATACGTTAATCACAGTTTTCTCTAAAATGGTGTTTGTCGGTGACGTGCAATATACCGGGTGTTCCCTCTAAGACTTTCAGTGCGAATATCTCAGAAACCAGCATAGTCAGTGCGACGAAATTTGGTATACAGACACTAGATGGCGCGTAGAATCTGATGATAAAATCAATTCTTATACAGGGTGTTCCATTTTCCAAGAAATCGATTTAATTTTGATTTTTGGTTGTCAGCCATGCTAAAACTTATGGTTAAATTGAAATATACTTAATTATGAACACATTCTGATAAATAAACATTCAAAAATTTCAAAATTTAACATAAAAAATGCCTCCAAAAAGTACCCAAATTTCATTGTTTTGTCATGTAAAACGTGCATAGCCTTGAGCCAGACTTACACAGAAGAAACTAACATCGCTAAACGTCAAAACTATGGATTGTCATTGAATTGTCAAATATTAATGGCATAAAGTATTTTACTTTACAGAAATAACGCTAAATAATGTATTTAATGCAATTTACGTATGCACAATGGTGTTATTGAGACTTGTCGATAAAAATTTAGACTTAAGTTGAACCTTTTGGAGCATTGGGGTCGCCTTGTCGGTACAATCTACCGCTACAGCTAGGGTTACAGTGTGAATATTGTAAAATATCTGTGGATATTTTTAAATTGTTCCATTATAATGTAATAAAACTTCAGTAAATTGTTTTTTATGTTACTACAGTGTACATAATAATTAGGTACCCGTATTTTTCATCACAAAATAATTTACAAAATTGTGTAAGTACCTAAAGAATATCTCTTCCAACTGCTGTAATTATTGATTACATATTTAGCAACAACTAAATTCGAACAAAACGATTCCTAAAACTTTTTTTTTATTATAATGTGAACGTGTTTGTCGTTGAGAGTCAGATTGGAACCTACCCCAGCACCACAAAAGAAATGTTACGAAAGCATAACCTAGAAATTATTGAGATTACTTCTGCTTGTGTCCACATATTTCAGCAGTTCAGCACTTTACTTATGTTCCTGATGAATAAAATATGTTTAAGAAGAACTCTACATCTGTAAAATAGTAAACAATGAACTACAATGTTTGTATTTCATATGATACAGAACTAAAATAAAGCAACTGGTTTTTGCTAGGAAGAATCACCTGCAGACGTACTATACCCAGTAGGTACCTATTAAGTAGTCATTTAAAGCTAGATAATAATTTGTAATTGTTGTTTTTATCTTTCAGTTATGTGTGAGTACCTAGTGCCAGACTGCCACCAGAAAGAATAAGCAAAAAATATTAGACATTTTCTTGCAAATAATTCAGAATATGGAATGATGGATCAGGATAATATTATAAAGAAGTCTCTAACTCACTTTGAAAAGTATTCTATAAGACATTAAATTCAGTTGTCTGTCGTGGGTTTTAAAATTTCTAAACGAATAAATTTAAGAAAAATAAACTAATTTCATAATTCTATGTACAGTATGAAAACATCTCGTTAGAATATCTTAAAAATGTTGAAAGCTAACTGTTGTTACAATATACACAACATAATGTAATAAGGTTGGTATCGAACAATGAAATGGCAGGATTTGTTTGTAATCGTACATGCATGACCATCCCTCAGATTGAACGTTGCTCTGTAATAGAAATTAGAATACAGAATAACTGTTTAATATCAAACCAGATGTAATAATGTAGATACTTAATGTAATTTTATTTTATTGTTAATAAATTAAAGTCTGTATTTGTTGGTTTTTATT
The DNA here is from genome assembly GCA_025584915.1 of Monochamus saltuarius. Taxonomy (NCBI): domain Eukaryota; kingdom Metazoa; phylum Arthropoda; class Insecta; order Coleoptera; family Cerambycidae; genus Monochamus; species Monochamus saltuarius. The sequence continues at coordinate 7,432,921 of CM046721.1, forward strand.
CTACACAAATTATTAAACAAATGTTTAAGAAATAATGAATACTTAAAGATGAAGGGTCAAGTTAATCAATTTAGTCACTAATAAAAAAAATAAACCACTATGTACGCAGGTAGGATTATTTTTTAATTGAAATTATGCTGGTAGATATAATAAAATATAAAAAATCACTCAGTAACATTTTTGAATATTTTGTCCTTGTAGAATACTGTTCGCAATGAATCATACTTACCTTATTTAAGAACTGAATTTTAATTCTTCAGTGAAATTTATATTTTAGACATCTTACTTTTGTTATAAAATTATTAAACACAAGTGGTATTTGCTGTAGTGTATAATAATACTTACTAACAATTTAATAAACTTTAATTTCCGTTATACTTGCATTATTTACATTTTTTATTTAGTTCACTAGTTAACTTACACATTCCATGCACTTTAATTTTATTAAATAATTAAACCAAGTACAGAAAGTTAGGTATGTCCTTATTTATGGCAAAACGTAAAGTCTAATGTTTTCTAGCAAAATTTTCCTCGTCTCTCTCATCTATCTGTCGTACGAATAGAAACTAATCTTGGCATCTGGCTTCTTCAGTATCTTATCGAATCTTTTAACCAATGAATAACGTAACTGTGTATGTCAACCTGTTTCCATAAGAGTACTTTGTTTTCCTGGTTCCTATCTATTGAAGATATGCTGGTGAGACATAACATTTTTGTGGATATTTTTACGTTTGTTCTTTCTGTTCTACAAATATTGGAAAATACCTTCTCATCCCTGCTCTTGAAAGTAAGCCAGAAATTTCCCAATAACTTCTCCATCTGAAAGCAATTAAGTAAAAATAATTCTCGTATATGGGTAAATTAGCAGTTTCTTATAAATATAACCCTACAGTTCAAAAGGTCAAAAGCAATATGCAAGTTGCAATTACCTACAACATTGACATTCTTGTTCTGTACTTACCTCTTACAGTTTTCCTTAGGCAAGTTACCATTAATCGTTGGGTTGTACTCAAAGACCTTATGTTATCATCTTTTTTGATAAATGTGGAATCGTTTTTGAAGCAGGTGAATTTTTATTTATGCTACTGGAACTGAAGTATTCACTCAAGGAACCCATTAAATCATTATTTATGATTGTTTCTAGAGTTTAAAGCCTTTCTACCACTTGTTGCCGGCACGTTATTATTATTTTTAATTCTAGGTTAAGCAACCACAAGTTTAGATTGTCCATACATACATAGCTCGCAGCGCGCTTGCGCGCTTCAAGTCGACCCAAGGGAGAGGATGTTCATAAATTCAGCTTTGTTTGCACGTAATAATTTATTAGTTTGAGAGTGATATGGTGAAAAATAATAATAATAATAATTCCCGATAAGAATTACTGTATCGTAAGGAAGATGCAATTAAAAAAACGGCAAATGTTTCACAATTTTCTGTGTTCTGAGTATTCATTACAGACAAGGTTGCTCAAACTTCCATTTTCTTTTAATAAAACTATATCATTATTGCAAATACGTACGCACATTTAATGTAGGTACCTCGTGGTATTACATATTTATAATAAAATTTCTAAAAATACTCAAACTTGCTTTGACAGTTTCTGTCACTTCACGTTTTGATGTCTATCCATGCGGTAGTTATGTGTGTGTAAATTGGACTCATGGCTGTTCTCATTTGGCATGACAAAACAATGAAATTTGAGGACTTTTCATAGGAGTTTTTTTATGACAAGATAAAAATTTTTCGTGACTTTTTTTATCAGAACGTGTTCATAATTAAAGATATTTCAATTTAAATACAAATTTTGCTGAGGTTCGCTACCAAAAATCAAAAATTAAATTCATTTTCTGCAAAACCGAACATCCTGTATAAAAACTAATGCCATCATCGAATTCTACGCGCCATCTAGTGTCTGTATACCAAATTTCGTCACACTGGCTATGATGGTTTCTGAGATATTCGCACTGAAAGTCTTAGAGGGAACACCCGGTATATGCATACTAACTGAAATTTGTTTCAAAATAACTAATGATTTTCTAATAACTTCCATCCTTAAAAAATTCTGAAAAAAATAATGTTACGGAAGCTCACTTATCTTTTTAGTTTGTTAGTTATGTTTGTGTTTACGTTAGAACATATAATTTAAGCTCATCTACCTCTTTAGTTTGTTAATTATGTTAGAATGTAATATTTTTGTGATGGCTTTATTTTGATGTTTCTGGAATATTCTCGGCCACATTCTATTTGATTCTCGAAAACTTCTAGAACCCTAAAAACCTATATAAGCGGATCGGTTTCGCTGACACAGTTTATATTGAGCAGTCGAAGGCGATTGACAAACGTCAAAGTAAAGCGTTGACAGTTGTGAAATTTGTTCGAAGGATATTTCTTGTATAATCAAGAGTGACAATAAAGTTTGTTTGTCTACGTGACGTGTTTCTACGCTAACCCAACATAGAAGTTACAATAATATCAGCATCGGCACTGAGAACACCCTGTACATTTAATGCATTCTATTCGTCTCACGTGGATTTTCTTTACATGAATGAATTAACACATAAATTAGAAAATCTTGAGAGCTTGACTATATTGATTGGAGAAATACTTTCAAATTTGTTATGACATCAGATTCTACAATAATATAATTTAATAATTTGCTTGTAAAGGCGATTCTCAGATTAGACGATTTCTTTCTATACTCGCATCAAGAATTCAAACGTCTTACGTTATACATTTGTTTTAATTGTCTACGTAATTTTCGATACTTGGTCGCTTTAAACACAATTATTTTTTACAATTTAGTGCAATATATAATGCAAACTTTTAGTGTAGTATACAGTTTTATTTGTTACTATCAGTTGCAGTTTTTTAAATATTTTGATGAAAATATAATTAATTATTCATTTGTTCGTATGACGTAAGTCGTCTGAATTCTTGTCGCGAGTATATATACAATATACACGAGTATTATATCTAAAATCAGTTCTCCCCACATTCCAACTCGTTGGAGAGATTGCGAAATTGCTCTTTCCTGTTCTCTAACATCGCCTTTGCTTTCTTATTTTCTTGGCAACAAATTTACGCTGAGACCAATCCAGACAATTTAGCGAATAATCGAGTTATGTGTTTTCAACATAACTTGAAAATGGCAGTTCGTTTCTCTGGATTTTCTCATCCGTATATCCGTATTTCTTGTTTCCATTTCCATGTGTATTTATAGATAGGTGGTATTCGTGTAGTTGATAATTTTAACAATAATTGGAAGCATTAAAGTCACGTTAAATTTTTCTCATGTAGCAAAGCTATATTTAGTGGCCATTAGCTACTCCATATTATGCTTGATAAGCCACAAAGCAATGAAGTGTCCTACAAGTACCATTGAAAACCCCCACAATTCTGAGATAACGATATTTACAAAACGGAACTCCGGGAAACAACTTCTCTGCGGACGGTTTCGAGCTTATTACCTCTCATCAGTATGCCGTAGTTAAGGTAACCGACTTTGTATACAGGCTGATTTAGTGATAGTGTAATTCATTTTAAGAGAAGAATACGCAACTAAAACAAGCATATTTATGCCGAAAAATTTATTTTCAAATCATTATTTGCACCTCCATTTCAGACTGTCACTGAATCAGCTTCCAGTTCAACTCAGTGTCGGTTTGACGCGACGCTGCCAAACTTAAATATTTTCCTAGTACCTATCTACTTATTGTAATGTTAAAATATGTAATGAATGTTATAAATTATTTTTTAAAAGTATGCAATTAACAGTTTCTGGATAAAAAATATTTAATACAAAGTTACAAATCTCCAACGGATCATAAACCATTTACATTTCATTACATAAATAGTGAAATAAAAAAACAATACTCGCTAGGTCCGAGACATATTCAGTGATAAACAATCCGGCAATCCGAATTTTGACCTACCGTGTTTAGGTCAGTAATTATGTTTTCAACGTATACTCAATAATACCTAAGCGCTACAGAACCGCCAAATAATAACAGAAACAAATAATTAAATTCGCATTTATATAAACTCCCAGTGTAATGAGTATGGCATCATAGGTATTTACTATCTAACAGATTAGTCATTAGTGCCATTTTAATACGTTACAGCGAAATATGCCGAAATCCGTTCGGGTCTATTTTCGCATAACGCTGAAGCTAGCCGTTGAACTGCATCTCAACAAGTAGCGTGGCCTCTCCCCTTTCCCTTTAGTTCTTCATTCATAGTCTCTTCTTAGTTAACATGTTCGAGTAAGAAGGTGCGCTTCGTGTTTGTTGTTTTTTGGGTCGCCATTGTAGTTTAAAATGAAAAATTAAATTTACTGTTTTCTTTAATTGACGGTCTTGCTTAGTTATTCAAGTGGTTTTTTTAGTGGGATAAAGACCAAAAATAAAAGAACACTATATATAAAATTCTCGTGTCACAGTTTTAGACGCCATACTCCTCGGAAACGGCTTGGCCGATTTTTATGAAACTCTTTATGTATATTCGGTAGGTCTGAGAATCGGTCCTAATCTATTTTTCAAACCCCTAAGTGATAAGGGTGGTCCACCCCAAACATTTTTTTTATTTATTGGACAAAAGTTTTTATTTTTATTTATGATGTGGTATTAAAAAATTCATACAACCCTTAATTTTCACCCTTCTATGATAAACCCCTATTTTTGAATAGCCATTTTAGTAATTTAATCATTTTTAACCTTATAACTGATCGCTTATCACTAGATCAGTTATTCCCGCCAGGCGTCTACCGGTGTCACTTCTCACCACAAACCTAGAAAAAATATAGACAGCGTCGGTTCATGATATAGGTCACGTGACAGGTGCTTTATGTTGGCGGTTGTGCAAATATGATGGCTGCATTGCAATATGAAATTAACTAACTTGCTGTCATTTTAAATGTCATTAAAGAATGTGACATGAATGTGACCAATCACAGTAAACAAATGAGTTCACGCTACAATACAACCAACGTAAATAGGCATAAAAACCAAGTTTTAGTGATTCTGGATCTTTTAGGGCAGCCATGAATTAGTAGTCGCCGGCAATATGACACTGACACAGTCTATATTTTTTCTAGGTTTGTGCTTCTCACCCATTAAACAGCACAGAGTAAGGATAAGAACGAAGCCGACTACCAAAATATTCACTAGAAATAATTCATATGGCGTTTATAAATAAAAAGAACACTATATTTATAAAATAGAAAAAAGATTACTTCAGTACCTACTTAATTTTAATGAACATGCTGTTATTAGTTATGTGGCCTTGACAACGCGGTTTCGCTTTAACACTCGAACGCGTCATCAGAAAATTTGTAGCGCAGAAGAAGCGTTGTAATATCGATTGTTATAGGTTCATTTGTTTATCTCTTGAAAGATCGAATACATATTTTTTCGATTTTCTGTCATTATTAGGTCTTCCAAATACGTGGTTAAAATTAATGAACTATGACAATTTGTTGCAGGATGCTTAAATATGTGACGTCACACTAAACGAGTCTATATGTTTCTTCTCGCAAGTATTAGGCACTATTTTCAAACCGTCAGAAATGCTCATCCAACTATTTCTTGAATTACAAACACCGAAAACAGATTCACAACTTAACTGGTCGAATATTTAATAACAGTTTGAAACCAATCCCTGACTCTTGTGACAACCGACCTTATTGCCAACACAAATTATTAAAATTAGATAGGTATAAAGAAATTACAGAAATAATTTTGATTAAGTTACGATAACATTATACAAGTACAAGGTTTTACTATCTTGTATGAAGCTAAGTTAGTTTTTAAAAGTCACAAACGAAGTCGTCCGTCCACGACTTGTGATCGAGAAATATTTTTACCCCCCCGCTTGTTCGGTTTTCCTCGGTTGTAAAAAACCTTTGACGTACTAGCGCAAAGTTATAAAACGAGTGCGATGATATAAACACGTCATAAATTTCCCTCAAAAATTTTCTATTTACGAGCGTGTTGCTGTATAAAAAAACTTTTGATTCAAGGATGCCCGGTTTGGCCGATCTCCAATTCTTACATGCATCACAGTCATCGTTATCCAATACCTGAAAAAAGCTAATGGGCGGGAACCTCGCTGCCACAATATTTATTCCGGTTGATTTACATTTTCGTAAAATGATTTACGTACCCTTGAGATGCGCGCCAAATTCATGTTTACAGGAATCTGAAATAGACCATGAAATAATTGAATCGTTTGATTTTCGATGTATACATATGTAGTATTTATGTCATTCTATTTTCTCGATCTTCTGCATCTATTGAATATTAATAATGACCCAGATCTTTCTGGCAGTGATGTATGGCGGTGAGTGTTCACTTGTTTTTGTTAAAGGACATATTCAGTGGATATTTTCGTACAATGCGGTTATTATACAAGGTGTACCAGTAGTAAGTATTCAAAAGTTGTGAGCTTGTAAAACAGGTCGAAAAATTACGAAAACCTTAGTACAACTTTTGTCAGTGGCGGCTTCTAAGGGAGATACGCTCACTTAAAGGGGTAACCTCAGCAACAGTTTTTAATGCTTACTACTGTTACACCTTGTATAATCCATGATGCATATGTTCGTGATGTTTTTGGTTTCCAAGATAAGAGTGCCTTGGAAATAAACTGTTAGACCATCGCGTCGCCTTTGCAATCAGCCGAATTTCAATCTAGAATTCTGTAATGTATATATGGCGACTTCTGTTACTATATGGAATCACAAATGTCAGGTTCGGAAATGTCAATTAATTTCCCGAATGTAATTCAATGTTTTATCCACGACCACTGCTAAAGCCAGTCAATTAAGAGAGTGAAAGCCGTGTGAGACCAGGTGAAAATTATGGTTTTGAAAAACGTCATATTTGACAAATTTATTTTTATCAAGAATATTGATTGTCAGCTAAATACTAGAAAGTTTTGAAATTGTTTCTATGATATGCCTTTGTTTATTTGTCAACAAGAGTGAAAAAATTTGCAAAATCGACACAAAAAATAAGTGAGAATTTCTTCAATCCGGCTGAAATCCAGCAAGAAGCCCAAGAAGCAACATTCATTAAGTCTGTTACCAGCGAAAAGTAAAAGTGTATACGAGAAGGAATTGGTGCAATTTGAAAATGGCGAAAAAAGAGGCATAGGAGAAGGAGCAATAACAGAAGAGGTGCCCTCTATCCTACTTTTTCAATGTGGAGAAAAGGTTTGCTGTATCATCGATGTGGTCAAAATATTCCATGCTAAAATCAATTTTGAAAGTGCACAAAGGTATTTATATTCATATTTGAAAGTAGAATCACGAAATTATAAACCAAAAAAGGCAAAGATCCTGTTTTTCTCCAAATCAAAGATTTTTTAAAAAAAGCACCGGATAAGAAATATTTATAAGTTAAGGTAGAAAATACAAGATTTTAATATTTCAATTTATACATTGAGCGTTTTATTTTGAACCCTTTACAAGTTACAATGATCATGGGAGTCACAGGTGCTTGTCAATGCTTTAACCTTTTTGATTATCACCTATGTCCAAGATAAACGCAGTTATCTATACGTACTCATTTCGGATACGAAAACAAATATTACAAGAAGTGTAACGATCATGGAAGAAGTTTTTTCAGTCAATGCTGTAGAAATGTGTCGAACGTACATCAATCTGCAATCTAAAAATGCCGATGGGAGATGTTTCTTGCGATAAGTGGCTTGAAAATGTACCATACACAATCAATACAATCTCAAAAACGTTTTCAAAAGTACGCAAAAAAGTATGGTACAAACTGACAAGGTTAAAATTGGCTCTTTTCCAAAATACAACAATTACACTGTTTAATTTTTTATTACAGACGCGCTATTTAGCGCAGTACTGACCCTAGCAGCTGCAATACAACAATACGAGTAGGAACCGAAATCAATATTGAGTGAACGAAGCCTTGCTCGAGAACAACAATGGCAGATCAAAGAATCTCATCTAAGACTGAGGATTTGCAAGTCCATTTTCTTACTGGCAGAGACCAGTTCACACCCAGGTCATAGCTAACAACCCACAAAATCACTATAGATCAATAATAGCCGTGAAATATTGAAAAATACTTTTCCTAGATTCGGATAGCATTCTTCTAAATTTTACATATCAACTGCACATTGAGAAAATTGTATATATTATAACATTATCACATCCCACAAAATTCTTTTAAAATTCCAGTAACACTTGAACTGATGGACATTATTAAGTATTTTCACGGTGTATGGAAAACAGTGGTAAGGTACAATTCACGATTTTTCATATTCTCTAGCGCATTTCCGCCCCAAAAGTTGAAGGAAATGATCCGATTCAGCATTATATTTTAGTACTACATTAATCCAACTATAGGTGGATTTAGATATAATTATTTGTCCTTGAAACGTCAGTTTTAAGAACTTCCACCAATTCCTAACATGATGTGAAGAGGTGATATCATAGCTTTAAAAAAGGAAATTAATGTTTTCTGATGGTGTTTTAGATACTTGGTTCAAGTGGAGTTCTTTTTCCTATCTCTATTTATCCCATTCGCATAACAAGCACACATTTGTTTGTGGATCTCTATTGTTGCCCCAATGATATTGTGAGAATTTTCAAATCCTTCTAAAATTTGTCCCGTATGCTTCTCTCATTACAATTGAATGTGCTACTGAAATGAAGGTGTATACATTAAGTGTTATGTAGCAGGATAGCTTTCAATCTTCTCTTTGAAGAATCTATGAACAATATGTTCATTTGGTGAGATGTAACTGGTCTGCTACTTCCTGCTCGGCCTAAGTGGTTCGACTTGCAGGAAGCATTAGCCCGCGGAGTAGTTGTTTTCTGCAGTATCATTTATAATATGTTCATTTGTTAGAATTGTAATATTGAATTTGTTAACTGGAAACAGTTGACTTTCTAACAAATATTTCAGGATTTTACTGTTTCTGTTATGATTAATCGATGATTTTATTTTATTATTATTTTCAACAGGATTCGGTTTCAGCAACCCGAAAAACATAATATAGTTTTGTATATTTTGATTTGACCTTGGGACTAACCTGATGAGTTTAAATGAATATCTGATTCGAATCCAGCAACATCAAAAACATAAAAATGTACGATGGTTTTGAAATGAACTGAATCTTTCTGTACTGTCATTTAATTCAGAATCAATTTCAACTTATGAGTGTCTTATTGCCATTTTTGATGAACCTTCTTGGTACATAATATCTATACGTTGACTCCTTTTGATATGTTCGGAATTTAACATCAATTTGAAAAAATGCATTTTTACCTCTTCTTAAACGAATTACATCACTCCGGATACCAATGCTCCCGAACACAAGGGAGACCTTCACATACGCTTCGTATTCAATTTCTGGATAATCCAATTAAAATTGATGGGGCGTTCGTCATGAGCGGATAGAGGGGCGCCTGTGTCTGCGGGCAGGGGCGATTAATAACTGCAAATGGGGGGAGGCGCTGCCAAAGGGATTCCTCAGATTCGAAATTAACTCGTATGACTAACAAACGGGAAATGGCTCCATCCGAAGGCTAGCGAACTTAATGATACAGATGGATCCGTCGACGGCTCCGCGTCCCTTTGATGTCTCTGCATGCGCCGGGGGTAACTGGCTAATGAACTGTGAGGGTTTATCATCGGGTTACGGGGATGTTATGAATTGGGAATATTAGGGTAAATCGGCATTCCGAATGTTTTCGCAATTTGACAAGATTAGCTTCGCAAACTTTTTCAGAATTGTGTCTGTCAATCAATGCACGGAAATAACAGTCTGGAATCATTGGCGCAACTAGCATCTATTTTTTGGGGGGGAAGGGGGTCAAATATGCCAAAAGGGTTTTACTTTTTTTGATCTGGTAGCCACGCTACTGCTTTGCATTGTGTCCTATTTTGCTGTAGCTATGATAAATTGTACCAAACAGATCCTATTTGATTTAACAATTTATTATGGCAACAAACAGGTCTTGAATATGTGAATGGTTTTCTTACAGCTTTTTTCACAACACAGAATAAAATGTGAAATAGTTGAAGTGATCAAAATGACCTATGTTGCTTGCGAAAAGTTTTTACCACACATACGTCTCATAACCAGAGAGTTTTGCCCAGATTCGCCATAATTTAACATATCATGCAGTTGTCATTGTTACTATAATTGTTTTTCATATGTACAGTTATAAGTATCAAGCAAGGGCTGTGCACAGAAAAACGAAACGCACTAACAGCAGCAGGTGACAGATTACAATGTTGTACGATACAGTATTAAGGATTTTCTGAGAAACTTCAATTGTCTTTTTCATTAATACTGATATAAACATAAATTACATTACAGTATCTTTTACTTTACTTTAGTTTGTAATTTCGTAATACAGGTTTACATTTTCTTGCGGTTGTATTTAATTTTTAAAATGTATGTATTCGTTTTTGTCATTTTTTTATAAGTTCCATTGTTGCTTTTGGTCAGATGTATCTCTCTAGTATCAGCACTTATATCCCGGACATCCTGTATAGAGAGTATATAGAATTATGGGATGTTCGAAGTCCCTTGTTCAGACAAAACAGATTTTCTTACTATTTTCAAAAATAATAACGCACGCCGCTGCTGCAATAGGAGCGTTTTTTTTATCACACAGATTCATGATGACTAACTTTATAATGTAGTATAATGTTTATAACTTGTTAAATAGCACTGTTATACAGGGTGTCCCGAAATTAGCGCGCAATATTTCTGCCATGTATTATACATGTGAAAATAAGTCAAAAAGTGACCCGCAAAATGCTTCATAAGGGGGCTAGAACGGTCCAAACAGGGAATCTTGAAGATGGTTTTTCCAGAATATCTTTCGAACTATTCAAAATAAAATCACGAAATTTGGTGGATAGCATACATTTCGCTTGCTACAAATTCTGTTCTTACAACTTAAAATATTTGCTCAGAGGTGTGACAGGCTGACGGGGCCCAAGATAAATATTGCCCCACTTTTTTTATTTTTGGGTATTTTCTCTTGTTGTGTAAAAATTCATAGTTTTCTATACATTTTCTAATCATTAATCAAACGTGATACGATTTTCTGATTTAGTGCATGAACCCACAAGCAAGTGGGGCAAGCGTCCCCCTCTCCTTCCCGTGTTGACGTCTCCTTGTTACAAAGTGCTAAAACAACTCTAATACGGAAATTAATTAAAAATAATAGAAATAAATTCTACTTTCCATACTGTATCAATATTATAATTGAAATTAGTTCCACAAGCCTGCTTCTAAACGGCGGTGAAAATTATATCCCCCCGAATATAAGAACCATTCTGTTGAACATACTTTCTATTTAAAAATGTATACACATTTTTATAAATTTCAGAACTATTTACCGTATTTGATACACGGGAGGGACCCTAAATTTTTACGGCTCTGTTTACGTGGTTCCCAATTCCTTGCTTAAATATTTACGTTCGCATTAATTTATCAAATACACGTTACTCAGTGAATATATTTGACATGCTTTTGACTTCCGCCGACTTTTAAACAGGTCCGTGTAAATTTTTCGAGTTGATAGATCGCATGGCAAATATTTATTTAGGTCGCGGTTTTCCGCAAAGTCGAGATTTTGTTCTCGGATGGGTGTACCTTGGCGCTGATTTAAGAACAGCGCGATGGAGAGGAAATCGGCATTGAATCACTGCACTGCTGAAATAGGAATTTGTCTACTCAAATGAAATTATGAAATATTAGATTATTCGTAGCCATGCAGAGCATATCGATGGAAATACGCAATGCTGCAATACTGTCTGATTTTGTCGTTGGTTTTTGATTCACAATGCTTATAGAGTGGTGTAATATACAGGATGATTCAGAAATTACTACTCATTTTTTTTTGTTTCCTTATAATTGGGCCTAAAATTTTGTTTTTTGCAAATGTCTTTAGGGCTCTTAAATCGATTTTAATGAAATTTGGTATGGGGTTGTAGATATTTTATCTGAATATTGTTAAGGAAGTAGTTTTGTTAAGTACCACAAAAGGCCACGAAGTGTTTTTTCAAACACTTTTGTTTTTATTTTTTCCTATATATTCGCTATTGCATTGAAGCAGCGTTTCATTCTACACAAAAATTACTTTTTTCTTTATTTATTTGAAGATTAATTTTCCAGAAAAAATTGCTAAAGCTGTAGTGCGAAAATTGGCAAATGTAACTGAATAATAATAATAATATCTCTACCTCTCATTCTAATTACGAGGATTAGCCCAGAAGTTGAAGACTTGTGCGGGAGAGGGGGCGGCATATTATTATTAAGCAGGCCGCATTTGCGCCCAGGAACGACTTACGTTGGTAGGCCCTAACCATCATTCAGTGCAGGAATGAGGGAAACCTGAAAAACCTCATTAATTAGGGGGGTAGTCAAATTTCAACCGGTATCAATCTCTCACATTGACCCAAGCCAACATTCTTCCACCCTACCATACCCGCAGAGAGGGTGCCAATTTCTTCACGAATATAGCTTATATATAGTCTACCGGCTGCGGGGGTCGAACCTACAGCGATCCAGTCGCCTCGATTCAAGTACTGACGCCTTAAACCGCGCGACCACTGACCGATCCAAAACCGAAAAATACGTAAACCAAATGTAGAGTCTATTATTCATAAGGATATCATATCAAGACGAATATTTTTCAAAATGCTCGAAAAAATATTTTTTTTATTTAAGGCTTGGTATTCTACAAAAAAATTTCAGGTTTATTTTACTATCTTTAGGAAATTTTTTAAAATTACGTAATTTTCTAAATCCCTTGAAAAAAAAAATAAAATGACAACGTAATCATGAATGGACATACCAGTATGTCACACAATCTGTTTTTCCATTCTCCAATCTCCATTCCGGAGATATTTGCAAAAAAACAAATTTTGGGTCCAATTTTCAAAAATTAGAATTTGTGGAAACAAAAAAATAACAGTTAAATAGTTCCTCATGCAGATTATACTCGAGTATACTCGAGACAAGAATTCAGACGACTTACGTCATACGAACAAATGAATAATTCATTATATTTTTATCAAAATACTTAAGAAACTGCAACTGGTAGTAATAAAACTATATACTACACTAAAAGTTTGCATATATATTGCACTAAATTGTAAAAAATATTGTTTTTAACACGACCAAATGTCGAAAATTACATTGACAATAAAAACAAATGTGTAACGTCAACCGACGTAAGACGTCTGAATTCTTTACTGGAGTATACCCATTTTTTTCCTAGTATTTCTGAATCTTCCTGTACGTATGTTTTATAGTAAAAATCTTAGATACTATTTGTCTGTACCTTTACCTAATTAATATTATTGAATATTGTCTAAATCATAAATTATCTTGACAGAGAACTGTATTTTACGAGGGTTATTAATAAGTTGTATATAAGCTTTTACTGGTTAGTGCTTATACGAGGGTTATTTATTTTAACACAGCAACTATAACAAATCTTCAAACGCCCATTGCCGGCCACTTAAACTGACGCAACACATCGCCGGTCATGAATATTGAGTTGATAGACAGGAAGAAGAGCATCGGCAGAAAGGAATGTGGAGAGTGGACTTATTAGAATATCATAGGAAGGAAAGGTATATTTACGCTGATAACAATTGTTTGTAATATTACACTGTGGTTTGTTGGTTATTTATTACCTAGGTCAATAGTGTGACAAATAGCACACCAGAATGTAATACTACAACTCTAACGGAAAATTACTTTTTTACGGGTAAAGTCCTGTTACCATTTATATGTAACGATATTTCCACAGTTTAGCAGCGTTGAATGTTTCTTATTTGTCTGATTACAAGAGTATATTTCTATTTCGAGTTGGTAGACTAGGAGAATTAGGTACGTCGGCAGGAGGAAAATTTTAGGCGCGAAATGGAGAATAACCGTCTTTGGAAGGTGCTTTTATATTTCAGATTTTATATATATACTATTGCCTGTTTGTACCTTTACCTAATATTATGTGACCGTTTGGAATACACAATGACTTCTGCTTGAATTTTGCATGGCTTCCCCAACATACTACAGCAATATCCAATAACAAATCTGTTAACACTGGGAGGATAAGACATTATTTGTCGCGTAAACACATTCGATATTTTATGAATGAGCCTGTATGGATTCAAAACAAATAGATTAGGGTTTGTTGAACGTATATGTATGCAATTTAACGGATAATATTAGCGCTACAAATAATGAGAAGCACGAGCAGTCCCACTAGACAGATAAACACTATAAATTTAGAACTTTTCCACATGTGCAAAAAGCTATTGGTTAAATATTTGGTTGGTGTTACACATTATTTGCGCGAGTCCAAGAATTGTGCAGGCATATGGTCCTGCCTGTATCAACATGGATATACAGTTTAGTTGAACCAAAATGACAACTTACAATATGTTTATGGGCGGTACACAATAAAATAAAAACTAGCGAAGTATTTACATTTAAAAATTTTATTCTGGATTTCTTATTAACAAAAAATCCAGACCAAACCACTGTTACTAATTGGTATGAAAAACCTATCAGTTCTGGAAGACTTAAATTATCGTTCATCTCACCCATTGCAGCAAAAATGAGCAATTTATGAAAGCTATGTACAATAAAATCTTGGTACTGAGCAATATTTGTTTTCACAATGAAAATATTCGTGATATAAAACAGAAAATTAATTGTAATGATTACCCCACTTCCCTTTTTAACGTCATCTTGAATAATAATAATCGTAATTATAATAATAACATTAATAATAACAATGGCGCAGGTGTGAATTCGGAAACAAATAATCCAGTTAATAATATTAGATATGTTTATGAGAAAAATTGAAAATGATTCTTAGTAGTGAAAATGTAAAATCGTTATCAATATTAATGACATAATGACACACTTTAAAACGAATTTGGCTATTTATTTCGAACTGCTGACGTACTGATAATGAAATCTACTTTCAACATTCAACATTAGTACTTAGTTGTTCCATTTATCAATAGAGATCCAATGAAATTTCTACTCAGAACTTCCAGTTGTTTAAAAACTGATTGAGGTGGTGTCATTATTATTGCAAACGATAGTACGTGTTGTTTTTCGCCATAACAGGGCAATAGGTCAACTATATTCGTCCATGAAAGACAAACTGGAAAAATCGTATCTATCTCACGCAGTTTATGAGTATTCAATGTTATGATTGTTTAGGGATGTAGTATTAACAAAACAGGACAGCATTGGCTCTTTATCATTTCAAACATAACTATAATTTCAATTTTCATAATGATTCAATTAAGATATTTGATAAAGAATATAATTACCAAAAAAGACTTATTAGCGAGATGCTAAGTATCATTAAGAAATTTATTAAATGACAATAAAATATGAACATTCAATACATTATTCCTTTCTTTTGTTGTCAACGTCTTATTTTTATTACTTTTTCTTATCGGGTTTTTTACTTTTTCACCAATAAGTATCTCGATGTCTGATATTTGTATATTTGATTTGTAAGACTATTTGAAACATTGCAGTTTACTGCTATAAATAATTTATATCTCATTGAATAAAAGCATTTCCTATTTGACTTATTCGTTGTATGTTAAATAACAATTTTATCTTTTTGACTCTGGTTTTGGCTCACTGGGTAAGGTTGCTACTAATTTTTTAATCCAATTCTTTTGTCTTATTTGTTTGGTTGTTGAATTGATAATAATCTGATATGTTTTTTCAAATTGTTTATATTCTTATCTCTTGTTTCCTATTGTAGCCCTAAGGAAGATTTAAATAAAATCGAAACGTTGGCTTAGTCACAAAATCGAGACAATTAACTGTATTGTCCTTTTTTCCGATCATTCCTTCCTAAACATACTTTTAAGGATATTAGCAATATATCATATATATTTTTTAATTATTTAATTTAACAAGTTACATTTTCTGAGCTTTCAAGGACTGCTAAATTCTGACAGCACTACCCCACGTCTAGCTGTTAAACGCGATTTCCGCATTTTGTTATGCAAATTACAAATTACTTGGCCATTAACGAATGTGTTAAATGAAGTTGTGTAAGTACGCTGGCCATTTGCATAAAAATGTGCGAGCGAATGTCACAATTACACCGCGATAGGAATCTACAACTTATGGACGAAACTCCAGGATGTGATGATAATCGACAGCTAATCATAATCAGTAACGTATCGCCAATTGAAGGTATCGTGAATTTAAATTTTGGACGTATGTAGGTAACTTACTTTTTAATGCAAGGCATGCCCTTGCAAAAGAGATAGGCATCTTATCAGATACATATTTTCGTTGAATTTTAATCAATACGCTTCATGAAATTTAAAATCAAAAAGTGTCAATTGCGTTTTATTAAACTAAACTTGCATCAGAATTCTACGAACGCGAAAGGAATTTTTCTGCGCCAATGATTTTATTGAACTTTGATCATTTTATTAAGCTAAATATTTATACAATTGACTGCTAAATTTGCATAGACTGTAAAATAAAAATAAAACTTTGTAGTAAACTAAGGATAAATGATGTAGCAGCTTAAATATGACATACAGGGTGTTTTTATGCTCTTACGCCTGATTTTAAATGATTACATTTAATGACTTACCTGAATTGACGAAACTTTTTAATTAAGATCGCCGTATTCTTAAAATAGTGTTTTCTACAAATACAAATAATTTTAGACATTTAAGAACTGAATAATATAGAGGTTAGCAAATAGCAGGAATGTTACCTCATGCCATCTGCTAATATTCAAAGCTACCGAAGTAAAACGAATATATATTGACAGAAAGCGGTTTAGCCAACAAATTTTTAGGTATAGAAATCTTTTATAATACGTATTTTTTAATTTAATTGTAGATGTAAATATTGATATAGGATAAACTATGCAGTTCTGCATATAAGATTGTTTACTTTTGTTTATAAGTATGTGAAAATAATTGTTAAAATGTAGGGTTAGAATAGCAAAATATTGAGGAGAGTTTAAATAGTAAAAGTAGTTAAACAGAAACATCAAGAATGTTATTTTTGATACTACTTTTGTTCTACGTGCTTTATTTTTCGAGATTTCTGTACCTAAAAACACCACAAATTTGATTATTTTACTGAAAAAGTATATCTTTATTATACATCTTGAACTTGAGCATTCAAAAACTAAAATATAAACCTCTTAAAGAAAATCAAATAACAAACAAACAATGAAACATAAATATAATAAAAGGTAATAACACAACAAATATAAAAAACACATGCACAGCGTATGTATATTTTCACAATTCTATTCTCTGTCGATTCATATTACACTTCCATACCCCTATCTATCTTACTTTTTCTGTAAATCAGACTTTTTTTAAATTAAGCAAATTCATCCTATAACTATGAAAACGACTATTTAAAATACTGCACAATGACACTCTATATATTTTTTAACAATGCTGTAAAAAATATATTTTTGCAGTGTTATTATTATTTTCAAATGAACTTCAAAATAAAATTCATAACAACCTACAAGGTGGCTTTCAAGAAATAAAAAAATATGCTTATTATGTGTTGGCATTGCGAATTGTTTTCAAAATTGAAGATCTAATTATTGTTTTTTTTTATTACTGGATCTAATGGACTCCGTCCAACATTAAGAAGATAGTTTAACGAATCCAATGTTATTTTTTTATGTAAATACTATAAAAATGTGTTTTTGTATAAACGGCTCTACCACATGTAAAATATTTATATTAAACTTTTGTTTTCGCAGTTCAGAATGTATCGTAGCTAAATTAGAGGCAATAATTTCAATACTTATTTATTTAGTAGATGTGTTGAAATTTGTACGTCACTTTTAATTGTCATATATTTTTCTTCACTATTTTCAGTTTACAGGATGGTGCGTAATTAATGGCAAATGAAGACATTCTAGATTTTTCATTTTAAAATATTACGATTTAAGGCAACTTGTCGTAAATGTTGATAATAAAAAAAATAGTCAAGTGTCAAACTGTCAAAGTTGGAATTTTAAAGTGATTTTTTGAACACACGTTTACGATACCAAAATGGATTATTGGCCATAGCCTAACACCTGAATATTTGCAGTACTAAAAGTGAATAGTTATGTAAGGTGTTTTGTAAACTAATAAACTTAAGGCTGGGATTTTGTATATATATTTTTACCGTCTAACAGAGCTTCAAGCGAGGATACAGAACTCCAAGAAAATTGATATAATTGGTTATTATTATATATCAACGTATTCACAAACGTTTCCGCTAGTGCGTGAGATAATTTTCATTGCTCATAAAATCACAAGAATAATTAAAATAAATGTTAAAGTACCTCAATTTTAGCCACACAGTTACTACGCCAATATGTCGCAATTACGGCAAAATTATCACAGCCACAGCCACCAAATTACTTCACTCACTAACCAGGACATATAGGACAACCTGTGTTTCACTTTCAGATTAATATTTATTGCTAATTTTACATTTTGTGTCCTCGAGTAAAATCATAACATATATCACGGCTTCCATTTTTATGTACGTCAAAATGCACGATAAACTTCAGGGAACCGTGTGGTTCGGGCCTATACGGTTTGTATACTGTCTCATAGGCCTCGTTGATTCGCCGTTTCGCTCACTCAGGCTGTGTTTTCTACAAAATCCGCGCCTTAATACGAGTATGAATAATGTTGGATATTATAAATTAGCAGTACAAGGTAAGATGTTTATTTTGACTTTTTGTAGCTATATGTCTGTACCTCGGCTTCTACAAACATTAACTTAGCGCCCTAAGTGGGCCCCTGATAATGACGTCATCTGCGAACGAAGTGCAGGCTTTAGTCATTATAAATAAATAACCTTAGTTCTCCTTTACATATTGATATAATTCTTTTTTATTTACAATCTGTCTTGATGGGATGCTATTTCCGAACATCCTTACATCACTCACATCGTCAGGACGATTCGTTCCCCTCGATATTGATCACTGTTGTTTGTCTGTAACAACCTTGGCGTTTGTTTTCTGTCTGGGCCACGTGGGCCGTGCCATTAAGGGAAACCAAGAGATATAACTAGATCAAGTTATGTGGTTCAAGTGGAATCGATAAAAAAGAATAATGTCTTCGGCACGTGTGTAGTCAATCGGTGATAGTTATTGTTATTTTGTTGGCTCGCCGTCCATGAAAGCGAAAGGGGTTGGGCGGGGTTGTTAGTTAAGGAGGGGCGATGTAACACGACGTACCAGCATAATATTTTCTTGATGATTAAGTGGAGAATGTGCATTATTGTGATGAATTCAATTATTATGATTGAGTATTGAAGGGAAGACAACTTGTAAAATGTGAATTGTTATGAAGACATTTATGAAACTAAAGTGCTGCATAAATGGCGTAAGAACTTTCTTAAAGTAATTAAAATAATTTCTATAAAATAGTTTTATTTTTGCTGCAAGAATCTTCTCAAATATTTCTCTTGCGACCACTACAAAATTAATTTATAACGCTTTATAGTCAGTCTTGTAGATTGCTATACTATAGACATTATACAGTAAAATGACCTCCTGTAGCAAAAATAGTATAAGTGCAGACACAAGAACGTTCTGAAAATAGTTTAAATAATTTCTATAAAGCGTTCTTCTTGTTGGGATTATATTATCCTCACAGGTACTTTAAACAGCAAAATAGCGGCGGTTAACAAAAAAGTCTCAAATGGGATAGTAATACGATAAAATTGATGTCATGTAACCGCTACATATGTTTTATATAAATTTCTGGTCTTATAATTTTGAATTATGAGACTAGTGTGCTACTTGGGAATAGAATACAGGGTATCCCAACGAAAATTTGACCCCCCCTATAATTGGAAAACCGAATAATATTTGAAAATTCGCCGAGACCCGTCGATTTATGTTCTTGGGGGGAGCTCTTTTGATAGTCAAGCCAACTCGATATGTTCATCCCCCTAATGCCTAGCAACCCCAACTTAAAAATTTCAAATGCAACTACCCCACTTGTGGCACATCATTTTAAAGCCCTTTTCAGTGACGTACCGTTTTTAGAAATCGGTTGAGATTTGACAGAATTATTGGTTACAAACAAAAAGATGACAAACCAACTTACGCGTAGTAATTTCTACACAAATGCCCACCACTAATAAGATTTTCATCTACTACACATGACCGCATTACCTAATTGTTATTGATGTGTCTATCAGTTTACAAAAAAGTCAGAAATGAAATAAAAAAGCTGAAGCAAATAAAACTAGATACTAAAATAGTTATTAGTAGAAGATACTTAAGTTTATAGGAATTCAGACCTTTTCAAAATAACAAAAAATCAGTACTACAAAAAAAGTCGGTGTTTTTTGCTTGTGACGAAGAAATCGTTTCAGCCGTTATTGAAAGTATTAACGTGTGTTCAAAATAGTTTATTCTATCGCGGAAAGAGTAGAAATTGTTGCAATTTATTATCAAAATCACGATTGCGCTAAAGCTACAGCACCAATTTTTAATGCCAATCATTCTGAAAAAAAATGTAAACCACCAGTACCTTAAACACCTGATTGACAAATTTGTTGCAACAGGTTCGCTTTTAAACAAGAAACGTGAAGTAATTGGGCCAGTTCGAAATGAAGCAGTTGAAGTGGCAGTTTTGGATAATGTACAGATGGATAATAAGCAATCGATTACAACTGTGTCTCAAGCTTCTGGCGTATCCCGTTCCAGTGTTCATCGAATTTTGAAAAAACACAAGTTTCATCCATTTAAGATGACGCTGGTTCAAGAGTTACATGAAGATGACTTTGATCGCCGTAACCAATTTTGCGAATATTTTAGTGAACAACTTCTACTGAATCCAAATCTTCTCTACAATACATGTTTCTCCGACGAATGCACATTTATGTTGAATGGCGAAGTGAATAGACACAATTGTCGTTATTGGAGTGATACTAATCCGCATTTAATCAGACACCTCAAAAATTGAATGTTTGGGCAGGCATTTTGAGCGACCATCTTGTTGGACCATTTTTCATCCAAGGTAATCTCGATGGAAACACCTATCTAGAATTATTGGAAAGTACAATTGATCCTAGGATAACAGAGATTTTAGAAAGTGACGACAATTTACTAGAAAATGAAATAACCTTTCAACAGGATGGTGCGCCCCCGCACTATGCTGCTGCTGTGCGACTATTTTTGATGACCATTTCCCGGGGCATTGGATTGGCAGAAGAGGTCCCGTCGAATGGCCACCAAGATCTCCGGATCTGTCCCCTTTGGACTTTTTTCTGTGGGGTCATTTAAAATCACGAGTGTACGCCACTCAGCCGGAAACATTGCAAGTGCTACGTCAGAGAAGAATGCCGATTAATAACTGCGGATGTCTTTAATAATGTTCGAACAGAATTTGAAAACAGACTGTATTATTGTTTGGAAGTTAACGGGGGTCATTTTGAGCAATTCATCAAATAAATCTGATTTATTATTTGCTTCAGCTTTTTTATTTCATTTCTGACTTTTTTGTAAACTGATAGACACATCAATAACAATTAGGTAATGCGGTCATGTGTAGTAGATGAAAAACTTATTAGTGGTGGGCATTTGTGTAGAAATTTTTAAGTTGGGGTTGCTAGGCATTAGGGGGATGAACATATCGAGTTGGCTGTCAAAAAAGCTCTCCCCAAGAACAAAAATCGACGGGTCTCGGCGAATTTTGAAATATTATTCGGTTTTCCAATTATTTATTTTCAAATTTTCGTTAGAATACCCTGTATAACCCTAATAAAAATGTATGTGTAAAATGAAGATATAAAAAATAAAACTTTACAATAATCTTATAATATCTATCTGAAATATACAACATGTAATAACATTTACTTTTTATTATTTTAGGTAAATGTAGTTAAGGCAAATTAAAACGAAGACTAATTAAAATTGTGACAGCTGTATTTATCTACATAATTTGTCGTAAATCTATGTAGTATTGTTTTAGTGGATACACGATTTTTCCGTTTTATTTATCAAATTAGTTTGTGAAAAAAAAGAAGCAATCCTAAAAATGCAGAAATAGGTTGAGTATTTATTTTTTCGATTTTTTGTCTTTCTTAGACTTTTTGAATGCGTGGTTAAAATGAATGAGATTATGACTGAATCACCCTGTAGAATAATAATTATAATCATAATAACTTTAATTCTTGCATTGAATAGTACCATTTGACTATTAGTGGATCCCTTTTTTTCAATTATTCTTCTAAATAGCGAACAGTCATTATATGACATCGCTCTAATTATGCAAGACATCTGTTGAAAGGGTACGGGTCAGCGCTAACCCTCTCTAATCATTTATTGTTCGCTGACTAACGAACCCCACCAATAAAAAATAATGTAAACTTGCTGAGGCTGTGGTAAAGTTTATTTTCCGCCGGGACAAACACGTCGGTGATTCTTGCCAGGACCGGCTCAAGAGGTAGACAATAAATTAAAGTAAATATAAAGTTTTCCAAGTAGCAATTTAGCAAAATAAAATAATAACTATTTGGTATTCGGATATTCTAGAAAAAAATAGGTCAATCCAGCAGACTCCTGAGATCAAATTACGAGGCATACTTATCTATACAGGGTGTAACTTTGAATGGGGATCATATTTTTATGGAGGCTACTTGTAAGCTTTTAAAACTAAGTTAATTTTTTTCGTGGAAATTTTATTGTTTTACTTACTTAAGGGCTAAATAGGCCTGGTGTGAGTTAAACCATCACAACCACCAGCGGCAAGCACATAGGTACACTTCCAAGCTGCGAGAAATTTTATTAGAAAGTAAAATCTCTTTTCGTTTTCGTTTTATCTCTCGTCTTTGAAGAAAGTTCTATGCCCGAGTTAACACATTGCATTAAATCACTCAAATATTGGTCCAATTCTTGAAATTGCTGATATAATAGTTTTTTGAAAGGGATACATTTATAGCTGCAGTGTTGTTACTTAAGCAAAGCCGTTGACTGCATCTTTCATAAACTTCTTGGATAAGCTTTATTTTTATGGCATACGTGTGATTCCTCTAGATTTGATTAGGTTAATATTTAACCAATAGAATGTAGTGCGTTTCCTATAGCAATAGCTTATCAAATTACACATCTATTCAGCATGGAATTCCTCAGGGGTCCTTACTGGGGCCACAGTTATTTGTTATTCATATTAATGATTTATTATTCGCAGATCACCCGACGTCAATATGTTCTCATAAACATAGAGATACAGTCTTGAGGTTGGCTGAAAATGGCCTTGTTAAAACCGAATCATGGTTTATTTCAAATAACCTTAAGTTACATAAAGATAAAACACAAACCATTTTATATGTTGATATGTATGTAAAACTATTGATAGTTCTCTCCAGTGTGCACATCACATTGAAGGTGTTTGTAAAAATAATTGAAGAAAGGTATATTTAATAAGAAAAGTCTAGAAGTGTCTGGATGATGTAGCATTGCTTAAGGTCTATCATGGTGTTATGCGCCCATTTTTAAGTTATGGAGTGGTTCTGTGGGGTAATGATCCATTTGTTAATCGCTAAACAGAAGAAAGCTATACGCATAATCTGTAAAGTCGGACTTTTTGAGCATTGTCTCTGTTTAAAAAGTTAAAAAGTCCCTTTAAATCTATAATAAGCTTCTTGTGCATATAAAGATGCTAAGCAATGCTCAATTTCAAATCAATATCAGGTGAGTTATGCTTGATCACCATTTTTATTCTGTTCCTGAATATGCACGGCGTCGTTACCAATAGAAACCGAGCTACCATTATTTAAAAGAATGTATAAAAGGGTTAAGGATCAATTTATGTACATCGAATTTTACTGGAACGTGAGTTGTAATTTGTTCACGCGTTGGGCGACGTTTACCTGAAATAGGCAAATATTCGCCTATTCAATCTTTCTCTAAAGTACGAGTATTACAGTAAGGTGCAGTTTTAGAGAAGACCTCCAGACCCGGCCCTGTCCCTACGTTTGACTTTTTTAATCGAACCGCCCGGTCACGCATAAGGAAGAGGAGGGTTTTCTCGACCGATGGGGAATTCTTTCATACACTAGGGTCTCTGCGAATGGCTATGCGTGCGTTGGCTTAATCGATGCGACACTTACGGGGTTGGGAGAGAGGGGTGCTACCCTACAAACTCGATTACAGGGGTGGGCTGATAAGAGATGGAATTGGGCTAATGAAAGAATGAGTAACATAAATTAGGTCAGATCTCGCGCCAGACGTCGCGCTTCAAGGGTATTTCAGTGTTTTTTAAATTTGCTGGCGAAATTCATTAAATTATCATTTAAAGTTTAATATTCCTTCCATATGTCATTCTTTCATTGAAAACGTACATAAATAGTTTTTCTTCAATTATCTTTAAGATTCTACAGAATATTAAATAGCAAAAAAATGACGTATATGATATGCACTCTTAAGTAAAGGTGCACGAGTTGTTTTTTTTTTAAATAGTTACAACCAGAATAGCTACAAAATCTGTCATAATTTATGATTAGATTGCCACTGTATTGACTGTGTCTTCAGTTGTGATTGCTTTTACTTTTTGGATTGTTTTTTAATTAATAAATATATCAGTTATTGACTGTGTATGAATTTGGTTTATATGTGTAATTAAACGTCTTACGTGAAATTTTCATTTGATTCTAAACTTGATATTCTATATTTTTCATATACTAATTTCAGTATGTACAAGAAATATTATTTCACTACATACTTAACGCTTCGTGTGTGTGGGTTGTTAGTCCGACATGGAGTAGAGAAAGGCGGCTAGATATAGCTGCGCTACTTCGCGTTACTCATGGTCATGGTCGATACTGTTAGACAGACGTAAAGCAGCTAAGGTTATTCGTCGATTATCTCACCTATGGCATACTGATGAGAACTAATAAGCTTGAAACCGCGTCGTCTGGTGTCTGAAAGACCAACAGTAGACAGCTAAACAAAAGCTCAGCCAGGTACAAAGGATTGCTTGCCTGAGGATAACAGGAGCTATGCGAACAACACCCACCATAGCAATGGAGGTAATGTCTGCCACCTTTGGATGTTCATCTAAAAGAAGTGGGTCTGACAACTATGCTTCGTCTCAAAAAATACTAGTATTATACTAGATGTAGGATGTGGAGAAGTTAGGAGTCGCCCGTGGAATGGAGTCGTCAAGAAGATGCCTCTTCTGCAGGCTCACACTGACAGTATTTCATCCAAGTTTGCATTTGACAGACACTACACGGTACTTATCAAGAATGAGGAGATTGTGACAATGTAATCAACATCTTCACAGACGGATCAAAAAAGAAGGAAGGTGCAGGATGTGGAATCTATTCCAGATCCCTACACATTCAATAACAGTGGGCAATTGATAGACGTGCTACTGTGGTACAAACGGAATTAGCAGGTATAACCGTAGCCACCAAAAAAAATGTCCGTAAATATACAACGGGCAAAACCATCAGAATCTACACAGATAGTAGACAATCACTACTGATCTTACTTAATTATAAGATCACAACTAGATCAGCATGGCAATGCCATCATGCACTGGTAGTGGCGTCAACCAATAACAGCATCTCTGTATGCTGGGTGAAGGAACACGGGCGGTGCAATGGCAATAAAGTAGCTGAACCAGGAGGGCATCGGGTCCCAATATTTTTGGACCTGGTCCCTCTAGTATGTTTCCGTTGTAATTATCAAGGAGGACACCCACGAAGAATTTAGAAAACGGTGGAATGAAATAAATAGCTGTGAATTTGCTAAGAAGTTCTTAGAGTACCTGCAAGGATACAGGCAAAAGTATCTGACCATATCTGGGATGAATCTTCGCCTGGTGACAAGTATTCAAGCTGGACACTGTTGGTTAAGGAAGTACCTTTATTATTTGAGGAAGTGTGAAACGCCTTATTATAGTGGTTGCGAACAGGAAAACGAAACAGGACTCCATGCACTTTGTGAGTTCCCTGCCATTTCGTCAATAAGAGATTCTGTGTTGAGAGAACGATCGCCTTCTATGGGCTACATTAGATATTGATCTTCTAATGGGAAGAAGTACAAAGGGATCTAAGTGCTGTAGTTTCTTAAACTACCCTCTCCACAATTACAGATTCCAGAAGCTCGAAACCGCTATATGTCTGCTAACGAGTGATTTTAACTTTTTGCTATAGATTGTCCAGGTGTCATTCAATTCTGGTCGTGGCATTGGCCCGCGGAGTACTTGTTTCTTGGCATTCTCGTTTTGAGTACGGCTCTGTTAGGAGCCACGTCTGCCGGACATTCTCATATACACTCACTATGACTGGTGCTAATGACAGTATTCTACACATACCTTAATCTTTATTCTGTCATCTTACCACCTTCTATCGAGATTAACAAAAATTAACGAAGTAGTTTCTTTTGTTCTGTACATCTGCATTCCCAGAAATATTATCTCTGATAGCGTGATAAGTGAGAAGTGTCAGTTAGCATCTTTTTATTTGTCCTTTTTATCCTCCTCGACTACCCACTCTCCGCACGACTTAATGAGATAGACTTGCTCGCGTTAGGAAATTATTCTTGGAAAGAAAAATATTACGTAAAACGGTAAAAACCGTTTATTGTGGTATCCACAAATATTTGTCGAGATAATTTTAGAAACTTTTATTATGAGTGCGTACTTAGTGTGTAAAGATAAAAGGATAGGGTGTTGTGGAATATTAAAACAATAAAACGATATTTTAGTTTAAGTTTTATTGTTTCAAGCCGTCATTAGTTTGTGAAAATATTACAGTACATCTCATCGATATTAAGGAATATATAAAATTTCAAAAGACGTCGAAACTAAGTCGTGTAAAATCTTTAGAATATGCATAATATTATGTTGTCATAATTCTATAGATGATGTTCTGTTTTAGTCAACTTACTCGATATTACTCAAGGCGAGGTGGTTATTAAGGAAATATTTTATATCTCATCGTCAATTTTACCCCAATCAAACTCACTGCTGAATATAAAAACTTATAGCGGAACGGTGGCTAGAACGTGCTATTTGATTGTAACGTTGCAACATCTCACAAAACAAGATAACCGCTTTCTGTACATCACGGAAATGGGTCCTTGTCTTTATAAAATTTAGTCTTTTAGCAGGTATCAAATATGTATATATGACAGTAAGAATTACTAGTATTTCACTAATTCGCAATAACGTTTTTAAGAAGTCGTTTGATTGCACTGAGGCTGTTTGCTATACGCATTTCAGGTGTAATTCAAAGGAGCAACGTTTTTAGACACCCAGTCCTTAGATAGTACTGTTCATGACATTGGTACAATCAAATTAAATCAGGAAATTGGTGTTAGCACATGACGGCAATCTAGATCTAGATCCAAAAAAGTACAGTCACACCTTAAATCGTCTCTAGAATCAAAAACAGTAAAATTATACAGGGTGTTGTAAAAACTCATAGTTGATAACAAATATCGTAAAGTTTAATTTTTCCCTGTATAGTATGTCCTCTAAATCACAATTCCCTATCTAGAAAGCTCTGAGTGTTACGACTTGTTCAGAGATTAAAGTCTGAATTTAGAGATTAAAGTATGAAGTTTGAATTTAGATATTAAAGTATGAATTCAAAGGTTAAACTTAAAACTATGAATTCAGAGATTAAAGTCTAAACTTAAAAAAGTTGTAGACATGGCCCTTCTACGGCTTCGTAAGGATGTTATAAAAAGCGTGGTGAATAAAATGTGTCGAACATGAACACATAAAAATTAAGGGAGACTATTATATAAAGCTGATTTTGAGTACCTATCTTCTTGTTATCAATTTATCGTACTGGGGAGATTTATGAATCACTTTGTATGCCAGGTGAGTTATTTTACACTGAATAAACATTTTTCTTGAGCATAAATACGGGCACTTTGTCGCATAACATGTTCCAGTACGCCTCGAGGGAAAACGCATCCCTACTAGTCATTGGAGCTCACATTATATGTAACAAACGAGTGCTATTTTTCTTGGCCAAAATCCAGAGTAAATATTTTCGCTTCTTCCATTCCTTTAACTGCTGGATGATACATGTAGATAACTGTTTAAAAGTCGTGTATTATAAAAATCCTCGCAAATAGGTCAGTTATTTACAAGATAAAAATAACAAACATGGCCGTTAAAGGATCGCGTAAACTGTTCTAAGGATCAAAGTAGGATTTGACCTAGAAAGAATAAAATGTAAATACTTGAGAAATACAGAAATAATAGAAATAATATTCCGTTAAAGTCATACAAGATCTTTCGTGATGTATACAGGATGCCCTAAAATTAGTCTGCCAAACGTCAACAGCAGAATCTATATTCAGAAATAGGATGTTTTAATAAACATGAAACGTAAAATACCCATTAAGAGAGAGCCTCTTCAAGGGGAGTCCATAACAGGAGTTTTTTTAATGTCTTTGGGACGGTATAAAATACTTATACTTTATAACTATCACATTACGAATCTGACAGTATTCCAATACCTTAAACATTTCAGTTCAAAATGTATCTCAACTTTTCGTTACACTTCGTTAAAATGCTTCATTTTGAAGTAAACCTTATTTCAAAATTTCATTGTAGATATACCGTAATCTATCACCAAATGCTCTAAATTAAACTAAATGTGCTCTAACTGAAGTGAATATGCTCTAACCGAAGTAAATACGCTCTAACCTAACCTAACCCAACCTAACCTAACTTAACCTAAACAAATGTGGTAGCACCAAAGTAATTTTACTCTAATCTAAGGAACTGTGGTCATAAGAAAGTGATTTTCCTGTAACCTAAGCAAAATACGCTCTAATCCAAGTAATTTTGCTGGCGAACTGCCCTTTTTGATTTTTTTTTACAAAATTGCATTTATAAGAGTCTTCTGTACATATTGACAATGTTTTTTCATAGCTACCATGACTGTCCCTGTAAATTTTTGAAGCGCCCATGTTGATAAGAAAGAATTCAAAATAACACTATGGAAAATGTTTAGTTATAACATTTTAAGAAAAATCGATCAGACGGTTAATTTTATTTTTACAAATCATGACTTTCAAACTTTTCGTCAACGGGCAGTGACTCAATTCTTTTCAATGTTAAACTCTTTATAGCAATTTTCAAATCTATATCTCACTTGACTCTCTGTATATCTTTAGCTCAAAGTCCGTCATAAATGATCCTGTATAAATCTACAATATGAAAAAAAAAGCCAAAAGGTGTAAAGATATAGAACTAGGCCATATATTTGACAGTTGTCAGAAATGTCAATGCGGAAGGTAAACAATTGACGCCATACATCAAGAGTCGTGTGAGGCGGTGCCAGAAAGAAGGTTAGAAATTGCAAGGCCGCTTTGATATAGCCGACAATGATTTATTCATTAAAACTGCTCATACAGGTAAACCATACTTCCTACTCCGAACATTTACTAAGCGAAAACATGAATCACATGCTGTGTTTATAATTCGTAAGAAACAATGCTGATTAATTACAGCAGAGAACGTGTTTAAAATCATATTTAGAACAAGAACGCGCATGATGTATGTGTAGGGATTGAATTTGTCAAGTATCAGATTTATGTTTGCATACATACATACCGTTTAAGTACATTGTAACAACTGATATATGTATCCACATATGTATACTTCACGAAGAACACGTTTTTATTTATTTTCATAGAAAATGTATCGTAATTCAATTTACCCACACTAAATAGTAACACTGAATATAGAAAAATATGGAAAAGCGAAAACATGAAGCATTAATACGTATATGTGTCATTTATAAAAATTACCTTACTCTGAAACTTCTTTGACAGTTCTAACAGCCATTTTAAATTTCGTAGTTTTTTCATGTGACATAAATCACTCAATCATTTAAATATTTAACTAATAACACCACTCAAGGATGTTTTGATGATGGACTTAATCGCCTGCTGTGGCTATTGGCCTTAATATAAAAGACAAAAAGAAGAACAAACCATTCGAACAGGTCAACTACCGTTAGCGAATTGGCAAAAAAGGTGTGCAAGAACAACAATTTGCTGAAAATTACTGGTCATAACAATTTATCAAATCAAATCAATCAAATTCTATAAAACCATACTTAAATATTGACCAAGAACATCACAATAAGATCAAAAATACTATGCGTGGTAATAATCAATCTAATGTTGCTTTCAATTTTAATAACTGTAGGTGCCTGTACCAACTGTACTTTTAATAAATAAATCGTTGTTTTGTTGTGTTGCGACTTATTTGATATTTTTCTCAAAATAATATTTGACCGAATATCCCTCTGACTTTGACAAATGCTTCACAATTTTATGTTAAATTTCTCAAGCACGTTTCTTGGTAACAGCAACGTTCTTTTGATTGCCATAAAATTGAACCATACATTATCAATGTCATCAATTTTTTCCAAGTGATAAAGAATATAAATATAAGAATATAAAGTTATAAAGAACACTTTAAAGAAATTAAGGATTTTAAGAAAGTTTTATATATAACTAAGTAGTAGATCTTGTTTACTAGTAACGAACCGAAATAGAATTGGTTACTCCCAGAAGAACGTTTCCCTCACTTGGAAAACTTTCTGGGAAGCACGTATCTTTGCGAAAGCAGCTTTGCCAACATGAAATTTATAAAGTCAGAATTGCCTATATCAGAATACCTGTATTTTGACTTAAAATAAATTTCCCTTCCTGATCAGTCACTCAGTTGTTTCGTTTGTCAACAACAAATATTACAATCTTATATGTTAATATTGATACACTGGCTGGTAAAACTAACATCCTGATACTTCCTATTAATTTCTTGTGCATATTTGTTATGTTTTTAAATAAATAAAAATAATTATATAAGCAAATACGTCTTTTTGTAGCTATTACAAATCCTAATAATATGAGCTACTGTATACAAAATATTTTATCACAACTGCAATTTTATTTTTATACGACTGCCATGCAAAAGGGGGTTTTGCACACGGAAAACACGCTCTGAAAATGTTATTTTGCACACGGTTATGTCATCTTTGCACACGCGTCTCCAGATTGTGATTTTTGTTTGATGTTGCCACCCAAATTATGTAATGTTTCAAGTTGGCTGAGTTATATACCCGTCACGGCTCCTTTATTTTGTTGATTAGATACTTCAAAAATTGTTGAATTCCCGAAGTTTGGGTGTGAAAATGTATGATTCTGAAGAGATTTTACAGAAAGCAAGCGAAACAAACTGCTGCTCACCAAATCCAGAAGGAGGTATGGACTGGCGACTACACAAAATGTCCAAACTTTGTCAGAAAAGGCAGTAATTGTGTATTTTGAAGAACTATCTAAGAAATATAAATCTTCGACGTTATGAACAATTTTGTCGATGCTCAAGTCAACGTTAAGTGCCAATCACAACATAGATCTTGGAAACTATAAAAAGTTGCAAGCGCTAATCAAACAAAAATCGAAAAACTACGTCCCAAAGAAGTCCCAAATCCTCACAGAAGATGATTTTTGCCGGTTTTGACGAAAGCATCAGACCACAATTATTTACTTATCAAGGCGGTGGTGGCAGTTGGACTATCTGTGGGGCATGTCGAAGGGAGGAATTGTGTTATCTCAAAATAGAGACACCAAATATTTCGGCAGTGCTATGCTGATTAAACTGAAGAATACAAAAACAAAGGTACCAAAGTGTTTTACAATCACAGGAAACCTCTACACTATCTTAAAAAAGTACTGTGCTCTTCGTTCTCCAGACAGGTTTTTTTAAACTATCAAAACGGAAAATGTTCAATCCATAACGTTGAAATCAACTAAATTGGAAAGTTGGCTATAGATATCGCCAAGTTTTTGATGGTACAGAATCCAGAAAGTTACACGGGACTTTGTTTTCGGCGTTCATCGGCCACAATTTTAGCCAATTCTGGCTCAGATCTGCTTGCCCTCAAACGCCATGGAGGGTGGAAATCCAGTACAGTTGCCGAAGGCTACGTTGATGACTGTTTGAGAAATATAAAGTTTCGAAAAAGATAGAGTCTTCAGTGTCTTCTGCTACCACAGAACCAGAACAACGATCGTCTACTGGAATACAACGACCGCACGCTGAAAAATGCGTTAGCAATTTTTTTAATAAAAACGATTTAAATTAAAAGTTGTATTTAATTTATTTTGTTAATGCGTTGGCAATTTTAGTAATAAAAACGATTTAAATTAAAATTTGATTTTTGTGGTCTCTGTTTGCAGTCGTATAAAAAGTATCGTAAAAAACTCGTTTGAAAACCTCTTTGCACACTCGCTCGACCAATATGTCTCGCTCGTGTGCAAACTGCAAAGAGTCGTTTTCAAACCTTGTTGTTTAATATACTATTACAGCACTTGAAGTTGGACAGCACTGATCTAGGCAATGAAAATAAATTTGTAATGAGAAGCCTTTAGTAACAGTTTTTCAAAAAACTGATCTCATGAGTTATTATAATTTTTCGTCCTTGTAGAAGTGCGCTATTTATTTGTAACCGGGCACACAGACGCTTTTATGCTTACTAACAAACCAAGCAGAACACATCAAACGAAACTTTTCTATAAGACATAAATTAATGCGAAATAAAACCATTTTATTATTGTATTTCCAGGCGTTATGTAAGTTTAATGGGTTTAAGATAGTTATATTCTTGGACGCGGATATAACATCTGTTTAATACCAAGGGCCGGCAAATTCTCTACGAAATGAATTTAATAAAAATGGCCGGGAGTTAATCTAAATTTGTTATCCGTCAGTGGAACGTCAGTATTACTAATGGACCTAACAACCTACGGGGCAAAAAAACGGTGTAGATTACAGTTACTTCAGACGCAATATGATGCAGAGGGTAAGAGTGAAAATATGTGATTAATTTTTGGAAAAAAATAATTAAAAAATAGTCACAACTGAGACAGTTACAATATCTTGTCTACAATCAATCAAGCAAAAGATAACTAGCTGAACAAAACTGAAGCTGTAGTTGTTCCCAAAAAATACAGGGTGTTTCATAACTCTACCGACACTGAGCAGGCACGTATAGAGGATCCTACAAGATGCCGCTTTGTTGTGTAACATTTTTTTTTTGGGATGTACCGTTGAGGAGATATTGGCCTCTGAAAATGAGTTAAATTTTGAAAAACAATATTTCAGCAGTGCCTTAACGAAAATTAAAGTCGCCCAATAACTGTGGATAATTTTTTATCGCGGTGCATTTATTATTTATGCGATTCCATAAATCGGCATCAGATGCAACCTGTGTCAAAAAAACAAAGTCTTTTAAAACTCCCCAGTGAAAGAAATTATATTTATTCAGATCTGGCGATCTTTGTGGCCAGTTTTCTGGACAATTGTTTCCTCGTCCTGGCCATTTATTCGGGAACTGCTGGTTCAAGAACTCTCGTACATTAACTAAAATGCGGTGGAGCATCATCGTGCATGAACCACATTTGACGTCTTAGTTGTAAAGGAAAATCATCGAGTAGTCCAGGGAGAGTAAAAAAAAATAGTTTTCGCCATTCAGGCGGTTTAGTAGAATAACTGGCCCAACCAAATAACCTCCGACAGTACCAGCCCACACGATTATTTTAAATTAATTTTGAAAATGGCGAAAAATTATTGTATATGGATTTTCACCCAAATATTTATGGAAATTATGAATATTTGTGATTTCTTCGAGTGAGAAAGGCCTCGTCTGTAAAAATAATCTGCTCATGAAACCTAATACCCTGACGCAAAATGAAATTACAAAATGTTAGTCTTTGGACTACATCTTGGAGTAACAATTGTTGAATATTTTGGATATGATAAGGATGAATCAGATTATGTCTTATAATTCAATGGGCATGGCATGTGGTATATTAAATTGTTTAGATATCCACCAAGTGCTAATATGAGGGTCATTTTCAATACTTCTTAAAAGTCGTATCTCGCTTCGTGCGTGATTAACACGTCGTCCTTCGTTGCTGACTAGAAGTGTTCCAGTCTTTCGCGTTTTGAGCCCTCCTATCAATATTAACAACGGCGTCTCGGTGTAGAATCATATTATCACGAAATCTTCTTCAGTACTCCTGTGTATTTCGTCGAGAATTACCGCCACAAAACCTCAATCTCAATACTATATGTCAAATTTTTCTTGCAATGAAAAATTTGCAGCCAATCCAAGACGATGGAATAGTACGTGGTAATGGACAGTTTTTGTAAACGTCAAAAATAAAGGAATGAAATCATAGTCTACTAGTCGTAAAACTACATACATTACTTTTTGTCCGATTCAATTAGTAATGATGTTGTTTCACAAAATCCTGATTTTCTCAAAACTAGTTATTTTTTCGAAAAATTTGTAAGAATAAAAAACTTTTAAAATTTAATTTCCTGTAATACTGGTAAAACTGTTTAAGAATTGGCACACTGATAAAAAAATCGATATGATTTTAAGGGCACCCTGTCTCTAGTCCGACTCTTATTTGAGCTTCCAACAAATTCATATTTTTACCAACTAAAGATAACAATAAACGCAAATCATGCTCCAAATTTGGTTGCTCTGTGTTAAGGCACTGCTGTAATATTGTTTTTCAAAATTTAACACTCATCTTCAGAGGCCACTATCTACGGTACATCTCAGAAAAAAAGGTTACTTAACAAGGGGTCATATTTTAAGATCCTCTACACGTGCCTGCTCTGTGTCGGTAGAGTTATGAAACACCCTGTTTAACCCAAATTAAATAATTTCATTTGTATACTTAACAAATTTATTGTACAAGGTGTAAACGTTTGTACGTTCATTCGAACACACCTATATATTTAAAATAATAATAATAAAGACAATATACTGTTTCACCAGAATTAGTAGTTCAGTCATTAGTAATTAATTAGTGATTTTATTGACACATTGTGAACATCTTTATTGATATTTATGCGTTGATGTATGTGGTGGTCTGAATTTCTAATATATAAGCTATTGTTTGGCAACTTACTGTGTCACCTGTGGATTTGTCACTCCTAAGAAAGCCTAATGAGTAATTGTTACAAATAGCCTCTACAAGTCATTGAGAAATAAACTTTACTTACGGGAATGGCTGTGGTCTTTATAATTCATAAAAAGTATTGGATATCTTCTCGACGATATTTATAATAAAAGTCTTACTTTAAAGTTCGTGTCTTATGCATTTCCATGTAAATTAACTACCACAATTTGGGCCAAATTATGAACTCCGGTCCCTGTGTTAATTTATCAAACATGTAAGAAACGACAATTATCTGGCGTACTGCGTGTAGTATTCCTTAAAGACAACCACAAATCACTCTAGAACTCGTCATAGGTCACATAAGCAAGAGGGCCATCGACCGGCGGATGGATTAAAAAAAAACAGCCTAATGGTGACGTGCAAAATTTCAAGAAGATTAGCCTGGTTTCATGAAACAATTGTTGAAAAGCGAAAGATGACGGTTTCATCAAACTTTACAACCTTTTTACAGCTTTTTTCAGCATTTTACCTAAATCCAAAACAATTTTTACTTGGTGCACTGAATATATCAAATATGATTACACCTATTTCGAAAATTGTTACTCGTAATGACTGCAACAAGGTATACCTTTTCCAAATAATAAAGGTAGGAGAATCGATTGTTTCAATAATCAGATGTATATACTATGCCACAAAAAAGTTCTGCCATTTAAGAGAAACATGATATACAGTTAAAACCAACGTCATATTACTATGTTTATTTTGACGCCATAAAATGTATTCTACAGCGACTAATACAGTCAAGTGATTCTACTTCTATTTCATATGCTCAAGGGACATTTAACGATCCTAGCATTCGCGAAGATTTAGCATACATACATTTTAATTATTGACGGATACCTTCAGTTGTTCGCAATTTTGAAGCAACTGTGACATCATCAGGATATTTAATAAATAGCGCAGTAAATAATGTTTTTTATTTAAAATATAATTGATACCCTTTTGCAGAATAATTCGGGATTTCTTGACTTTATGCCGTATAGTATGTAGATCTTTTTGATGGCAAAGAAGTAGATTTTTCTGAACCAACCCTTAATGTGCCATCCATGAAAAATCATATATTATACTTTAAATATGCCCCAGTGACCGACATGGATTATTGGCGCCAAACACCACAGCCTAGCACCTAAACATTTATAGAACAGTTCCTGGTTATTCAATGTCATTCCAGTATCTACTACAAGTGAATAGTTATGTACCTAGTTATGTAAACTAATAATATTAATAATGTTGAATATTATAAATTACCAGTACAAGGTAAGATGTTGATTTTAATTTTTTGTATGTATATGTTTGCAATACGGTTCCTACAAATATTAGCGTCCTAAGTGCGCCCCTGATAATGACATCATCTGCGGCCGAAGTGCGGGTTTTAGTTATTTACTAATGTTGGAAATAAAATTTTAAATTTGACACCCTGTAGATCGAATAGAATCAACATTCGAATAGGCATATTTGGATTAATCGTTCTTTTTGAAATCAGGAACCAGTCATTAAGCTCTGCCTCATTATTAATTAATCACTCTGTATAAGAGTTTTTTCTTCTAACTATGTCCAAAAAGCTATCTTATACGAGTACATTGTAAACATCATACTATGTATATTATAGCATTATTGATTATAAAATAACTAAACTAATCATGGTGAATTTTTAACATTCACCGGCCCTGTAAAATTTAAAAAATATTATGCTTAGGTATACATATGCAGATAACAATCTTTCAAAGAGAACTCAACAGCCGAGTTTTTTATGTACATATTTAAAAAGCTGTTAGACTCCGGACTTTGATTTATAAACTGGCAGAAGAATTTACCCTCCCGTGGTATATATGTAATGAATGATGACAGCGCAGCAGTCACATTGATTTCTTTTTTCGCTCTGGACGTATTTCATTCCTTCCTGGCATTTGCTCTTGCCCTTTATCGAATATGGATTTCCAATGCTGACTTAATGGCATCCGTTAATAATCATTTTGTAAAGGAGAATTAATAGAAAGGAAATCGACGTTTCCCTGAGATTGTGACATTTCTGTTTATTATCCTTTCGATTGATAAATAAAAGAACATAAATACTGTTGTAACATACAGCGTCCTACCTCACACAAGTCTTTGGCTACTACACTCTAAAAAATAACATTGTGTTGTGAAATAACATTTTACCAAGGAATGAGCTTATCAACAAAATTTTTGTTTAGAGACTCCAAAATAGAAGTGAGAACATATTTTGAAAGAAACAGCGAAATATATTTGATAATTAAATTAATCAATGTTAACCATAAAAATAAACAATTTTAAGCAATAGATTTTCTTTAGGTGTTTTACCACATTTCTAAAAAAATAAAGATTAATTAAATAAACTATTGCTTCAAAAGGATCAGTCAGGGGCTATTTTTGAAACTAACCAAAAAATCTTACACTGAAAAAGCAGGTAATTAAAAAATAACAAAAATCCCATCACTATCGCGCACTTTTTTTACGAAAAATTCTCTGTTTTCGTTCTCAAAAATTGCAATTGCATTAAGCCTGCTTCAGAGAACAATGCAGTGTTGCTAGCAACATCCCCATCACCAGTTTAATTTCAGTGAAATAAAGATTTTATAAAGTTGATTTTGGTTTTGTTGGTTATGTTATGTGTTGCTGTTCTGGATAGTTGAAGTAGAGAAAGAGGATAATGCAACAACAAGAAAATTAAAAGAGACCGCGTTTATTTTGTTGAAGGGAGATAAGTGTGTGCCAAACTGTTCAGTAAAGTGTGTAACCTTTATTGGTTACAGTTGTATCAAGAAGAACTAAGTAGCAATAAAATAAAATCATTTAACATCTCTATGGAAACAGAAACAAATTTTAAACTGTCAAACTTGACTTACATTTAATACATTTGAAATTTTTGAGAACGAAAACAGAGAGTTTTCTAAACGTCAAAAAATGCAGAAATGAGAGATAGTGATGTGATTTTTTTATTTTTTACTTATTTGATTTTTCAGTGTGAGATTTTTTTGTTATGCAAATTTAGTTTAAAAAATCAAGACTGTTCCTTTTGGCGCAAGGGTTTATTCAGTTAATCTTGAATTTTTTCAGAAGTGTGGCAAAATACCTAATTAAACTAAAGAAAAACTAAATGTGATATATTCAGAAAAATAATAAAAAATATTTGCACGAAACTGCACGAAATAATGCACTAACCGGGTCAAGTTCAGTAGCTTAGTGTGGTTAACGGCACAGGCGCGTACTTATCTCGCTTTTTGTAGATTGATTTGCATTATTTTATTTACAAATCAAGAATTAGCAGGTATGGGATAATGTGCATGTACCGAACTCCTATTATCGACGCCGCCGATCTTCAACAGTGTATATTTGTTACAGCCGATAAAATTAGATACCAGAAGTATTGGCACGCATGTGAGATCATTTTCACCACTGCTTATAAGCATGCTTATTAGTTCGCGTCATTTTGTCGAATTTTTAACCTAATGTATGCAAATAGTTTATTTTTAATACGTTCCGATATTGACCTCTAAAAAAGTTTTTAAAAGTAAACACTTCCCTGGCAAAAACCGTTGTAAAGTTGTCTTTGTTTTGACATTTTTATCGTGATATTTCAGATTGATTACTTAATGAAAATTAATTGTTTATTACCTGTTTGCTCCTCTGATGTACTTGAGGAGCTCACTTATTTCATAAACACTCTGTATAAACCGGATCTACATTTCGTCG
Organism: Monochamus saltuarius; assembly: GCA_025584915.1. Classification (NCBI taxonomy): domain Eukaryota; kingdom Metazoa; phylum Arthropoda; class Insecta; order Coleoptera; family Cerambycidae; genus Monochamus; species Monochamus saltuarius. The sequence goes on from CM046721.1 coordinate 7,471,715, forward strand.
TCCCAACATAATATCTTTTGGTTTTGATGGAATTAAGATTTCTTACATTTGTTTTGGGTGGCGGCCTTATTTTAAGATATTTAAAACAGAAATTCCTGTGCTGGAACGCCTGTGAGATCTGCAGATAACTAATTCAAGAATGCAATTTTACCTGCCCACACAATATCTTTTACCTGACCTGCATACATTCGTGGGATTGTGGCCGATTCCTTTAAAACGATATTTTTTCACCGATAAACTCTGACTAGTTAGTTTACCTACAGCAAGATAAAGATATATTTAAGTCTATTCTTGCACAAATAGACGGTACAACTGTGAACTAGAAAACATTATAGGCAAAGGTGTTTAGTTACTAATACGTCAAACGTCATAAATCCTGTGATGGTGGCATTATGCGACACAGAAATAATAGCTTATTTAATATTGTCAATATCGTTTCAGTATGTAGTGTTACATGTTTCCTACTACTTAAATACTGTTCTACCAACAATGCTAAGCATTTTCTTAACTACTTGTTCTTGAACTAATTCTCGTACAAGCCACCAAATACTTACAAGTGTCTTCAGTTACTTCTGCTTCTATCGCGAGGAGTCATTAATTTGCAAAGGTTTTAGTAACCTCTTCTATATAGGTATACACAAACTGCAGAATGACTAAACACATCAAATCACTACCAAAATCTCAACTGGACTGACTACATCCGATTCTAATATAGCTTGCTTAAATAGAGTCAGTGGAAACATAGCAAATAACTCGAACCCTCAACCTAATTTCAGCACGAAGAGTCATCCAGCTCTTTCTTGAAGGCCATGCAAGAGTGCTAAGAAAAGAAACTGTAACTGCAAACTGCACTTTTTGCATTCCAAACCAATTAATAACTAAATTGATTTATTTGATCAAGTGCATTTTTACACAGCTACTTAAACATAAGTATATTATGCAGGCCATGCAAAACAATAATAATAATAAATGGTCATCTAATTTACTATTGTGCATCGTCAAATTAAGCTTATTTTTTCACCGATAAACTCTGATTGCAGATGGAAATGATACAGAGGCTAGGCAAATTTATATGGAAAGATTTCCAAATCATCCAACTCCAAATCCAAGAATGTTTAGAAATGTTTTTCAGTGTCTTTCGAAGTCAGGCTTGAGAAAGGTCCAAGACCTTTAAGTGTTAGAACGCGAGTTGGAAGAATACTAGAACTAGGAAGATCGCTGCAAATCTTAATGTGAATCATAAGTTAGTTTGAACCATTCTAAAGCATCAATAGCTACCCGTATAACATACAAAGGGTTCAAGTACCGTTGGCATGTTGTTTACCGACGATGTAAATTTTTCCAGAGATGCTGTAATGAACTTCCACAATAAACACGTTTGGTCTGATGAAAACCCTAATGCCATAATGGAATCTCGATTTCGACATACTTTGAATGCCATTAATTAGAAGACATTAATTTACAAGGTTTATATTGAATATGAGGAGCACTAACGTCAACAAATTATAGCTGGTTGTCAGTGGCGTGCATACAATAGAAGCATAAAAGCATTGCCTACCCTAGAAAAGTTACCAATACCACCAACACACTTTTTTTGTTATAAAAGATCTACTATCAACTCTGCTCTATCCTGTCTCAGTCCTCTTAAAACTCATAATAATATAATTAATAAATTATACACCTCTCGCCGCTGGCGCAAGAGGTAATTTTATTTAAGTTTTTCTATGGCGCTCAGCGCGCACTGCTCTACTGCGTATAAGCAACGTATTTAAAAAGAAAGCAAAGCAGTCTCGGCTGATTAATACAAATTCATATGGAGCGCTAAAGCACTGCTTGGCGGTAGTCGATCTGAGTCGAGCTGACCCGACCGATAACGAAAATGCGAAAATGGAGCGAAACACTTTCAGCAGCTAGATAATGTACGAATTTACTTTGCAAGACTTCGAGTTTAATTATTTTTTAGCAATTTTTAATGCAATATTTATACAAATTGATATTCTTTTTAATATAATAAAATAAAAAATCGTAGATATTGGCTATTGTTTAAAAAAAATCGAAGGATTTAAAAACTTTATTGATAACTTTTATAATAACTGACAAAATTCATGAAAAAACTATAACTATTTGCGGCGAGCCAACAAGAAAGCGGAATATTAATGATGTAAAAGTACATTATATTTTGAGAAATATTGGATAATATCAAAATGGAAATTTCTGATCGTTATAATGAAATTAACCAGCTGCATTTTTTTCGCCTTCTTGATCTAGATTCTTTTTCGCAATTCAAAGATAATTTTCCTGACGAAATATTTTCGGAGCTAAAACCAAAATATAAAGAACGATTTGATTTTGACAGATTAAAAAACGAGTTGATTTGTTTATATTCTTCATCAGAATTTGCCGGTCTCAATGCCTATGAAATTATTAGATTTTGCGAAAAAAAAACAGAATGTGCCACGTGTTTCCGCAACTTGTTACATTAGCCAAGCTTGTGACGATACCAGCTAGTAGCGTTTCGGTAGAACGATCTTTTTCCGATTTGACGAATTCATACCTACTTACGAAACACTCAGGGACAAGAGAGATTAAGCAACTTAGCAGTTATTTCAATTCAAAAAGAACTTATGCAAGACCTAAAACAAAATACTAATTTTTATGATGATGTGTTAAATGAGTTTTTAAAAAATGACCGCCGTATTGACCTGATTTATAAAAAATAATAGTGTTTAATATTTTATAATCATTAATCTAATAGACTGCGTGTTAAGTGTGTTTGTTACTCGGTTTCTTATGCAAGAAAGAACCCACTGTTTTTGTTTTAAAAATACTTAGTTTTAAGTGTAATGTCCAAATCAATTATTGACTGACACTGACATTTCCGAACGAGATCATATTTTGGTGGATCATAGTAGTAATCATTAATCTAATAGACTGCGTGTTAAGTGTGTTTGTTACTCGGTTTCTTATGCAAGAAAGAACCCACTGTTTTTGTTTTAAAAATACTTAGTTTTAAGTGTAATGTCCAAATCAATTATTGACTGACACTGACATTTCCGAACGAGATCATATTTTGGTGGATCATAGTAGTAATCATTAATCTAATAGACTGCGTGTTAAGTGTGTCTGTTACTCGGTTTCTTATGCAAGAAAGAACCCACTGTGTTTGTTTTAAAAATACTTAGTTTTAAGTGTAATGTCCAAATCAATTATTGACTGACACTGACATTTTCGAACGTGATCATATTTTGGTGGATTTAATATTTTATAATCATTAATCTAATAGACTGCGTGTTAAGTGTGTTTGTTACTCGGTTTCTTATGCAAGAAAGAACCCACTGTTTTTGTTTTAAAAATACTTAGTTTTAAGTGTAATGTCCAAGTCAATTATTGACTGACACTGACATTTCCAAACGAGATCATATTTTGGGTGGATTATAGTAGTAATCATTAATCTAATAGACTGCATGTTAAGTGTGTTTGTTACTCGGTTTCTTATGCAAGAAAGAACCCACTGTTTTTGTTTTAAAAATACTTAGTTTTAAGTGTAATGTCCAAGTCAATTATTGACTGACACTGACATTTCCAAACGAGATCATATTTTGGGTGGATTATAGTAGTAACTAATTTAAATGTTTGCCTACCCTATTGTAACTGGCATTGCACGCCACTGCTGGTTGCATAAGAGCTACTAATGGAATTTTGGCATGTGTTTGAGGTGCAATTTCAAGACGATCTGAAGCATGTATTTTAGCTGAAGGTGGCCGTTTCCAATACTTGTTATAATAAATCATAGTAAAGTAATTCCAATGTTAATTAATTAAATAAATCAATTTTGTTGTTAATCGGTCTGGAGTAAAAAACTGTATAAAGAATCAAAAAGTGTGAAGATAATACAATGGTTTTAATCTTAAGAAACATCCTGTATAGTTTGCATTACTAAGAAATGCATTAAAATAACCAGATTCTAATACTTTTTTATGACTGTTGTTAATAATGCCAATGAACAAGAATTCAAATGTCATTTACGCTTTAAGAAGTGGCATCGAGTTTAAAATTCTTTGCCTGAGTCAGATCTAATTTTAACTGAAATACCTTTTACAGAAGAAAATAGATATTGCTTTGACGCATATGCAAGAAATTTGCTATTTTTAAAGTAGAATCCATACATACAATTTATGTTAAAGAAACAGTATTTATATGCACCTCGCAATGTACAGCTGTCATACGCCTAGAATAAAGAAAAGAACTAATTCTGCGACTCACGCAATTTTATAGCTTGAATAAATCAAATATTAATAGAATTATAATTTTTTCGATCGCAAACTGTCTAGGTGACCTTTACCGACATCGAATAGAACCATGCCCATAAATTTCATATGATCGTTCGAGAGCAAGCCGTGATAGCACAACGTGCCACACCGTATAAGCAGTAGGTATCTATTAAATTCGCAATGTAAATAGCTGCATGCTCTTTGGGACAGGTCGCGATTTAAACCAGTTTACGGCTTCGATAAACTACAAGGCGGTGCTGAGATATTTTATATAGAAATCAGCGCTAGACGTGACATTTATCGTAACGTAACTTTGAAGAGTCGTAAAATTGCCATCGCGATGTCTCCTAGGAATAATAGAAAATAGAAAAGCGGTTATAGTTATTTACGTGCCAAGATCAGAAAGTGGTACTTTACAGGGAAGGGTATGAAGATTTCAAGGCGACGCCGAAAAACATAGAAGAGAATCCTGTAAATACACTTCCTGAGTCTGGTGCGTATACAATACTTTTTGTGCTCCTGCCAACAATATTACTGCAATAGATTATTAGTCATAAATTTATATAAAAAATATAACATATATCAAGTTCTTTCGATTTATTTAGTTCTTCTTCGCCATTTTCCTTTACTTTTTCTCCTCCTTCCAATCATTAACTCCTATCTCTCCCATGCCCTTCTTGACTTCACCCAACTATTTCTTTCTAAATTGTGGTCTTCTTTTTCTCCTTCCTTCTCCTCTCATTAAAATTCTTTCCACCTATCTATCTTCGGACATTCTGGCTATATGACCCAGCTATCTGGTTCTTTGCATTTTCACTAGCCGACTAAGCAAGTTTCACAAGAGAGTAGGATAATACTAAAGCGGTTTACGAATAATGCAGGCATGTAGATCTACTATAGACCAATTATGAAGCAGCTACAACAGGATACATACGAACATAATCTAAGTTTATATAGGTATGTTATTCATGGAAATAAGCATATGACAAAATTGAAGAAAACAGTTGTATAAGGCAATGACAAAATCGGGGATAACAAACTGAGAAAATTAATGGAAACGACTATCAGGGAAACAAAGCGTAAAATATCAAAGGAATATGAATATGAGCAAAGTTAGGCCATTAGATCTGGGGGAGCTAAAATCCCAGGTGGACTGTATTTTAATTTCGGTTATGAAATTTACGAATATTTTGGGGGGGGGGCTAATTTGATTTCTGGGGGGCTAAGCCCCACCAAGCCTTCCTAATTTCGCTCATGAATATGAAATGTCTGAGGAATTTACGGTAAAGAGAGAATAGCAACAAGGTGACCCATTGTCCACAGTTCCCAGAAACCTAGTTCAAGAAATGATCCTGGGAGAAAGTAGTATAGGAATAAGAGGTTGGTGTATGGCAGAAGAATAAGTACGTATCAAACGATAAACAGACCCACAGTTACCTACGCCTGTGAAACATGGATAGACAATGAACAAAAGATCTATAATAATATCTCTACCCACCATTCTAATCACGAGGATTAGCTCAGAAGTCGAAGACTTGTGCGGGAGAGGGGGCGGCATATTATTATTAAGCAGGCCGCATTTGCGCCCAGGCACGACTTGCGTTGGTAGGTCCTAACCACCATTCAGTGCAAGAATGAGGGGAATCTGGAAAACCTCATTAATTAGGAGGGTAGTAAAACATCAACCGGTATCAATCTCTCATATTGACCCAAGCCAACATTCTTACACCCTACCATACCCGCAGAGAGGGTACCAAGCCTCTCCACGAATATAGTTTACCTATATACAGTCTACCGCCTGCGGGGGTCGAATCTACAGCGATCTAGTCACCTTTATTCAAGTACTGATGCCTTAAATCGCGTAACCGCTGACCGATCATATCAAATTATTTATTTAAAATTCAGAATGCACTTTGTATAAATATATTATGATGAAAAGTAACGGCACCAAAGTGTGTAACTATCGTCCTCAAAAAATTAAGTTCCGATTCGGATATCTCCCTATCTAGAAACTCCAAGTTTCTACGCTATTGTCAATAAAGATGTCAAAATTATGAAATCAATTTCAAATTTAAAATCAAACTTTAACACCTTGTACGTTGCGGACCAACATTTTGACTAAATTCTGTTATTGTGACATATACAATCTACAGTTGGTTACTCTGTGGACGGCAAATAATGCTTCATGTGCATTTTTTCGTATTTGGAATGTTTCTTATTAGTACTTGTATCATTTTTATCTTCTTCACTCGCCATATTTCAGTCAATTTTATTCATTCGTTACGTGACAACAGACGCTAATTAAAAAAAATGCATGTAGACATTAAAATTTACCAATCAAACAGGATAATCATAATTCTAGGGGTTCTGTCAGGAGCAACGCACTTTCCGAGCTAAAAAGTACTACAGGAAACATTCGGCAGCATAAAAACTGAACCATTCAGCATTCAGGCATGTGAGAAAACAAAGGAATTGTGTTTCTGTACCACTCAAACATGTCAGAAAACAATAGCGACCTAACTATGTGTGTTTGAACAGATTTGTACCTGCAATAAAAGTAACTGTATCCAGGTGGCACGCTGTGGATTGTCTTCCCGAATTAATGAAAGTTTTTCTGCCCGTTTAAGGCTAATGGGACATCGTAAGGCTACTGATTGTGGGATAAAAAAGCGTGCCGAACGGCTACTGGAGACGTGAACGAATGAAGGGCAATAAATAAATCCCGCAAGACCCGTTCTTAGCTTTCTATCATGAACGTCGTCAGGTTGAGGATGAGATAAGTCGGCGAGCGAGTGTTGTTTGGACTGGGGACTTGTCATATGTGGATAATCCTGAATGTGATACTTCACAAAAGTATCATAAAATAATATTTTAATTAAAAGGCATTTTTTGCGAATGAATATGGAGACTCGAAATAACTAGGTATATCTCTTTTTAATTTACCCTATCCTTTTCTAACCAGAACAGATCGCAAAAATGTAAATATTCACTGGAATGGTATGTGCTGTGTGTGATGAAAGTGAAATTTTAACCTCATTTTTCACTTAAAAGAAGTTTGTGTGGGTTTGGGTTTTGGACATGTTTTAGTACACCTAGAGATACAAGTATCTCTTTCATGCTTGAGAAGCATCGTAAGTAAATAGATATATGTTGCAAAAAATATTACCCTTACGATAATATAAGAATATCAAATGAACATTGACTAATAAGTCTCTCTCCCAAAAAATCAAAATTGAACTTATTACTTCCACTATGATTTTATTATTGACAACCGAAAATACCTGTAATAAAACTGGGAATTGACATCTAATCAAAATAGATGCAAAACTGTCAACAAACACAGAATTACTCCCAGGATCTTGGCCTCTCCTTCATCAAATGCATACGCAGAGCTTTCCATAACCAATAGTAAAAAAGTTACAGTTATCTACAAACGTCAGTTTAACGTATGGTGTGCTAAGTCATACTGTTGCTTTAACTTATTCTTCTTCTTCGATTTCCGGCGGAAGAAATTTATTTTATTGGTCACTTTCCATGTGACGAGATTTGAAGTTACTTGTCAGCAAACGATCTAAGTTTAATTACATTTTTTTGTTTAATTGTATACTCCTGTCATTAAAAATATTAACAAATAACCCCTCGCACCTAATGAATCTGTCAAGGGGTTGGGTTTACAAAATTGCGGTGTTGCTGCTAGTCGGAATTTGTGTTTCTTGTGGTTACATGGTGTTTATTAATATATTTTTTACTCAAATTGTTAATAAAATGATGCCTCACTGTCAAGCTTGTAGAAAAATGAGTTCTATTCATTTTAAATTCTCTTTTCATACATAAGTGTAATCAAGCGTAATTGTCAACACGCACTCGGAAATTATTTGCGGCAACTATTCACAATCCAAAAACAAATGACAATTTATAAATGGTTGATTGGACCTCCCTTTGCTTGTGTATGGTTTTAAAAATAAAACTAATAAAATCATGTTTTATGAAAAACCAAAAGCGATTTAACTTGGATTTTTTTTATAGTCCATATTTGTACCCTGAAGTCTCACTCAAACTGTACGCCTGGTATACCACTGCGTTCTTCTTAAGTCCTTGGATGTGTTCGTATTCCGCAAACCAGTCTGTGAAAAATTAATTCTCCACCCGTTCTTCTGCGTGTATCTGTCAAGATTTATGCATCGATTCGGGAATATTTGAAATAAATTTGCATCGACAACAGATGTTCAGACAAAGCTGTTCCCCTTCCGTACGTACACAAAAGCCAGTAAGCCGCAATATAAAGTATTTTTCTTTAAATCCGGAGTGTATTTGTGTTTTCAAGTTGGCGGTGCTTCTGTGGAATAATAAAAACCCGTGCGGGTTTGGAGAGGCTGAGATTTCTCTTCCAATTGGAACGGGTGAGCCGAAACAATAAGTAATTTGTTGAGTTTTACAATAAAATGGCTGTTGCAGGATTTCGTGCGGCGAATATGAAGGTTTATTTATACTTCCAACTCATTGGAACTTCTAATATAAAAGTGATCTAGAGTTTGGAGCCACTTCAAAGTGATCAGCTAAATTGAAGGCGCTTGAACATGAAAATTAAGTTCATTTAATAAATCACCACAATCAGTTAGGTTATTTAATAACTTAAATAATAATACTAAATAAGCAATGCTGTCCGTCTTTCAATGATTTAACAGAAAACTTCTGTGAAAGCTCATCCTGAGAAATGCCAGTTTGAGGATAAGTTCCGTCTGTTCTAAAAGATAAGAATTTTAAAAAACAACGTTGAAGCCACTTTGTCAATATATGTTATATAATTTGGACAGCAAACAACAGAGGCATATTCCAATTTCGACCTAACTAAATTTGTATAAAGTTTCAAAGCCTCAGCAGATTTAAACGTGGACGTGTTCCTAATAATAAATCCATGTGTTTTATACGCTTTAGATGTAATATCCAATATATGATCATTAAACGATAATTTATAATCAAACAATACTCCTAAATCTCTAAGAAATGATTATTAATGTTATAATTAAATTCAATATCATCTTGCTTGGTAGTAAATAACACACTTTTCAAGATTTAAGAGTAAATTATTTGCTCTACACCAATCACAAATTGAATCTAAATTCTGCTGAAGCAGTCATTAATATTGGATATTTTGCCAAATATTTTCAGGTCATCGGCATAGAGTAAAGAGTTTCACTCAGATTACTAACAATATCGTTTATAAATAAAACAAATAGTAATGGGCCCAAAGCCGAGCCTTGAGGGACTCCTGAAAACGCAATCTTCAACAGAGTTAAAACCACGATACATATGCTGGATTCTATTAGTTAAATAGTCTTTAAATAAGCGAGTAAGCAGATTAATTGTAATCTTGACCCAAGTGAATTACAGCCATCATTATATGCTCGTTGAATAATATATTATTCCTCTCCTACTCCAAAATTATAATTCTGGTGTTTATTTCTTTATTTAAATTTGCTATACATAGGTTTGTTTTGGTTCCTATATCGAACTGTTCCAGAACAATTCAAACTAACTCAGAATTTTGAAGAGCAGCTAAGCGATGAGAAGTTGAGAATATAGCTGAATGATTACTTAGAACCCGTGTAGGATATTCAGATTCGAAACCAAAACAAGTCTTATGGCACCAATCTTATAAATAACTTCAAAACATCAATAATTATATCAATGTTTTTGTTTCAGGTAAGTTTTTGGTATCTTACTTTGCTGATAAGAGGTAAGTGTTCGCATTTTGCAGGCGCGTATGTTTAAAGCGCAATTTTTCTGGAGGTGTCACAATTTTTCTAATTTTTTAACGATGTTATCCATTGGTATGGTGTTTTATCCAATCTCCGCCCCTCTAGGCCTCCTCTAGCGGGCCACCAAGCTATTTAAGTTTTCTCAGATTTCGAGATCGCGGTACGACTAAAAATAACGTTGTTTTATCCCGACTAGTATTCACTATTTCAGCCACGGCAACCATTCGAAGAATTTTAATTAAATTAGAGATATGACGGGGGTTCCGAGGTTTGTTTATTGTTCGATGTCACGGACTTCGTCTCCGTTAAGTAACTTAATACGTTAATTGAAAATGCTGAGACCGGGTCTAGGAGCTGATGGTACATGTAGGAGTTGGCTCTGGTCTGGTATCATACGAGTTGCGATGTTTGAGTCGTCGTTCAAATTTGTTACATATTCCAATTTGTTACAAATCGTATGGCTAATCACAATTTTCGATAATACTTTTCCTGAAGGCGTAATTGTCATTTTTTTGTACTTGGAGAAAAAGGTTATCCGAATCTACTCACTTTTTTTGTTTGTAAGTTGACCTAAAACGGAAAAATATGTAATTACAAATTTAAGAAAAAGTTAAGTTTAATCAAACTACAGACAACGTCAAAAGTCTTGGTTTTTCTGTGATAAAATAGTACATGTACTTAGGGAACAAAAAAGATAAAAATTGCAGACCATGCAGTGTATTCAGCCAAGTGTTCCTTTGAATTTGTGTACATTATAATGCCATGACGTGAAGTTTCTGCGTTTACTCGAGCAAGAATGACTGCTTTACATAATGCAAGACATTCTAATCATCAGATTTCGAACATGTTAGGTATTCCTAGATCATCTGTTGTACGAATAGTACACAGATATGAAGAATTTGGTACAGTGGAAAACAGACCACGTAGTGGACGTCTTCGAGTATCTAATGAAAGGGAGGATCGGTATTTGGTGCAATATGCCCATAGACACCGCACATCTTCAGCTTCAGCTGTCGGAGGCCAAGGTACGTTTCGCCGTGTTATATCGACACCTACTATTCATTTGAAGACGACTCCATAACGCAAATTTACGTGCTGGGAGACCATTACAGGCCCCACTCTACTTCCAAGGCATCGTGCTACCCGTCTTCAGTGGGCGCGAGAGCATACCACAGAATATGACCAGTTAAATGTACATCGAACAAGTTATTACGTCCATTATCTATGCCCTACGTAATGAATTAGTTGAAAATTTTGTGTTTATGGACGAAAACGCTCGACTACATCGCGCAAGAAGGGTTCAAGAGACACTCGAAGCAAGACATATCAATAGATTGAATTTTATTGAAAACAATTGGATTTCGTTGCTAGAGCCATTCATAACCATATTCCTCCACCTCAGACTGCAGATGAGTTAGTCATGGCGGCAGAAGAGGAATGGAACAATATTCCGCAAGAGATCTTTAACCGCTTGACTATCACAATTCACAAACGTGTCAATATGCAATTGGAACGTGGTGGAGGTCATACCGACTATTAGTCAAGTAGAGAATTTGCTGTGTTACGTCTTCTTGGTTTAATATATTTTTTTCAAAAATGTCACATTTGCTGGTTTTTAATTTTTTTAAGTACTCAAACATATTCTTTTCACAAGAAAAAGATTCAGAAAACAATATACTTTTATAAATGTATTTGGTTTTTCTGACAAAAAGATTTCTTTAATAAGAATGAGGGAATGATCCAAAACTTGACGTTGTGTGAATTTTAAAATATGTTCTAAGTCATCCCAAATCTGTTATTTCAACCGCCTGTACTGGAACTGCATTTAATTTAGTTTCCTTTTTTGCCAATTTTTGGGAAATGAAAATTTCACACCAACGTTTTCTAACCAATTGGAAGCTTGTATTTTGTTGCGTTCCCATAGTAATTACATTTTTTTTTTCAACTTATTTTGACAGTACCTACTTGATTTTTTATTCTTGAGATTTTAGCGAATATTTTTTGAAAATGATATTCATGGCCTCGAAAAAATGTACAGAAATAATTTTAGCCTTAGGAATATTATAAGTGAAAACATGCCACTTTAGATCACAGATTGCTTTATGAAAATTGTTTGTTTTTACGTCTACTATTATCTAACTGATGGGACGCATTAATTTCACAAGCACTCAGTATATTTAAATTACAGAGTGTTCGGAAGCTCCGCGCAGAAAATTTAGGGTGTGATACTACTCGAAAAGAAAATGTGTCAAGCTACGTAACCTCAAAGATATTTTTTGTAATTTGTATTTTGGCTATAACTTTCTTAATACTGGAACGGTTTTTTTTTAAATTTGGCACACTTGTTACTTTTACAGAGACGCAGTTTCAGGTGAAATATTTCTAAGGTTGCAGGGCTTAAAGGGTAGAAAGGGCATGTCTTATCTTTTCTCTAAAAATTTGAAGTCAAAAAAACCAACCGTTTGCGAGAAAATCGACATTTAAATTTTTTTGACATACTGATAAATCTTATTTCTTTTACTATTAAGCAAAGTAGGTATACTTTGAAAACAATTGATAGATAGGACGTCAAGGAAGCTAAACCGACGTGGCAACCTGTCCGGAAATTGTTCTAGCAATGTTAGAATGAGTTTCTGCTTTTATATTGAGTGAACAAAGCATATAAGGTTTGAAATTACCGTCAAAGCAATATGACAGCTATTATTCAATTGTTGTCATAGTATACTAAATACTTTGCTTAATCGTAAAAGAAATGATACTCACCAGTATGTGCAAAACATTTAAATGTCGATTTTCTCACAAAACAATTGGATTTTTCGACTTCAAACAAGAGTATCAGTATTTAAGCAGATGTCATCACGTGCCCTTTCCGCGCTTTAGGGTGCTGCAATTTTAGAAATGTTTTACCTGAAACAGCGTCTCTATGAATATAACAAGTGTGCCAAATTTTAAGAAAATCGTTCCAGTATTAAAAAGGTTATGGCCAAAAAAGCAAATTAAGAAAAATTGATATTACGTAGCTCCTTTAATATTGACTTTTTCGAGAAAATGTTATATGAACTTGACACATTCTTCTTTCGAGTAGTATCACCCCCTAAATTTTCTGGGCGGATTTTTGGACACCCCACACCCCATACGTGCCTTGAGTGAAACATAATATTTGCGCTGTCCGCTCTTCTACGAATGTGACCTAAAATTAATCTCAAACATCCGTGCTTTCCGCTGCATTCGAAGTCAACGCGTGTTTACATTTTCATAATAATTAAACGTTTTAATTATTGCGCGAGATATTGTGCGACTCAAAATGGAGGCCGTTGTTAGTCGACTCGAAAAATGAAGCATGTGGTTGCTGCCATGTGCGGAGACGCATTTAAAGTGAGTGACGATTGAAATGCATCGGATTGTGTGTGTCGTTTCAGTTATTTGAGAAAATCATCACTTCGGCACTGATTGACTTTCGAGGAGTATATTCACAGTTCAGGGAAATTAAAAAGTTTGATTGACTCGTTACTGGAACAGATGTTCCGTTGTTTCTCTCTCCGAACAGCAATTAAAATGTAGAATGCTAAAGCTTAAATTATTAGAAAGTGTTGAAGTATTAGTCGAATGAGAAAAATTCAATTAATATACATTTGAAAGCTACCTTTTGTACGAAAAAGACTTACAATTGGGTCAGAAAACGATTTCGAAATGTACAGGGTAGTATCCCGGAAAAATATATTACAAACTTTAGGTGGTTATAGTACATAGAAAATATGGCTAAAAATTCATAATATATCCTCTTGAACGAACAGGCTTTACTTTTATAGACTATAGTCTATCTAAAAATTATAGCCAGTTGATTGACCTGCAAATATAATGTATGTACTCTAAAGAATAGGCATACGTGTTGCTTTTCTGGAAAGGCTTATAAAGGTTCATTAAATACGTATAGTAAAAAATAGGTATGAATTGAGATATTTTCTTATTTTAATAAATTTTAATTAGCATATATGTATACTAAATGTTTAGATTTTTTGCAGTAATGTAAATAAATATAGCATGTTTATGCTTTTACAAAGCTTTGTTGTTAGATATAATTTCAATTAAATTTCAAATATCATTATTAATAGCCTTAATTACATCATCAATAGTATAAGTTGAGAAAGCATAATATAATTAAGTGTCGTCAGCATAGAAATGAATTTTTGCCTTATTTATTTTATTAACAAAATCTGATGTATACAAAATGTAAAGAAGAGGGCTTAAAATCGATCCCTGTGGAAAACCTGAAGAAATTTTAAAAGGAATAGATTGACTATCATCGACTCTAACACTTTGTTTTCTATTATCCAAGTAATTATACAAAAATGTAATGGTATTGTCACTTAAACTAACGATATGTAAAATGAAAAAGGTTACTATCAAACCAAGCTATGTCTATCCTTCTTGCAATAGGAAGTATAACTCTGATGTACTAAGCATTTTTCTAATGCGTATAAATACTATTGAAACTGGGCTAATGCCAAATGCCAGCCAGTCCATGGCCAAAGGACGGCGGTCAGCCGGTAGCTGACTCTAATCTCTAGAAGAGATTCTCTTTAGCGCAAAGGTCCTCTTATTGTAAGTATGGTTATTGGTATGATTGTTTTAACAAATTTATATTTGTAATTTGTTTTAAAAGGTTGAGTTTCATTAACTCTCGCATATGTTTAAAGGCTGGTGGAGGACTTTTCGTGACACTTGATGGTAGCCCCATTCTATAGGGCCACATTTTCGTTTGACAGTATTTTTTTGCAGACAATAATGTGTGACAATACCATTTCATCCACAGCAATTTTTTTATATTTTTCCATAAGTTGGGTTTTAGTTCTTTTTCATGAAATGGGATCCGTTTTTCTCGTAGTCATTCTTGGAATTCTGGCGACGACGACAGACTGAGGCTTCAAGAATGCATTCAAACAATTTTTCAAAAACTTCTGCATCTATCTCTTCGTGGTAATCTTCGTTCTTTTTTGACCAACCATATTAACCATATTAGTTCCTCATTCTCCAGAGATCCGCTATCTCTTCCTATCTTTGTGTTACTATCAAACTACTACCCTTTCCATATGGCATCGCACACCAGTGCCTCTGTTGCTGCTTGCCAAGCATTTGTCACATTGCCATCTAGCCACATTTTTTTCTGTTTTGTCCACGTAATAATTTTTTCTTCTTTGTTGCCGATATTCTTTAATTTTCTGTAGATAATCTGTCCTTTATATAACTAAATAATGTTTGCCAATCAGAAAACTCTTTCTATCAGCCTTCCCGTACTGAAAGTTCATGATATATAAAACTTTTTTCAATGTGTCCTTTTTAGGAATTATTTCGTTTTCTCCAGAGCTTGCAATACTTTCTGTAACGTGGGCAATTAATTTTTAAAGAAAAATGAGTGAACGGTGCTTCGTATGACAGACTTATTTCTTCATTTAATCTTCATTTATTTCCATTTTTCTTCGACCGCTGCTTGTTTTTGGCTTTTGTACTTGTCTATAGGTTTTTTCTTCTCTCAAAATTCTGTAAATACACACATAAACACCTGTATAATCAGAACACTATCTCATCTTTGGACGTGGATGATCTCTTAAAATACACTTAAAAACTTGCAATATGATTTTTCTCCAACTGAAATACGAAAACTTTTTTTGCTTTGATTGAATGATAATGTTATCACTGAATACCTACTTTATACTAAAACTTATCAGCTTCACGCAGTTTACTTTACAGTTAAGACTTACAAATTCGCAAAAAAATATATTTAGATTACTACCACAAAAAAAAATTGTAAAATAAACACTCACAGCGTGTTAGAGTTGAATCGATATTATTTCGTATGTTTTCGATTGCTCCAGGAATCTGCTCTTTTTGCTCCTTTTTTAACGGTTGGAGAAGAAATATGCAAGATTGATGGTGTTTGACAATGAGCATTTACATGTTTACTAAATCTGGACGTGAATAAGGCATTTTAAAATAAAACAACGTAAAACAATCTACAGTCTAGTGATCTAGTTAGCTCATTGTAAACATTTGAACAGGGTAGAACTAAAGTTAATATAATAGTTAATGATTTGCCTTCTAAAGCGCATCATATTTTAGACCGTTGGTTGTGTATTTTCAAGTAAAATTTCTTTGAAGGTCTCTGAATTGATGACACCTCTTCCAAAACACCCTGTACTTATTATTCACACATTCACAAATCACCGAAACAATTTTTTCTTCCGGTATGACAGTACAATTCTCACTAATTTCCACGTTTCGTACAACAATGCCCCCTAAAGTATACGGGCAGGTCTGATGAGCTATTAAACGCCTTTTAAGCTCTCTTAAGCCCCTATTAGCGAGGCTTTACAGCCTCTAATTCCCCGCGTTCGGCCCTCCGTTATTAATTCCGGGCATTAGAATCGTCCAGGGATTATCACATACCTACCTGCTTTGTTGGCTTTGAAAGGGGAGCGGCACTTTGACTGTCATAGAGTTTCAAAGTTAGTTTACAACTGAGGAGTGTTTATTCAAAACGAGTCATGTCCAAGAAAATCAGTTTTGACGACGAGAAATCGTTTTGCTAAAGCTTTTTCACTTTACGATAAATTAAAACGATATGCAATAACTGCGAGTTGCTATACGTAAGCCGTATTTGATATTTGGAAAACTAATGTAAATACTTGCATCACAAAAAAGTTAATAATATAATAATAAAGTTTATTTTACAAATTAAAAATTACAAGTTTGACAAGGTGTGTATCACCTGTCTATACACTTGTAGACAAAATACATGAAACATAGTAAAATAAACAACAAAAAGTTCAACACGGTGAAAAACTCACCTGTTCGTGAACTAGTAAACAATAACCAAAATACAAATATAATCAATATACACTATACAACATCTTACAATAACAATTATACGATTCTAAACAATACAGCCAACAAACAAACACTATTTTGTCAGATTATAACACCATTTGATTTTTTAAGTCAATTTGTTCTTTTATTTTCAGCCTGTCTGTTGTTAATACATATTTCTTTAGTTGTGATTTGAACTTTATGTAGGTGTATGACTTAATACTTTCAGGAAGAATATTAAAACATCTGGGTCCTAAAAATATCCAACTACGTTGAGCCATAGTGGTATTCATTGTAGGCACCTGTAGAAGTAATTTTGCATATTGCCTCGTATGACACATACTACTTGCTCGATTTTGAGCCAAATAGGCCTCTAAAACACATTTCGTGTAAAATAATTGTTTTAGATCAAGTATACCACTGTCTTCAAATAATTTTTGGGTAGAATACCGTTTTCCTTTACCTAGCATTATTTTCAAGAATTTTTTCTGGATCACTTCCAAATCATGTATATGCACATTTAAAGCTCCACCCCATGCAAGTATTCCATAATTTAAATGTGATTCTACAAGACTAAAATATACTATTTTCAGATGATTCAAATGCAGATAGTTTTTAAGTTCTTTAAATATAAATAAAACACCTCTTAGCTTTTTTATTGTAGTCTTGATATGCTCATTCCATCTTAAGTAGCAATCTAAAATGATGCCAAGATACTTTATGCTCTTTGTTGATGCAATGGTTTGATCGTTTCCTATTTTTAAACTGTCGAATTTCGGTAATTTATTTACATAAATTGCAAAAGGTACGTATTTAGTTTTT
The DNA here is from genome assembly GCA_025584915.1 of Monochamus saltuarius. Lineage (NCBI taxonomy): Eukaryota > Metazoa > Arthropoda > Insecta > Coleoptera > Cerambycidae > Monochamus > Monochamus saltuarius. The sequence goes on from CM046721.1 coordinate 7,489,431, forward strand.
AATATATTTAGTGTTAGTAATTTACTGTCGAACCAGGTTTTAAATAATATAAGATCCCTTTCCACTTTCTCTTTCAGTGAAAGCCAAGAATCTGCTTTATAAAAGACTGCAGTATCATCAGCATAAGAAAAAATTTTACCGCTTGTTGGAATTGAGAAAATGGAATTTATATAAAGAACAAACAATAATGGCCCTAGCACAGTACCCTGGGGAACACCAAATTCCACTGTTCTAGCCTCACTATAAATACCATCAATGCATACCTTTTGTTGTCTATTGGTTAAATAATTTTTTAATAATTTTAACGAAACATTTCTAAAGCCATAGTTTTCTAAAGCTAAAAATAAGTTTTCATGACTAACTGTGTCAAAAGCTTTTTGGAGATCAAAAAATACTGTTAAACAATTTTCTTTATTATCTAAACCATTGTAAATGTGAAAACTTAAGTTTTTTATAGCATCATTTGTTGATCTGTTTTCTAAGAATCCGTACTGAAATTCCGAAACAATCTTAAATCGTTTTATGAAACTACTTATTCTCGCTTTTAAAACCTTTTCAAAAATTTTAGCAAAAGTGGAGACGATTGAAATTGGTCTATAATTTGACACAATTTCTGGATCTCCACCTTTAAAAATTGGATTAATTAATGCACATTTAAAAGCTGAAGGACATTCGCCTTTATCTATTAAGTTGTTTATAAGAATGGACAGAGGATATGAAATAACATCAGAAATTTCTTTTAGCAGAATTGAACTTATGCCATCTTAACCTGCTGACTTTTTGTTTTTTAGGTTTTTTATGATTTGCTGAATTTCTGATTTACACGTGGGGGAAATGAAAATCGAATTGTTTATTACACGTTCAGGTGTTGGTAGGTTACGATTTTTAGGAATTTTTTCAGCTAACTGTTTGCCAATATTTGAGAAAAAATGTACAAATTCGGTAGCAATTTCTGATGCATCCTGTATTACTACTCCAATAAGATAAGTAATCGGATATTTGAGTTCTAAACATCCTGTATAAATATATCCATTCTTTAAAATGTCCGGACATCTCTACTGTCACGTCCGGGTTAAGCAATTAAAAAAATGTAGACAATTCGTTTACTGGCAAATGGCACTGGGGCCAACCTTCACGGCTACAACCACTTTGTTTCGGAAGTCTCCTGAACATCACGGAATGTCGTGAAATACCCATCTAGCAGGCGTGCTTCCAGAATATCTTCGCCGACCGGTTAACTGCATTGCGACAGGAGCGGCCGCAAACAGCCGCTGAGGGGGGCGGGGGAGAGCGGAGCACCCTCCCGTCCTCCCCGGACCAGCGGACGTAGCAATAATGCGAATGTGTGCATCGCATTCCGAATAAACAGGAATTTAACATAGCCAGCTTTGTGCGGCGTATACACAGAGACGGACGTTGCGAACGATACACACAAAGGGGTTTTTTGAAGAGCACACGCGCCACGCGCCTATCCAGATGGAATGGACGGGTATGATGGGTGTATCCACATAGCACATAACGGAGCTTGTTAATGAAACGGTTCAAATGCGTCAAAAGGGACGGTACTTGTTGCACTAAGACTGTAATGCAAAAAAGTAGGCATTACCCGGTAAAATATTATCGCATCTACCTATGTTGACTGTTTATGTTAATATTGTGCATATTATAAACAATATTGGAGAGTTCATGTCTTTTATCTGTACTATAGACAATGCTGGTTACAGTTGTGTCTTTGGAATGGTTCACGATCGAATCAAGATCTAAATAACTCTGTAAATTGAACAAACATTGAACTCATTTCTAAAGTCTGGGAATGTCAATTTCTCTGCTCCACTGTCTTAAGGGTATAATGTTCGGCCAAACAGTGTAGCTTTTATCAGGCTCCGCCCATCAGCACCTTCAACGGCAAATTTAACTTTGTACCCCTGTAAGTTAGGCAATTGTATGCAGAAATTTAGCAAAACATGTATTCTTGGCGGACATATTTCATGAATATAAATGCAAAAAATTGAAATCTGAGGCAATTGTCTGTTATATGGAGACTTGATTTACTAGCCTACAGCTTTCTTTTTTTTATAATAGTGCCTAACAACGTCTCATCGCAGTCCTAAATGTGGGCAATATTGCCACCGAGATATTGTTCAGATCTAATTTTTTTTATTTAAATATGGCTCTGCTGTCTAGTAAAATAGATTTTTATGAGTTGATTAAAACTTGCTCCATCTTAATACGAATTTCCATTGAGGAGAAATATGAAAGCGCGTGGACGTCTAAAAACGGCTTTGTAAAATTGCTGTGTAACAGGGCTTCAAGCGAGGATACAGAACTCCAACAAAATTGATATAATCGGTTATTATTATATATCAACGCATGCACAAAGGTTCCCGCTAGTGCGTGAGATAATTTTCATTGCACATAAAATCACAAGAATAATTAAAATAAATGTTCAAATACCTCAATTTTAGCCACACAGTTACTACGCCAATATGTCGCAATTACGGCAAAATTATCACAGCCACAGCCACCAAATTACTTCACTCACTAGCCAGGACATAGGGCAACATTTTAGTACTGTTTGATAGAGAATTAAAAGATCTTTCAGAATCAAGGAAAAAAAGGTGGTGTTGCCATTTAAAAAAAAATCGATGACGTCATTACTCGAAAACAAATGATATTTGAAAATCGCATTTTACGCTAAAATATGTATTTTTTAAATTAAAAATCGACCTGTTCGAGGTTTTTTCCCAAAAAATAATTGTTTAGTTTTTTTTGAATTTATTCCATACTTTTGGCGCATACTGTATAGGTTTTCAGGATTCTAGAAGTTTCCTTGGTCTCGAGAATCAAATAGAATGTGGCCTGGAATGTTCCAGAAAAGGCATCACAAAAATTATAAATGCCTCAAATAACAGTCTGCATCACATAAATGGTATAGTTGCGGTAAGAATTCAAACGACTTACGTCATACGAACAAATTAATAATTACATCAACATCAAAATATTTAAGGAACTGGGACTGCAACTGGGAGTAATAAAACTATATACTTTATTTTTAACGCAACCAAATATAAAAAATTGTGCTAACAATAAAAACAATTGCGTAACGTCAGCCGTGAAGTAAGTCATCTGAATTCTTGCCGCGACTATAGAAGCAAATGCAGAACATGTTATTTGGAATCGAAATAAAGCGATGGATACAATAAAAGAAAAAATTTGCTTTCTCATTGATTTTCTAAACGCTCTGCATACATTCTGGTGGCCTAATACAAAAATTTAATTGATTCTTTACAACTTTACATTTTAATTTTTTCGATGGACTTAAACCTACCTGCATTTCCAATCAAGTTTCATCGCTCTACACTACATTTTTTTCATTTCTTGACACGGTGAAATATATTTTATTAAGTGCTGTTTGCTGTATTCGTGGCCAGACTAAAGTTTTAAATACCGTATTTAGGCTTATTCTCCACGAAATTGTGTAGGACCAACACCATTTCGATTAAAATAATAGCTACATTCTTTCTTTTGCACGCACTTTAAAAAATTATGCAATTTCCCCATTACATGTAGAGACTAATAATTTATCTCTATTATTACTTAATACTATTCCTATTAGCATAATTTCATCATTTGTATTGAGGTATTCTTTTACAATTTTAATGTGTGCGTCTTAGAATACATTTTACTTTAATTACAAAGACTACGGATGATAACATAAACACTTCTAGAGGCTGTGCACGCCGCAATCGCAGTGAATATTCGCAACAGTGCCTGCTCGTAGAGCCAGACTGCAGGTTGCCGAGAGGCATGGCATGTTGATTAGAATCGTAATGATTAGGGACGTGCCTTGTTTACAGAAATACTTACATTCGCGCCTTCCATCGCCATATTCGCCATAAGTATTGATAAGCTTTAACTTGCGTTCCTTGGCCTCTACCGCCTCTTGTAATATTGCAACTCCCACCTACTGATTTCAAAAATCGTCGACATGAATAATGGAGTAGCTCAATTTGAAAAAATGATAAAAGCGGTCACCAGTTGGACCCTTAGGGTACCCTTCACAAATTACTGATAAAACTACTTCAGAGTACCATTGGAGTGGACTTGTCAGACGCCCCTGTATCTTAACGTTTCTATTTTAGGCTTAGAAAGGATACAAGAGCTGTTCAAATCTCATGCAATAAATAACGTTTTCCGTCCAGCCAGAGATATCGAGCACTCTTCTGAAATCCGTATCAGCAGGGTTGGACCGTTGAGAGTCATTGGCTTAGACAAGGCTAGGCCCTGATTTAAGACATATTCGTATATTTAATAAATTACCTATACAGGGCGTTAGAGGTTTGACTACCGTACATTTAACAGGCGATAGTATTCCTCAAAATGAACAAAAAAATCTTATATGAAAACCAGTAACAAATCTCCAATTTTAAGTGTAAAATTTCAGTTGATTAAGAGTTCTCATCATAATTTTCTGCATTAAAAGACAATAAAATGCAATGTGTACTTTAAATTGATTTATGTTTACTTTTAATTAAAACAATTTTTTCGTTAATAAAATTCGACAGTCGATATTGCGAATGTGGCAAAAGCGCTAGAAGTACAGTGACTACAGATCAGTTGATATCTGAATTGTGAAGTGTCTGTCGCAAATTATTTTACGTACCACTATTTCCTTAATTTTTATTTGTTTGTTGAAATGTTTAGCATACGTGAGTATCATGATATGTTACTAATTTACGGAGAAGCTCACCGCAGTTCTGCAAGAGCACGACGTATTTATTTAGATCGTTTCTTCCAACGGTTGCTGTCTAATAGTTACATTCGTTGGAAGTATATTAACGTTTCCTTGATGTAGGATATACAGGGTGTCCCAAATAGAAGGCCGTACCATTAACCACATATTCTTTGGACAAAAATAATGCGACTTTCCTTATGCCATTTTTTATTTGGACGTCTCTGTTTCAATATACAGAGTGTTAAATTTTACATTTACATTTTGAAAACTATTTTTGTTAATAATCCCATTGTTTTGTAAGATACACAGTTGAAATTTTGCACGTACTTTTATCTTATTCCGGCATACTTTTTATGTAATTTTGGTGAAAAAAATCGAAGGGTGAATGGAGGTAACTGAGTACCCTTTACCCCCTCCAATTATTTCTAACTACGCCTATGCAGCTTTTTCTTGAAATATTAAACGTAGAATTTTCTTCTGATCATTTTACCTCTTTTGTAATTTTTTGTTTAAATGCTTCGTTTTGGAGAAAAACGGCAATTTGTAGTGCCCATAAATCTATCATTCCCTACCATTTTCAAGTGAAACTGAAATTTTGTGGATGTACCTGTTATTACAATACCTTGGCAATTTAGCAAATCGTGATACTTACTGAATGACTATTTGCTAATTTGTATATTATGTTATGATCCTTCGAATAAATAAACAAACATAATGAAACTGACGTCACAACTTTTTCGAAAACGCTCGAAAATATTTTTTATCTAGTATATACTGAAGCATTCCACAAATACTTAACATAAGGATGAAATCATAAAGATATACCCATTCGGAAATTGTCTTTACGGCACGCATATGTCTATAATTTATTAATTCAATTCAATCAAGTTACTCTTACAAATTTGACAATGACTTCACCGTCATACATTAATCCTGGTAAAACGGAAAACATATTTAAGTACCTGGAAATGCCATAACGCCGAGTATATGCCGTCTCGTATGGTAATTCTCAAGCCAAAAGTGAATTGAAATGAATAATCGTTATTGATTGTAACGCGCAGTTGCGCTGCGATGCGTTGTGCTACCTCTTGTTTGCCCCGCAACATTCTGGACATTGTACGCTGCTGTGAATAGCACGGAAAGTTATTGTTTGCTTTGTATCACTCGTGAATCGCGACCACGCCGTGTCCAAACCAATAGTTTGCCTCGCCACGGTCCAGCCCTACTAATCAGGGCTTCATTCATCGTCTTCAACCGTCAGCCCACCTCGTCGCGCGTTCATTTTTCTGTTGGTAACGCTTTCATCAAGCGAAACGCGCGCGGATGGTACGTTCAGTCAGGTAGAGAGACCTGTATGCAACCATGCAACAGATACTCCTATTCACATTCAGTTCTAGTCAGAATAAAAAGACGAATCGTGATGCGATTAGCCGGACTAACCTAGTATCTACGGCTGGGAACATCGAGCAATTACGTCGTATTATTAATGTGGCAACTGGTCTTGCATCGAAAGCTGTTACCAGAGAAGCGGAACTTTATTAATGATAGAACAACCTTCCTCATATTTTAGTGAACTAGAGAGTTCCTGCTAATTGACTAGCTTATTACACTTTGGCTTAAAACAATTCCGACCAAGCTCTGGATTTTTGTGGAGATCTTCATTCGGATGTTCTAATCTTGAAAAGTACGATTTTTTAAATATTCTAATAAATTCTTGTAAATATTAGTTTAAAAACGCATTTCCATATTCATATGCAACATTCCAATCCATGTCGATCTGTGTAATTCTAAAATTATTAATGCGGATATAATAAAGCATAAATTTTCATAAAAAAGTATTTTGTCCATACATATTTTTATGGAAGCTCACCTATCTTTTTAGTTTGCTAATCTCTTCCTCTTTGCTTTCAAATTTAGTATCTTTATTTTAACATTTTCTAGAATATTTCACACTATATTCGATTTGGTTCTAGAAGCGTTCTCGAGGACCTAGAAAAGTTTGAGAACCCTACAAATATACAGAGTGTTACATAATGATGTTAACAAATGTAGTACACCTCCAAGTGCTTAATCCTGACTAAATAAAAATTAGAAATATTACGCATGGGAAGTATTGCGGCTATTCCAGTTGACCACATGTATCGCATACTGTAAAATCTGCAGTCAGCAGGACAATAATTCGCTCGTCGTCCAGGGTAGACGAATTAATGTCTTTTTTCACCGGTATATCCAGGGATATAAGGCATAACACTGAGTTGCTTACTCGGAGATGATTCAGGGTGCAGTCGCCTGCCGCTGGCCACGGAAAAGACAAATTCGAAAATGATCAGGTAATTAATTCAGCCTTTTTTTTCTTGGCTGCTAATATAATTGGAAAATACAATACAATATTTTGGGCAGACAATATCTACCTTGTCTACCCGTACGTTTCGCCACTGGCCTTTCTTATTTTGGATATGACAACATGCTGATAATCTTTGTAACACGCCTCTCGAGAAGATATAAGAGTATGATTGCTATAAAATAGTGGCATATGGGGCAATATTAAACAAGTCAACCAACTTATTGCAATATCTTTAAAGTATGGTCTAAGCGGTTATTCAAGACCTTGAAAAGTATTTCAAATCCGCCTCATTCTCCCGACCGTACTCCGTTAAATTTCCATCTCCTCCTCTCTTTATCTAACAACTTTCATGAAATCTCCTTTAAAGATGACGCCGTGCAAATTTGACTAGCTGAATTCTTTAACGTTTCGCGATATTTTTCTAACGATAAAAATCTAGCTATACAGTTACAACAATGTTTCGAAGCTTTGTCACATTTGATTTTATTCCGCGGCCATCCGAGATGCTATCTAGGTGTCATTGAATAAAAATCATTGCCGAGCCAAGTCATGTCGTTTGTATTTAATCGCATATATTGTATGTAAGAGGCATGTGGTCCCGCTGTCGTTCCTAAATGAATTAAATACACCCACGTTCTGAAATAAGATTCTTGGGAACTATTACTTCGTACAATGAGGATGCATTATTGTTATTGTTGCAACGAACTGTTATTTTTGTGGACTTAACGTGTGTGGTTGTTGATTTGTAAACATAGTTATTGGTTGTAGTTGGGAATGTAAGAATTCTTAATGGGTTTATGAAAATATTCACGTACCGGCAAGTATAAAAGAGTAATTACACTTTCAGAATTCGTTAGTAGTGATAAAAATAATTTTATTTCATACTGATACATTATAAACAAATAAACCCTTAGCTACCGTAACTACAAACATGTTCATAAATCCTTAACCCCCGTTAATGTATTTACAAAAATAAGCCGACAATTATCGAATTTTCCACTGAAATTATTTTCCGAATTGCAACTGTGACTGCACTGCCTATGACTGTATTCAAATCTTTCACGTGATATGCCAGCCAACATTCTTGCAGTTTTAGTTTTCAATTTCATGTTGTCGACCCTTCTGCTACCGTTGAACTTCGCCATCCACCATGCCTCTTCAATGTGGTCATATTTACTCCTGCAAAGACCTATACTGCTTCACTAGACCCAATCAGTGTTGCCAGGTGGGAAAAATTCAGTGCATGAGAATAATTTCAAAAAAGCATGAGGTTTGGAGAAAAAGCATGAGATGGCTTAATTTATCAAAAACACCTCTTGACAGCTTAATTTTTAATTACTTTTGTAATGCTATTTTTATTTCATTAAAAGCATTATGTTCTGCTATTTTATCATAATATTACATTGTAAGTAGGTACTTACTTAAAAGTTATTAACCACGTAACCTTTCTAATTTATTTTATTGTTAGGCCGGGCGAACGTTGAGGCGCAGTTGACGTGACGCAGGGTGACTCACGGGTCGTAAAATCTGTTGTTTCCAGAAAATGTAGGTACTCTTACGGAACAGAGTTAAGAATCACTGCAATACAGCGTGAATACAGCACACACACCGCATATCCGTCGACTGTCATACCCGTTTATGTATTCATTGCTAATTATTAAGAGAGCAGTCTACAATAAAGGACATTTCAAGTACCCAAATATTGTAGATACCTACCTCTATTCAATTTTGCCCTCGATTTTGCCTTTATTTCTCGTTAGGTCTTTGTTTTGGTAGATTTCAAAGAGTAATTTTAATAATTTTATTATTTCTATTTGTGTCTATTAAAAAGCATGAGATTTTGTAATCAAAATATGAGAGCATGAGATTTCCTCGGAATGCATGAGATCTCATGCAAAAGCATGAGACCTGGCAACACTGGACCCAATGCGGAGAACTCGTTTTCTTCCACAATTGTAAATTTCTTACGGATGTCTGTTTTACTTTCCGGAATCTCAACTACCAATAACTGAGTCCTTATCTTCAATATGATTCATATTCAAAAGTTCTTAACCTCTACAGCCTCCGAAATAACCCATAATCAGAAACACCTATACAATAAAGCAATAAATGTGTAATTTTTACGGTTTAATGCATTACCTTATGTACAGGGTGTCCAGCGTAACGCTCTCACTCGATTTGTGGTTTTAATGTCATAGTTACAAAAAAATGTCAAATACAAAAATTCAGTGTCATTTTTATAGATAATTCGACGTGCCTCAGAAAAAAACAATAGAACATCGAATTAAAACAATTATTTACCGAAGTTCAATTTTTTTAAATGCATCCATTTTCCTTTTCAGTAACCACTGTAACAAATATATAAGTATATCATATGGATATAAGCAGAATTGTATGCTTTTTCAGAATTTAAAAAAATACATAAGATGTTGCATTAAAAAATTCAATAATTATTTTCTCGGAAACCATCAGAATTTTACAAACATTTTTTTGTACGATATTGACTCCATTTGTCATGACGCATCTATTCCCATGTTTTTTTATAATTTCTGACTCTCCCTGTATAGTAAGTATTATTATTTTCGTTTGTTAAAAAGTAATATTACGTACTGTTTCATTCTAAAACTATAATATAAGCTTTAAATCTTCCTTTTATTTAGGAACATCGACTTTGACATACAGTACCGGAAAGGTCATGTTTTCCATTGCTTTTGCGCAAAGTAAGTCATTAAACATCTGTACGATAGACAAATACGGTTATAGTTGCATCTAATCACGGTCTATGTGTACTGGGAACATTTTAATTTCTTCATGGTCAAACCAAATCTGCTTAAAATTAAGCGAACAGCCATTTCCACAGTCTGACAACCGTGGAAACCTCAATTTATCTGTATACCTGCCTTAAAACAATACTTTACTCCTTTCTATTCTCTGTTTATATCAAAAATATATATTATTTTCAAACTTCGTGAGTTTATAAGCAGACTCATAATTGATTTGCCCGTATAAATTATTGAAACGCATAAATTATTGAAATACTACTTGTATTTGATAATTTTTTAAATAAATTTCAAATAACCTTCATGAGAACGTCGAGTTCACGTTACGACTTCCCAAGAACTTCTCACTAAAGACACCCGACGTTTCAGGACTAACAATTACCCATCCCCGCGCGTGATTCTATGCGAGGTATCACGTCCCACCCCGCTTATTCTCATAACAGTCATAACAGTACCTATTACCGTCTTATCTTGGGCTTCACAGAGATATATGACACCGAAACATAGACACTTCGAGTAGGTATCCAGTGACTGATTTTTTTAGCTTTTATCGGAGGGCTTTTACACACCAGGAGGGTTTAATGGAAGTATCTGGGTTGCGCTCCCGAGATATGGGCCAGTTTTAGAACGGAAACGGGTATACAGGGTGATTCGGAACTTATCTAAAAAAATCAAATGTACAGGGAACTTTTACAAATACAATTTTGTTAAGAAAAAATCAAAAAGGGCAGTTCAAAATTGATAAAAAAAAATACACTTCCGCGCGACACTGGAAACTGGTCCACTGTGAAACCTCATAAGGCGGCAAATCATGCAATCGGCGACCGGACAGAAAATGGAAAGAAATTCCCAAGGAAAGAAATAAATTTGTTATTAACGCTTCGGTGCGATACACTTTATTTTTTAAATATCCCCACAAAGAGAAGCCCAAATTGTTTAAACTCAGGAGATCGTGGCGGCCATGGTACCGATTCTCCTTCCTACACAATGACAATGAACTGAAATTTTTCAGTTTTTCCTTTGGCATTTTGAACAATTAAGCGTTTGATAGACTTGATCACGTAATCTTGATGAATAAATTGGGAACTATGGGGTTTCCAGATAACTTGCTTAGACTACTTAAATCTTATCTTTCATTGCGCACGAAGTTTGGAGAAATTCGCAGTCTCAGATCTCCAAAGTTTTTATCATTGTCAGGGGTTCCTCAAGGACCCTGTTTAGGACCCTTGCTCTTTGTAATTTTCATCAACGTTCTATTTCAGTCACATGATGTTAACTGTCTCATGTACGCTGATGATATGAAGATATTTACTAAAATTTATTCACATTGCGATGCCGAAAAATTGCAGACTTCGCTAGACAGCATAAATACTTGGTGTATGGAGAACAATCTTCCTCTTAATATTAGTAAATGCCATTTGCTCAGAAAGTTAATTTTCTGAATAACAATTATTCTATTGCTGGTTCCCCTTTATCTAGAGTTAATGAGATCAGAGACTTAGGTGTACTTTTTATTTCGAGTCTGAGCTTTACAGAACATATTAACAAATTAACAGCTGAATGTTCCAGAAGCTTGGGATTTGTTATTAGAAATTCACGTTCTTTTACCGACTGTCGTGTGTTACTTAGTTTATATCGCGCTTTTGTTCTTCATAAGTTGGAATACGCTAGAACAGTTTGGAGTCCACATTATTCAAATGCTATTAATAAGCTGGAGAATATCCAGAGAAAATTTTTGAAGTATATGTCTTTTAAACTCGATGGCTTTTACCCGGAAATTGGCACTGATCACAATATGTTGCTAAGACGGCATGGCGTACACAGTCTTGAAAACAGGTCTGTTATGCACTTTCAAATCTTCCTTTTTAAGTTGATTAACAATTTAATTCATTGTCCTACTTTATTAGAAAATTTAAGTTTCCATGTTCCTAGAGTGGACACGAGGAACAATGCACTGTTTTACCTTAAGACACCAAGGACCAACTTACTCTCAAATTCCCCAATGTATGTCATGTGTAACACAAATAATACTTTATTTAAAAAGAAAATTGACCTGTTTAACTCTTCAGTGGCTAATACTAGATCAGTGTGTACGCAGTTTCTGTAGATAACTTGAATTAATTTACTTTTCATTTTATGTGCTAATATTGTTTTTATTGTCTTAGTGTATGTTTATAGTATAAAATGTGTCTTTTTATCTGTTGTCCCGCCTGTAATTGGTACAGTGTACTGTAGGTTGGTGTTATCTAAAATAAAATAAAACAAAATAAATGATTAATACAAAATTGTCTTTTTTTCAATAACAGATTAACTAAAATTTAAAAAAGTTACACGATGACAACCAGAATTAAAAACACTTTCGAATGAGGTGTCACTCGACTTAGAGTGCCATTTAATATTCTAAAGCTGAATGTGTCCCCGTGAAGGGGGTTGTTCTGACGAGTCTATATTTCACGCAAAAATTTTAATGTTTTAGAACGTAGTTCAAGATAAGCCGGGTGCAAAGTTTTCAATGGTACACCCTGTATGTAATTTTAATTAACTCTTAAAATTAAAACCAGTAACTCTTTTTAAACTGGAACAAGAAAGATTCACGCTCTGTATATTAAATAATGAATATAAGAATCAATAATAAACAATTCTGAGAAGCACTGAATTGGTATAAATCATATATTAATGATATTTGGTGTATAGTTGACCTATTTAATAACTTTCCATTAGATAATACTTTCCAAAATTACCAAGTCTAAATTACACAATGAAATAATTTGAAAACTATAATTGTGGGCAATGTAATAAATCATATCATCATCATTTGGAGACCTTTACATCTTTATAAAGCATATCTGTCGGCATTTTAAAGAAAACGCATCAAAAAAATAACTTACATTCACTCATTTCATTTCTAGCAATATTATTTTAATTAACTATTTATTGCTGATATAGCTGAGGTCACGTCAGATATGGTTCTGTTTGTATATAAGAACATAGCAAGAAGTTCCAGAAGTATAATTCCGATAGCGTTCACGTTTAAAACAAATATGAAGTGCTGCAGTATCTTCTTGTGCATAGTGTGTCTTCTCGGCGTCTTCTGTTGTTGTGAAGGTGAAGGGTCTTTTGCGGATTACGAAGACTATAATTACGATTCTGAATATGACGGCGATTACTACCACAACAAGTCATTCATACCAGAACCTATTGAGGAGACACCAGTAAATGAATATTTAGCAACCACAGACCTGTCAAATCTTCAAATAAGTGTTGTTAGTGGAAGCATAGTACCGGAAATTGCAAGGACTTTCTGGTTCGTTTCCTTTTTGCTTCTATGTGTCGTTTTGATTTAGTGATAACTTTACCCTAGGTTTTATTAAAAATGTGTGCTCTTACATCAGCCACTGATTCTGGCCTCCATGTCATCCGACTGATATTTAATTATAACTGCTGTTGATACAGATGCATTTTTATTGTACTTATATAAAAACATAATAAGAATAGAAGTATCCTGTATGCCTTCTCAGAGTCATCTGCCATTATAGTGACTTAGTAACTACAATGGGTCTACCTTACCAAGAAATTGAGAAGAGCACTGAATGTAGCTGAAGCGTTCTTTTCTTGTATGTGCAGCGTAAATGTTTCACGTAGTGGTCACATGGTTAGGTTATATGCTCTTACATAAGCAGCAGATAATGATCCGAAGATAAGTGTTGACATGCGAAAAACTCGGATTAAGACTAGTGTTATCTAATCCAACAGGACAGAAAGGAGTAAATATTTTGGAAGCCTTGACATTGAGATGTATTTATCATTACTTTCCGTTAGGTTCCAAATTTGGCCTTATAATTTGCTTTGTAAATTATATTGCGTCAACTCATTATCGGTACTTCTCGGGAAAGGATTTAAATTTGGGTTTTAATAATGTAATAAGTAATGAACTTGAGGTCATCCAAGATATGTACTTAATCACCAGCAAAACAGAACTGCAAACATAATAAGTTTCTTACTGATATCCTTGGTATTCGGGAGGATGAAGTGGTGTAGTGTTTGCCTGTGTTTGATCTACTTCTGCTATAGCTACGGATTTCACTTTGATTACGAACGTTATGACGATATAGATAGTAATTATTTCGATGACAACATGTCTTTTTCCGCAATAATGGCTGTTATAGAGCATAAACCGCGGATCGATTCAAACCACACTATCTTGAATGCTCCCTCTATTCTCCCAACGGAAAATGAGATACCAGAGAACAATATTTACACAACTACATCTTCAACAATGGAGAAGAATTTGTTACCAGTCGTGGAAACACCAACCTTGCATACCACTCATACCAGACTTCCTACACTGCCTTCAAAAACAACTGAAAAGCAAATCGCGAAGGACTTACCTCCCGGTTACCACTATCTAGACAGGAGAAGGGAAATCATAAAATCTCTGTCGGCAAAGCATCAAGAAGCTCTGGGAAGGAGTGGAAGCACGGTACATACCACTTTAGGCATTTCATGGATGGCTGTGTTCTTTTATTGCTTTTATAACGTAGTGTATATGTATTAATTATATTTAATTTATTAACATTTATGTATCAATAAAGAATATCATGCTTATGTAAAGGGAGGTACATTATCATGTACATAAATTGAATTAAAACTTTTTTAAATGTCTAATCAATTACTTATGAAGATGTTAACAGCAGCAAATCATATTTTTTTTCTCTTGAACTGCATATTAAAGGTATTAATGCAATTCAGTGCCATTTTACAAAGCAATCCTTAAAAAGCAGAAATAAGTTTATAAATATCTTGAAAATAAAAATAAATAATCTAAAAAGTCCTTGCTTCCAATGGACTACTTTAACTATTTTTTCCTAACAAGAAAACAAATAAAATAAAAATTCACATTACTACTTACCTGTTTTTATTTATCACAACTACAAATTAATTTTATAAAAGTTGAATTAGTTTATACAGAGTGTTTTCAAAGTAAAGGTTACCGGAAGTCACCATCTACTTGTTTATTTTAAATTGAACATTTTATATGTATATATTTGCTTATTTTGATTTTACACGTAATATTAAGGGAAATTTTATCAAGTATCAATGCATATCCCTAACGGTCTTTAAAATATTTTAATTTCTATTAAGAAAGTTTTCCAATAGCCTAATTTAAAATTGTCTAATTTTTACATCATGCAAGCTGAAGTGGGAGTGGAAGATAGTGGGATGCCTATCATTTGTCACAGATATTTTAAAAGCAAAAGTAAAATTAAATTAAGGTAAGTTGGTATTTATTTTTGTCTAAAAAAGCTAGCCTTAAAGTACGAGCCATTTTTTACTGAGTACCCTGTATATATTACCAATATGTAAACTCGTTTTAACGTATTTGTTAAAGAAATGCCATTTTCTAAAATTTTATTTGGAACTTTCTACAGTGATCGATTAAAATGAAATGAAACTCAAGTACAAGTTTGTTATTATTATACATGTTTCTGAAATACACTCATATTTACTTTTGATAATCCGTACCGTTTTCGAAGAAATATACAGTAACCGTTTTTCCCCAAGTTCAAATGAAAAAATATGTTATGATTTTTACAGGCATCTAATTCGAGGATTTGACCTTAAATCAGCAACAGATAACACTTGCAATGTTACGAAAACTGCAGTTATCATTGCTTTCAAGAACCTAATCCAACGGGACAAGAAGTAGTAAATATTTTTAAATCGAGAGGTTTTTGGATTTATTGGGAACGAGGTTCGTTTCTTTTATACCACAAAAATTAAAATCTTCGATTACTAAGAATGACGTTACGTTTCGTTCCTGATCAGGAACTCTATCAAACTTTTTATTCAAACAAAAATTACAACATATTTATAACCAAAACCCAACTAAACAGCGCAGAAATCGTACATCTGGAACGAAAGGTAGTTATTCTTAGTAATCGAAGATTTTAATTTTTGTGGTATAAAGAAAACGAACTTGGTTCCCAATAAATTCAAAACTTCTCGAAATAAAATATATGATCGCTTCATAATAGGGAAGTTACATGAATTTTATACTGGTTTGAAATGTATTAGGTACAGGGTAATCTCTCAAATATACAGTGCTCTCGAAAAGTAACGAATAAATTCATTATTTTTGAAATTGAGAAGTTTTAGAAAAAAATCCCCTGACACGTCGATTTTGTTTTTAAAAAAGGCACTTTTTGACATACGACCCACATTTGTGACGTCATTGTTGTTCGAGATATGACGTCATCGACAATGTTTTTAAATAGCAACCCCTAATTTTGACCTTGCCATTTGAAAGAGCGTGTCATTCTACATACATACATCATGAAAAATTATGGTGTTACATAACAAAAATTTCAAGAAGATAATGTTTGAAGATTTTAGAATTTAATTTTCAGAATACTGAAAATAATAATGTTATGTAAAAAATCGACTAAATTAAATGTTGAAATTGTGCACCGTTGGCTGCCTGACAGTCGCCAAGACGATTAGTAAAATTTTTTTGGACATTATCGATAACTTCAGAAGGTATACGATGTATCTCGTGAAGAATTTTTGCTTTTAAATCTTCTAAATTAACCGGTCTAGTAACGTAAACTTTGATTTTTAAGTATCCCCACAAGAAATAATCTAGGGGTCAAATCAGCCGATCTGCAATCCAACGATTCGAGAACAGCTCATCTAAATAAGCACGGACAGGTGTTGCATAATGGGGAGGTGCACAGTATTGGGAAAATTAAATTTTAAAATCATCAAACATTATTTTCTTGAATTTTTTGTTATGTAACACCATCATTTTTCATGATGTATATATGTAGAATGACACGCTCTTTCAAATGGCATGGTCAAAATTGGGGGTTGCTATTTAAAAAAATTGTCGATGACGTCATATCTCGAACAACGATGACGTCACAAATATGGGTCGTATGACAAAAAGTGCCTTTTTTAAAAACAAAATCGGCGTGCCAGGGGATTTTTTCGAAAACTTGTCAATTTCAAAAATAATGAATTTATTCGTTACTTTTCGAAAGCACTGTATTGAAAGTTCAGAACATGTGTCTGGCAGCAATAATCACATAGCAATTAAAATATTAACATTAATAAATTGCCATAGAATGTAAATAAAACCACATGGTTGAAAACGCGATATCATTGGTATGACGTTACACGCCGTTAAGCGCAGTTGTTTCTGTGGATACAGATGCAGGTTACGACGTTGGGCGTTTGTTTTATGTATTTTTACGTTTCTGTGGTATTTGTCATAGATACAAGTGTAAATACTGTGTCGGTAATGCGATAATTATTAGTAGTAATGCGGTGAACTTAGGGTATTGTTAAACATAACTAATTCCTTTGTTTACAATATAGATCCGCTCGTGACAATTACGGCGACAATGCTGTTGGGTAAGTTTCAGATAGATGATCTTAGAAGATGTTATTTGGAATTGGAATGAAACCGTGAATACAATGAATGAGAAAAAATGTAATTCTGCTTTATCATTGATTTTATAAAGACCCTGTATATATTCTGGTAGCTTAATAGAAAAGTTTAATTGATTCTTTACTACTTTACATTAATTTTTTCGATGAACTAAAACCTACCTATATTCCCAATTAAACTTACATTAAAATGATCTTCACAAACAATGTTGCAATGCTTCCTTTCGTTGCACTTCTTCACCCTACATCACATTTTTCTTTTAATTTTTTTGGCATGGTGAAATATTTTTATATGCTCTATGCTGTATTCGTATACAGGGTCGGAAAACGTTGATGGTCTATCTGCCTTTACATGAGAGCGACAAAGTAAAGTATAGAAATCCGTGCGATAGACAAGGATGGCTATAGGAATTAGAAAAACATCTGAGCAGTCGCTCCCACTTCTAACCGAGCGCATCCGATTGGCCGGAGGGTTGGCATTCCTCGTCTCGTCAGCTTCAGCCTCAGTGCCGATGTTTCTATGCGTGGAGTAGGACGCATTTGCTTAAAAAAAGCAAATTCTTACGTACCTTTAACTATTTAAAATTATTTCATACACCTACCTAACGGTGTATGAAAATAATTGCAAATATTTTCCGCTTTTGTATTTATTTAATAGCCGCTCTGGCAGAAAGTAATACTCTCTAAAACATAAATAAACTACAAACTTATTGCAGTAAAAACGAAAGAAAAAAATTAATGTTGATGTTTAACTAATAAGTTGTTCAAAAATGCCACCCCTTTGTGCCTCGCAATACCATAATCTGTCATAGAATTCGGTTCTGACGTGTTCCTTCTCATCTCTCTGAGAAACTGTACTGACCTCTGTTAACGGATTGTATTAAAATATCTGAATACCGGAGTTGGAATTGCACAAGTAGCAACATCTTTTGTGAAAGCGAAAGACAAACAGTAAAGGCAAAGATGGAGATTGGTTTTTAGGCCTATTTCTCCACGAAATTGTCTAGGACAAACGCAAAACATTCTTTCATCTGCAAACATTGGAAAAAGTCATGCAACTTCCCCATTACAGAGATGAACTACAAATTGGTATTAATTATATAAATGAGGTACTGTTTGGAAATTGGCAACCCGATATATAAAAATGTATAGGGTTGCCACCCCTTAGGACGTTCTCAATATGGGTTGTTTAAACATTAATGTTTATATTGTTGGCGTACAACTTCACCGGCTGTTTAATGAAACAAAGTATATACCAATCGAAAACTCATAGTTTACATTTTCAGAAATCACAGTCTAAAGGGAAACAACCCTTCGAGAAAAGTTTAAATTTCAAGGAGAGACACAGACCCGACGAATAAAAAATTGCGCACGCTATTGCTTCTGGATGACAGTTGAATGACCTACTAAAGCTATATCTATGTACTTCCAAAATTTTCCATTAATTTAGAAAACTGATAATTGTATCGTTTCACTATCTCAACAATTTTAATACGGACTATACTATAATATCTAATCAGATGGGTAAAAAAGAAGAAATATTTTCAAAATGCATCATTCTTTGCCAATAGAAGTCTTATGCCATACATTAGTGTTCGTCAGCCCACCCAGAATAATTCTCTTCATCTTTGTCAAGACTTTTTTGCATCTTATCAGCAATGAACAACAATTTGTTGACGCCGGCGTTTCCCGGGATAGTATTTAAGTTTATTTTATAACGAATAATTGATTAATAAACTGACGTCACCCAAGATATGAATGCTTTCATATAAGAAAACAACTCCAAACATAATAAGTCTAAATGATATCACTCATCGCCCAGACTTCTAGCCTGGTTGTCAAAATGAAGTGGTGTGTTATTGTCTTGTGTTTCATCTTCTCCAGTGCGTGTAATTCTAACCTTGAAGACAAGGGCGGATCTTTTATAAACTATGAAGACTACGATCTTACTTATGATTATGAAGATTATGATGTAACGCCTGCAGGAAGGATAATTCTACATCGTGACGACCTTCTTCGCTTTCCTTCGTGGAGTTCACCGATACCTACAACTGAAGGGACTACTACAGTTGCATCTGTACATCCTCGTCCTACCACGACCGCGGTACCATTAAGCTCACAAAGTACTACCGTGGTTGAGGAGACGTCGGCTAGTACCGTGAAGGAAGCATTGAAAAGGATGCACATCCAACATTGGAGGCGAAGAAGGAGTATTCTCCTCACACCGATCTAGACTCTTCAGTTCTTCTACGTAAAATGAATACTCAAACCACAAAGAAATTACCTCCCAGCTACAACTATCTGGAAAGAAAAAGTGAACTCATAAAATCATTATCTATAAAGTACCGGGTGGATCCTAGAAAAAGTAGTGGCACGATACACACGGCAATGAACATTTCGTGGTTGATGGCATTCTGTTGTTACTTGTACAATGCTATGTATATGTAAATATTAACTTTAATTTAATTTATTACCGTTTTGTATAAGACAATAAAAATAATTCTGTGACTCAAGCAATTACATCATCCTTGTGTACATCATTCTTAATTAGTTCCAATTATTTTTGTTTACGTAGCTCTGATATGATACATTATAAAGAACGAAAGCAATGAGGCCGGAGAGGAATACAGAGCAGCACTACAATAATGTGATAGAATCAGGTGAAATACATTTTCTTTTATCTACCTGCATATTTTTTGCCATAGATTCTATTTCTAAAAGACCTATTGTCATCGAGAAACTTTGATTGCCAACTCCCATTATTAACAAAAAAAAAAAAAATAAATAAATAATAATAAATAAAATAAATAAAAAAATAAACAGATTACGTTCAAAATGTTTTTATTTAGCTTTAACTAAATAGAGGAAGAACAAATTTTTCATAATACAGTTTTGAATTTATTGCAGTTGTATTTTGTTGTTGAGTTCTGTTGCTTTTGGTCGTAAATACAGGGTGTAACTAGAAAGCATCAGGTCATCTAGTTAACTACGTACCTATACTGACGGCTAAGAATTCAGCCGTCTTACGTCACTTCCGACATTACGCAATTGTTTTTATTGTCAACATAATTTTCGATATTCGGTCACATTAAATCACAATTTTTCATACAACCAACAGTTTGCGCGAAAAAAAAATACTTTTCCTGACTCTAAACATCTTTTCGTCACTGGTTACTGATAACCGCGGTAGGCGGTTGCTACGATGATGTTTCTCTGTTGTCTTATGAAACAAATCAGTCTTTTGTTTTTGCAAATATTTGTAAACAACTGACTCTTCCGTACAAATATTAGCGAAGAAATTGATGGAATATTCATACGGCAGGATTGGCAACAGTTATAGGAAGACCTAATAGCCATTTTTTGACAAGACAACAGAGAAACTTCAACATAGCAACCGCCTACTGCGGTTATCAGTAACCGGTGACGAAAAGATGTTTAGAGTCAGGAAAAGTATTTTTATTTTTTTCCGCGCAAACTGTTGTATGAAAAATTTACAAGAGGGAAAAAAGTAGTCAAATTAGGTATAGTTTAAAACAAAACTTTTGTTGAAATCGGCCATTGCAGGAAAAAGTTCTGAAAGAAATAAATCTAGGGGTTGCTTGTTCCCGCCCTCCAGAACATAAGCTAAGGAATAGATACCACCCCAAAATAGCCTTTGACTAGCTGATAATGTGTACCAAAATTGAACTCTAAGTGCAAACTGTTTTTAAGGAAAAATAAAAACCTATTTTTTCCGCCATTTTGAGACTCAACATGTAGGACCCAAATTGAAAAATTTTATATGAAGATCCCCCCATGAAATGGCTTGTGGAACACACTGGTAAAATATTTGATAATCATTCTGGAACACCCTGTATAATGCAAAGATTTAGTGTAGTATATAGTTTTGTTACTCTCAATTGCAGTTTCTTTAAATATTTTAATGAAAATATAATGAATTATTCATTTGTTCATATGAAGTAAGTTCTCTGAATTCTTGTCGCGACTATATATACAAAAACGCCTTCTTTAAAAGATACAGGATGTTAGAGTTGCACTTTAAAAATTATTTTTCCGTATCACTTTGAAATTTTGTAGAGATATTTCTAGTTATTAATTAAATTCTCAAGAGTATTATTGTAAACAACGCCTTAAAAACAAACGTTTATCTCCCTACTTTTTTTCTGACGATTTTTTAACAATGTCATATTGTAAAATTTTACTTAGCATGTTTTACTACTCTATAATTTTTCGTAAAACTCGATAAATTCGATTTTTGAGCTTACAACCTTAGATATAGTCAGTCATGAGTTGAGTTTTAAATTCCAATTAAACTATTTTAACTTATTTTATACAGAGTGTCTCAGAATATAGGGCTAGCCAGATTTGTAATTTTTACACAAATAAATATTTTTTATCCCATCTTGGATTAAATAATAGATAATGTTTAATTTTAGTTTTTCTAAATCGATGGATTGTATGTGAAAAAGACTCAACTATTCAGTGACCATCATGCTCCCCGATTTTAGTCTATTGGACGAAACAAACAAACAAACAAACAGTGTTTGGGGATCTACCTGATTCAATTGAGAATATATTGATCAACTGAAAAGGCGTATTACAAATGCGGCTGAAAATTTTAAACAGTGACCACAGGCTTTCAAAATATTAGATATTCTTCATTTAAAATAGCTCGTTTATGCATTTCGGAGATATGTGAGCAATTAAAATATTGAATTAGTGAATTCAAATGTTAAAATTTTAGTTTTCAATTACATTGTAGTATAAATCTTCTGTTTAATAACTGATATATTTCCTAAATTCCTGTTTTTCGGTACCAAACAAATTTACATTGATTAAAATCATTTATTTGTGCAAAATGTTACATCTGGTTAGCCCTATGTTCAGACACACTCGGTATAAATAAGTTAGAACACTTGATCTAAACAACTCATTTTGTTGCGACTATCTCCAACGTCCAACATTCTTAAAAATCGAATTTATTTCGAAAATCTCGAGTTTTACGAAAAATTATTAAAATATTGTAAACAAAATTCTACATTACGACGTTATAAAAATCGTCCATAGGCGTACGTCAGAAAACAGTAGTGGGTAAAATTACCCCTACTCCCCACGTTCCTACGTTTGTTTGTAAGGCGTATTTTACAATAATACCCTTTGGAGTTTGGTTTATAATAAATCTGAAAAATTATAACAAAAAAAAAACAAATTTAAACTTTAATACCCTGTATCTTTTAAAGGAGGCATTTTTGTAGGTAAGTGAGTTTAAATAATATTTCGCCGCCAAAAATACGCAGTTAGCGGGATTACCTGCTTTTTTATTACACCCTGTACGTAAAAACCATGTCAGTAATGGCGCTAATGTTCCGTACATCCTGTACATCATTTACAAGTCAATGAAAATAGGACACGTTGTGTGGAACAAGGTAACCACTACTTTGTTTATGTGTTCAAACACGCAGGTGGTCTCAGGTGTGGGCATACAGCTGGCATAAACTGCTGGTATTTGTTATTCATCTACCATTAGGATCGTTGACAGAGATGCAATAAAGGAAGGTTGGTATGTGGTTTATCGTTAGTCGCACTTTGACTAAGTAGTATTACCAAGTGCTTGAAGGTAACAATAACATTTGGAGTAAAACATCAAATAAAAGAACAGATTTGCAGGAAAAAATTAAAATATGCAGTAGCGAAATTTGCAAAACAGTCAAACCTATGCTTTCCTGTTATTGTTTTTGTTGTTATAAATAAAAACATTTCTACATCTCATAAGTAGTATAATTTCTCTTGGAAACCTTCTCAAATCATCAAAGGCATTTATGCCGATGTTTCACAATAAATATTTTTCTCTGCAGCTTATTAGAATCTCGAAGATATATTTAAATATGACGATCTAAAGTTGATATTTTCATTAATTAAAACTTATCTTTTGTTTCATTAATTAAAATCTCTAATCTGAATAAGCTGGCGGTACTTACTTAAGATGATCGTTAATTGAAACCACAGACTTGCACCCAATTTCCAAATATATGTAATAAATAATCTTGCTTATTGCTTGTTTTGTGATATGTCAGCGCAATGAAAAATAAAATACACGTAGTTGAAATTCAAGATCAAACTTCTAAAAATATTATTGTTTCGCATAATATGTGGGTATATGTGATAAATTCTTTCTCTTCGACTGTAAACATGCAATAATAAACATGATTTAATAGTACTGTGGCGTTCAAAATAATTATGATAAAAGGAGGATATACGTCAAGCTTCCCTAAACGTTTTTTTTTTTTTATATATAAGAATGTACCTAATAATTACAGCAAAATAAATTAAAAACTATCAAGGCCTAGGAAAGCCGTAAACCGAGTTTTTATATCTTATTCTGAAAGGACCCCGCAATAATTTTATGGAAATTGGGTTTCTGTCAAATTGTCTGAGTTTTGATATGTTGTAGATTTTGTCATCCTGAACAAAAGTCTTCATGGACACAAAGTGCCAAAATGAACATTTTGGCAGCTGCGGAGCTGCCAAAGCTCCCCTGACCCGTTGCAAAACTATTCATTTTCAATACTATTTACAGATGTCAAAAGCATATTTTAATTATTCTAATATATAGGGTAATGTTTTTGAGGTCACTGGATTCAACCCTCATGTCAGATTGGACAAATTGACCGTTGACAGCTGTCAATTGACTGTCAACGAGGAATATAAAATTAAATATTCTCTGTTGACATTGAGAGTTTGGATTCTTGAGGTCGCTGAATTAAATTCTCATGCCAGATTGGCAAAATTGACAGTTGAAAGCTGTCAATTGACTGTCAACGAGGAATATAAAAGTAAATATCCTCTTTTCACATTGAGAGTTTGGGCTTTTGAGGGAGCTGAATTCAATTCTAATCTCAGATTGGAAAAATTGACAGTTGACAGCTGTCAATTCACTATCAACGAAGAATAGAGAAGTAAATATTCTCTGTTGACATTGAGAGTTTGGGTGCTTGAGGTCGCTGAATTCAATTCTCATGCCAGATTGGAAAAATTGACAGTTGACAGCTGTCAATTCACTGTCAAAGTAGAATAAAGAAGAAAATATTCTCGTTTGTTATTGAGAGTTTGTCAACTACCATTTTCTCCAATTCTAAAAAGAATTGAATTCAGCTCCCTCAAAAGCCCAAACTCCTAATGTCAACAGAGAATATTTACTTTTCTATTCTTTTTTCACTCAAGCTGTTTCTACATTTACTACAATTTGAGCTAAAAAATTAAGTCTGTTTTCAATGTGACGCTCAGGCAAATACTCCAAATTGTGAATTTTGTAGTCATGGTACCCATTGGCCTTTAAAATACGTTGAACGGTTGAATTTTGTAGTCATGATACTCATTGGTCTTTGAACGGTTGATTTTTCTAAATTCAGTGCCCGGTTAGCCTGCCGCATCTGCAATAACATTGTTTCTTACCCGTCGGTCAATTATTTGATTCTTCCGAAAAGAAAATGCATCTTCATTTCGTCCCAAGGTCGCCTCCAATCTTGTAAAGGTTCTTGGATACCTTTCTCGATATGACTCTACAGGTCATCTTAATTTTTTTTGTGACTCGCCGTAAATCAGCGACATATCAACTTTTTCTTTTCATTTCCCGAACGATAACACAAAAAGAATCTTTCCTCGCCAAGATGTGAAGAGCACAGCGCTGCATGTTTTCGATAGATGTCTAAACCCTTAGAACCCGTTCCTTCAGCATCAGACGCAACAAAAGAATGAGGCTTATAATTTTTAGTTTTCAAAATATTGACAACCATTGGTATCCATTAGAGCTTCAATTATAAACTGCTCATCATCTTTATGATCAAATGTATTCGCCTTCTTAGGTTGATACCGCTAACAAGGTACTAAACCTACAAATTAATTACGCGGTTACACCTTATAATTTTTAAAATCTGGCAGTCCTGGCCCTATGAAACCTACTTGCTAATATCTACTTTCTCATAAATAAATAACGTTGACCACAACATCGAGTATGTAGACCACAAGTGGTGTGAACTTCTTTATCAATCCATTAAGATATGCTGCCATAACCACTTCCGTCACAACCTGTACGTTAATTTGATCGCATCCACTGACTAGTAAAGTGTACTTTTTTGCGTAGATAGAAACGCTGCTTCGAATGGAATGGCAAAGAATCTAGGCGCAGGTAAAAGGAGATGTAGCGCGAAATAATACGACGTTTAAATTAAGTGACGTGAAAATTTTGTTAAAAATTATGTACAAAAAGTAGAGGAGAAAATGTGGGAACTCGATAATTTAATTGACGTTACTGTGGAACCTATCGTTATCAATCTATGAGACGAAGATAATTCATCAGAATATTCAGAGGATGAATTTTAATATATACCTACTTTTTTATTTTCTTTATTGTACATTTATACAACACTACATTTACTCACCATAATTTGAATTTTCAAAATACATATATTTTTGTGTGGAATAAAAGTTTATTCATTAAATTTAAATAAATATTTTGATAATAATATTGAATAATTTTATTTCAATTACTAAAAACCCTCTTAACCCGGTTATGATACTTAAAGTAGCCTCTAGTTTTGAAATGCTATTTTTATATTGTTTACTTATAAGAGAAATGGACCGAGAAATTGAAGCGGCATAGACAAAGGCGGATTGTCGGGGATTAAATTTTAGCTACCTGCTACAATTTAGTACGGTTTCATCACACACATTTTTTTTTAAAGTGCACCTCATCTATACCGTTAATACATAATATAAAAATATTGAATATAAGCACCAGTACTACATTTATTTACGATTTGTATACATAATAAGCTTTTATTACTCTCTTTCATTAAACAGACTATAGTAGTATTTTTCACGTGGAAAGTGCAAATTTCATCCTTATAGTTTAGATTTACGATAATAACAAGAGCCGCTTTCTGGATGGATTTTATTTGTGTATCCTTCTTGATTATCTGTCCATAAAATACCAATTTGAATGTGGACATAACATTAGAATTTTTAATGGGAACAAAAAATTAGTAATCTTTTGAAGAAGAGGACCATCCCCCTTGTCGACTTCTTGTTGGCGAATACCAAAACACCATTCTGCCGATGGTCGTAGTGTGCCAGGGTCAGACTTTATGGCTCGGAAAGGACAGTCGTTTCGATTTAAATCGAATTGATGAATCATCGGCCATAACTGGAGCGCTTTGGAAAGGGTAATTAATTTCAATATCTGTCACCATCGCCTCGTTAGCCGAGTGCGGCTCCCTTGCGGGTTTTATTGCCGATTAATTGCTCACATAGTTTTAATTATATTTCTATAATTATTCCAATATCGGCGCGGTGCGCGCTCAAATGAACAGTAAACTCTAAATAGCCCTATTTACTGGTCGCAATAAACACTTTATATAATTAAACGATTGTTTATTTAAAATCGCTTCCCTGAAAGATCGAGTTATCTACAGCAGTAGGTTACAGCTTTGATGTATTCCAGATGAATTGAATATATTGTGGCTTAATAGCTGTAATAAAGATTTAGAAGACCTACCACGTATTCATTGTAAGGGTGGGCTTGTGCTGAATATAGGTAGCTCATGATAATGTAACGTTAAGAATAATAGCATTTTCGATTGTCGCCTTTTTTGATGATGAAGCTATTCTCAGTTCACATTGAGTGCAAAAGTGCAACCCAATCGAAAATGCTATAAAAAGAGCGAAATTAGTTGGATTTTCAGACAGTTTAACAGCAGTTCTATATTCATTATTGTCTTGAATATGGCGTTTATTCCTCTTATAATTATGTGGCTTCTTCGGGGGTGCCCCAGGGCTCAAACCTTGGCCCACTTCTATTCTTACTTTTTGTCAATGACCTTAATGCTAAATTAAAAACATCTCACTTATTATTTGCGGATGATTTAAAAATATATTCAAAAATAGACTCTCGGCTTGATTGCATATTTTTGCAGGAGGAATTACAATACGTTAACGAATGGTGCTCTGACAACGGTTTAAATCTGAACATTTCTAAATGTAAAATTGTGACTAATTCTAAGAAATTCAATCCTATACATTTTAACTATACCATCAATGATGCTATTCTTACCCGTAGTTCTGAGTTTCGAGATTTAGGTATCAATTTCGACAATAAATTGACCTTTAGTAGTCACGTTAGAGACATGGTATCGTCGGCTAATAAACTGAGAGGATTTTTCACTAGAAATTTGAATCATTTTACTAACGTTAATAGTTTTAAGACGTTGTATATGGCATTTATTAGAAGTAAGGTTGAATATGGTTCACTTATTTGGTCTCCGCTATACCAAAATTCTATTGCTCACATTGAATCAGTCCAAAAAAAAAAAATGTTTTTTAAACTGTATGGTAGTTATTACGTGGACAAACTAGTTCCATAATGGGTCCCACTATTTGGAAATCAATAAATAATGTGGTATTATATCAATGATTACATTCAATTTTGAACAAACTTGGTAACACTTTAGAAAATGTTGCATCAGTTTCCTTTGAACTGTAGATATATAGTAGTTTTTCAAAATCACAAAACTTGATCTAGTTCTTAGTTCAAGAAAATTGAACAGATGGAAAGGAAAATGTGTGTTTGTATATTAGACGATGATTGCCGCTGATTCCATTCCAACCAACCCCAAGCTTCGCTGTTTGGAATGCAACCGCCTCACCAGGCAAAGCCGTTACTACATGAATTGCTAATCGACCAATTACTGTTACCGCGATCAATATGCACCTTTGGCTGTACCTGGAGATTATCATGTCATCAGCCAAAAACAGCCATCGATTATACCGATTCGCTCGGCAAGGCTATCGGTCCATCTAAAATTTTATTAATGCCTGGCTCGTCCATCAAATGGGCTGCAGTAAACAGGCACCCATAAACTGCAACGGCGTACGTTCGAGTCACCTCTGACGGACGACAGTTAAAGAAGTCACGTATCAATCTGGACGCGACGCGAACCTCTCGATGAAATCACCGATGATGTCACGGTTCTTCGGGTTTGTTGATTCCTGTTCCTCTTTTAGTTTTTCGTCACACGCTGTGGCTTAGTCAGGGCTGGTGTTATTTTCAACAATTACATGCATGCCATCATGCCAAGTGGTGAAAGCAGTTAGCGCTGCCTATCACAGTCGTAAATTGTTAAATGCGTTTCCATTTTAGGAGAAGTTATTCATACCTAGTGATCTGTTTAGAAATGGAGTCGGCCTCTGATCTATAAAAATAAATATGCCGTCGCGAGGAAGCACGTTTGCTCATGGTTGAAAGTATAACGGGTTGCATAAATCTTAACATTCTCTGCTCGTATAAAAGATTTCAATAATGTTGATTGATAAAGCGCAAGTATAAGTAAGCATGATTATTAGGGTGGAAGAATTCCCAGCTCTGAACAGAATGAATACAGTTTACAATATGAATAATAAACATGTTTAAAGACAATAGTTTCAAACTCAAATGTACTAATGCTAAATAGTAATGTTATAATTCTTGTAATATAAAAGACAATACATATGATTATAATTTATTTTAACCAATTGTAAGAGATTAAAACGTTTTTTTTAACTCCATAACAACTGTAACAAATAATATTTTATTCACTCGCAAATTAATTTTGTTACTTTATTATTACATCTGTGCAATTTGGTTGGGAAACTTTTATGATCAAAATACATCAAAATAAATAATTAATTTTTATATTTAATATTATTATTGCAATTCTTTAAACCAGTGAAGTTGAAACTGACGCCACAACCGACTGAGATTGGTACTTGTTTCGAAACGTTAGGATTTCATTTTTAGTAAAAGAAACTTGTATCTTATCTTGGGATCGGTCAGTAGTCGCGCGATTTAAGGCATCAGTACTTGAGTCGAGGTGACTTGATCGCTGTGGTTTCGACCCCCGCAGCCGGTAGACCGTATATAAACTAGATTTGTGGAGAGGATTGGCACCCTCTCTGCGGGTATGGTAGGGTCGAAGAATGTTAGCTTGGGTCAATGTGAGAGATTGATACCGGTTGACGTTTGACTGCCCCCTAATTAATGCCATTTTCCAGGTTTCCCTTATTCCTGCACTGAATGGTGGTTTGGGCCTATCAACGTAAGTCGTTCCTGGGCGCAAATACGGCCTGCTTAATAATAATATGCCGCCCCTCTCCCCCACAAGTCAAGTTGTATCGGTTTAAAGGGTTCGAAATCGTCGCCTGTGGCGTTCTCTAGAAGATACACAGAAATGGACAATAAAATTGAATTTGCTATCCTAAGAAATCCCAGGATGCAAAATTTCGTGAAATTAACGTGAAACAGTCGAAAGCTATTAAAGAAAACGCGATTTATTTTTTAACTTTTGTCACCCTGTAGCTCCGTGATTATCAACTTTTGGACTAAGGCAAGTTTTGTTAAATCGATTTATTTTTAACTATACTTAAATGTGGCGAAACGTTGTCCCAGCCTTTTAGGGACATCCTGTATAATAATGAATGTAAATTTGGCTATTTGGAAAAAAAAACAAATGCTAAATACTATTTTGATTAAATATTCGATGTTATTATGTAATTTTAAATTATTATTTCCCAGCAAGAACTACGAGGAGGTAGGAGGAGCGTTCTCTGCCAGGAGGGTGGGATTAGGAATGGGTAGAGTAAGGGTACATAAGGGAAACAAAAAAAAAACAGAGAGAAAAATAATTAATAAGTTAAATTATACCTCTTTAGAATAAAAACAAAATAAAAAAATAATAGTAGAAAACGACTATACAAAAATACTACTTTTATTTATCCCAATCAATTCATGCAACTTTATACAGTCTCCGTCAATTTTTATGACATGTTTGACGCTTTTCTTCCAATTAGCTGAGGTAATTTTATTCACCTTCCTTCTTACAACATCGTTAACTGTTTTGTCAAATTTTGGAAAGGTATTATTTCTTTGAAGGTCTCAATTCAATGGGATTAAAAACCCAGCAGTATGGATGCCGTAGAACGGTATGTCCGTGCATGAGCTGTAACCGTCTCATCAATAACATATTTCTTTGCAAAATTATTGCTCTTGACTATATGCATAACTTATTTTTCTTGAAACTAGCATCGTACGCAATTCCAAGGACCTATTTCCATGATATACAGAAAGCGGTTACCTTGTTCATGTGAAATGTTTCAACGTCGCATTATAAATAGCGCCATGTCCATATTTTATAGTCGAGCAGTGGGTGCGAATGGAGTAAAATAAACACTGATTTATGTATTTTGATTTTTTTTATATTCCCTTATATCGATGATGTAGACTATACGTCCATTACTTTTTGACACTAGCTCGTATGCTATTTCCCAAATATCACCGCGAGCGCATCGATTTGACACGCGATAGAACCGTGTCGTATCTTTTATTACGGACGTCCCTCTTCAGCATACAATGGCGCTGTTTTGAATAGGCACTCAGATGAGGCAACTCGCGTTCTTATTGAAGATGGGTGTACCTGGGCATAAGCGTAATTTATTACTAATTTTAATTTTTACTGCACCTAATCAGGGAACAAAGATCCATTCGAACACAATGAAGGAGTCATTTATTCCCCGCGTGCGGTTATAAATTCAAACGCGCATATTTTAACGGGGATTTATGACTCTCTGAGGTTTGATTTCTTGCCGCAGCGCGACGATTCAAAGCGTTGCTGTCAACGTAATTTTTTTATGAAAATGTTACGTTTCCTTTACTACTCTACTTACAACTAGGTAGATTATTATATAATATAAATCTATTATTTTGTGGGTACATACGCAAATAAATGATATCCCTAAACCAGACAACGCGTAAAAGCTTGAACTTTTATTTAGTCAATAGCAATTTTGAAACGAGTTTTTAAATAACATTCATAATAATATTTCGATTAGAAAAATTACGAAGAAAAATATGTAGATTCTGGGAAATCCCAAATTAAGTTTGGCCACTTATAAATCTGCGATTTAGACTGGGAGCAAAATAAACAAATGTTTGTGTAATTTGTACTCCAAATATTAAGTTCGTAATATGAAAATTGGAAAGAATACTGATAGTAAGTCTGAGTCAAAATCCGAGTTGGCTTTCATAGGTACTTCTTGTAGATTTTTTAAATAAGTAAGACGAGAAATACTGGGTCATAAATAGATCCAAATCTCTGTACCTATTCTAATATACGGGGTGAATATTCTGATGAATTATCTTCGTCTCCTAGATTGATAAAAATAGGTTCCACAGTAACGTCAATTAAATTATCGAGTTCCCCATATTTTCTCCTCTTCTTTTGTACATGATGTTATACATGTTTTAATGATTACATTGATTTAAGTTGATAAGATGGTAACCGTAGTACCGTTATTTGGCGATTTGTTGCTATTTCATCGATAACATATTTTTTCTGATCTTTATTAAGACTGACAAGTGTCAAAAGTTCTTTTTTCACTATATTTGTTTCAAAAGAAATGTTTTTTCCGGATAACCATTGAATTATATCGGCTTTCCTCCAAGCAGCCGTCGACGTCCGCTCGGTCTGCCGTGAATGGTAACTAGCATTATCCATGACAATTACAGACCCCGGAGGAATAAGATCCAACATCTGTGTAAAATACTCTTCGAAAACATCTGCGTTCATGTCTTCGTGATAGTCACCTGTATTTTTAGATTCAAATAAAAGTAAACCGCCATCTACAAAGTACAAACCACTGGCACTACCTATATGTGTCAGTATTGTTGTTGCTGTTGAAAGTCCATCCAAATATGCTTGTCGAAAACTTTTTACATTTTTATCTTGCCATACTTTCGTTATATTTCTCCCTTCGTCACGGAATTTTTTAATTGATCTTAAGTAGGATCTTCGCCAACAAATAATTTCATCTTTATCGATAAGAACTGACTTCCTGTTCTGCTTTTCCCAGCAAAAATTCAACTCTCGTAAGACGGCCCATAATTTGCTTCTACTGATTTTTGGCAAATCGTTGTCCTCTGAAAGTTCACTTAAAATTTTGTTTAGCGTTGGTATTTCTCTTTTAAAATAAAATGAGTGTACTTTTCTGCGAATGACATTTTTTAAGAAATCATCTATAATGACTTTTGACCTCCCTGTAGATGATTTTGGGGGATTTACAGTATCTTTTTCATTTTTTGCTTTCTTTAAAAGTCTGTAGATAGTCGATTTTCCAATCCCTGTCATTTTGGAAACACTTTTCCACGATGTCGTCAACACTGTTGGTGGGATTTTGGTGTTTCAATGCATTAAATACATTTAATATTCTTCTAATCTTCTCATTCTGAGACAGCGCACATCTTTTCACTCGTTTAGCAGGTACGTAATCTGATAAGTTCGACATTTTACCCAAACAATATTATATCCACTGGCACAATAGTCACTAAACACAAGTCGAATTTTATTCTACTGCACTAGCACCTGCCCTATGATGTATCCAGTAAAATATACTAATGTACACCCATTACCTGTTAGCATTAGTGTTACCCGATAATTACCAGAAACGAAATATAAGCACGCCCATGGCCGGTTTTATCTCGGGTTTTATTACTCTCTTTCATTACCAAAGAGACTATAACCTTGTAGATACTTTTCCTATGGTATTTAACATGTTTAACATGTACGAGGAAGAAATGGCGTTGCCCCAATGTCACGAAAATATGCTGGATTAATTATTTTATTCGCGTCACGTAGGCATCGATTCTCGCTATAATATAAAGTTTGAAAACCTTTTCAGGCATTTTTTATTAGATTTTGCTCGTTTAGATTCACCTGTCGCCCCAAATGCTAACGTATAATATAACTTTCTCAATCTCGATGGCAGAATTATAGAAAATATAATATTAATTATTATGAATCTGGATTATTTTTGATTAATTATAAAATAGTTATTTCTATAGCTATTGTTAAAGTTACCTTTCATCTACTAAAAATCATAGATAAAGTAGTTCTTTAACCGCAAAGATACCGTAACACCAAAGATAAAGTTCTCTTTTTTTAAGTACTTATAACCACTTATCTAAATTATTATCTAGACTACCAACTACCAAACCGCTTAGCTGTTACCAAGTCTGCACCAGAATTTAAACTTTTCTTCATACTTAACGGGTCCATATTTGGACCAGGTATAGAAAAAAATTGTTTTACACGCGACGATATAATTCCATTGTCGTCTCCCGAAATTAATTATTTCCTAATTCTTAATCTCTTTTCTAATTAATCTTTTTTGGTCGACAATAATAACCATTTTATCGTCTTATATAAAAGGAGGAACCTCAGAAGTTTCCGTGGACGGAAATACGTGGAAATTTCTGCAACTTCTGGGGTTCCTCAAGGCTCCATACTAGGTCCCCTCTTATTTATAATATTTATTAATGATATTATCGCTGACTTGGGTGTACACTATTTGCTGTTTGCATATGATATGAAACTTTATTGGAAAATAGAATTTACAACTGATGGTTTAAAAGTTCAGAGCAGCTTAAATACAGTCCATGGATGGTGTCTTAACAACAAACTTCCGCTGAATATAGATAAGTGCCATATTGTTTCCCATTATCGAAGAGATCATACTCTTGAATTCTATTATATACTAAATGGATCAAGTCTAACTAGTCCTGAATACTTTTTCAATCTGGGCGTAACTCTTGATCATAAATTAATATTTGCAGAGCATGTCAGAAAAGTGGTATCTTGGGATTCTAAAAATTTAGATTTTGTCGTAAGAAACTCGCGAGGCTAATCATCATGTTTTGCTCTCTCTTTTTAACTTTTTATAAACTCCAAACTTGAATATGATAGTTTAGTTTGGTATCCAGGTTATAACATCTACAACCAGTGTATTGAAAACGTACACAGAAATTTCTCTCTTATAAGCTGGATGGCAACTACCCTCCCATAGGTGTACCTCAGAATGATCTTCTCAGAAGATTTTGCCTACATAGTTCGGTCAATCGTCATAAGCAGCAATCTGTGTTATTATTATATAAAATTATTAACAACAAATATGACTGTCCCGAGATTTTGTCACACCTGAACATTCTTGTGCCCAGAATTGAAGCAAGATCTAACATGACATTTTACCTTCCAATCCCGCGTAAAATATATAAACCATTTTTTACGTATAATTAACAGTTTTACAAACTATTTATAAACATATTCTCATTTCTAATATTTGTTTTCATTTGTTTCAGGTACGTATCGCATGCGAGACTTCATGAAGCAAACATGTTTTTGATTATTGGGGTATGTTTACGAACAATTTATTTTGTAAAACCAATTCGTTAACTGCTGTTACCTCGTTAACTTTTCTCGCAGTAAGGTCATAAAGATGTTCTTCCAAAAATAATAACTACGTTGAACATGTGTGCGCGTATAAATTTTTATGGGGCGTGACGTCTAGGAAAATTTTAAATGTCGTTATTAAGAATTCCTTGCGAGGCGTTGTGACGGATTAAAACGTTATTGGTACTGTTGGGCGCAATCGTTCTTTTAATGGAAGTCGAAGAGAGAAGATTGAAAATAGGCTCGAATATATTGTTCTTATAACACGAACCGCTATCTGATAATTTTTGAAAATACCCCTTAAGTAAGTAATAAAAAGGATAAGGGAATTCTATTTCAAGATATGGGAGGTCACGTTTTCTTTTATGTAGTGCAATAAGTTTTTTTGCATTTCCTTTAAACACGTCTTATTTCATTTATTTGGAATACGTTTTATATTATTTTAAAAATGAAAGTTAATTTTTAAAAATGCATAATATATTTTTTCTCATTACAATGGAAAATTGAGATCACGAAGTTCTTTTTCAGTCTAAATTTATAGTCTACAAATAATATTACGTTTTGTATTTATTACGAAATACTACAATAGATTACAATGGAACATAAATAAAATAAAAATAAAACGAATATATGTATAACGAGACGAAAGGACTCCAGGACAAATTTTTAGGTACATGAATCTTTGAAAATACGTACTTTTTTAAATTTTACTATAGATGTAAATATTTTTAAAACAGAAACAGGTATTACATATTAGACTGTTCAGTTTTATTTATAAGTATGCAAGAATTATTGTTAAAATAGCAAAATGTGTGTCTTGTAAATGCTTTTTAATAGTTATTATTTTATTTGAAAGAAATTTAAATGGTAACAATAAATAAACAAAATATCAAGAATTTTATTTTTGATAAAACTTTTGCTCTACATGTTTTATTTTTCGTGATTTCTATAGTTACCTAAAAACACCACAAATTTG
The DNA here is from genome assembly GCA_025584915.1 of Monochamus saltuarius. Classification (NCBI taxonomy): domain Eukaryota; kingdom Metazoa; phylum Arthropoda; class Insecta; order Coleoptera; family Cerambycidae; genus Monochamus; species Monochamus saltuarius. The sequence continues at coordinate 7,525,024 of CM046721.1, forward strand.
GTAATATGTTAATGAAAATATAAATTTTTTTAAGGTTATTTATATATTTTTGACATATCCCTAATTAAATCTTTGATATTTAATTAACCATTTTAAGAGCGTTGTCTTTAAGAGTCAATCTGTCTTAAAGATCCATCTATTGAAAATAGCAGGTGATGAAAATTGTCATAATATAAAAATCTTTTGAATGGCCTGAATTCTTTGCTTTCGACATAGAAGGCGTCAAATACGTCTGTAAAATGTTAGGTACTGTATTAATTGACAAAAATAAATATTCAGGACTAATACTTGTGAAGATCTTATACCTAGTAAATTTGAACGCCGACATAGTATAAGATTTTTTTCTTGCCATTCTAATGCCGAACAATGTTTCAAGTACAATTTTAATGATCAATAAAATTTTTGACCCTAGGTCTAATCATCAAACAAAATTAACATCACTAAATAAATAAAATTTGTACCGAATATTGCTTTCGACATAGAAGGCGTCAAATACGCCTGTAAAATGTTAGGTACTGTATTAATTGACAAAAATAAATATTCAGGACTAATACTTGTGAAGATCTTATACCTAGTAAATTTGAACGCCGACATAGTATGAGATTTTTTTCTTGCCATTCTAATGCCGAAGAATGTTTCAAGTACAATTTTAATGATCAATAAAATTTTTGATTCTGTCTAATCATCAAACAAAATTAACATCACTAAATAAATAAAATTTGTACCGAATATAATTTGTCTATAAAATAACGTATTTAGTTCCGTAATAAATATAAATGAACCAAAATATTACAGCCCTGCAAACATAAAATATATTTTACTTCCTAAATGGTAAAAATGATCACCAAATGTACTGTATCTAAATAATAAACAGTATAAACAGTATCATCCAAGTCACAGTAATTTGTTTAACGTTCAAAATGCATTTATGATTTGAAAAAATTAATTACCACCTCAATTATCAAACATTATCAGATTTTAAAAAATTTAAAAATATAATAATAATAATTATACACGTACGTTAAGTATTTTTAATTTTAGGAATTGTATTTTATTGTAATTATATTTTGTCAATGAGCATTATTATATGGTATGTTATGAAGCAATTTATAGGCAATATGTATTGGCCAATAATAAATTATTATTTTGGGTTTGGAATGAACTACATACAGATTTGGAAAGTGAGGATCTTGATGGTGAATTGTATTTTGCCGCTTGCGTGTATTTGGGTCATGCTACACGCATACTTCGACCACAGCGTGTTTGCACCAAGCAGTGTTGCCAGGTGGGAAAAATTCAGTGCATGAGAATAATTTCAAAGAAGCATGAGGTTTGGAGAAAAAGCATGAAATGGCTTAATTTATCAAAAAACACCTCTTGACACAGCTTAATTTTTAATTACTTTTGTAATGCCATTTTTATTTCATTAAAAAGCATTATGGTCTGCTATTTTATTATAATATTACATTGTAATGTAAGGTAGTTACAGGTACTTACTTAAAAGTTATTAACCACGTAACCTTTCTAATTTATTTTATTGTTAGGCCAGGCGAACGTTGAGGCGCAGTTGACGTGACGCAGGGTGACTCACGGGTCGTAAAATCTGTTGTCTCCAGAAAATGTAGGTACCCTTACGGAATAGAGTTAAGAATCACTGCAATACAGCGTGAATACAGCACACACACCGCATATCCGTCTACTGTCATACCCGTTTATGTATTCATTGCTAATTATTAAGAGAGCAGTCTACAATAAAGGACATTTCAAGTACCCAAATATTGTAGATACCTACCTCTATCTATTCAATTTTGCCCTCGATTTTGCCTTTATTTCTCGTTAGGTCTTTGTTTTGGTAGATTTCAAAGAGTAATTTTAATAATTTTATTATTTCTCTTTGTGTCTATTAAAAAGCATGAAATTTTGTAATCAAAATATGAGAGCATGAGATTTCTTCGTAATGCATGAGATCTGACAACACTGGCATCAGTTGACAGGACAGTTAGATTTGTAATGGCGAATTGGCGTTGGCGATACGAAACCGATTACCGTAGTAGTGGGGAATGCTAGACCAATGCATGTCGCCGCCCTCTTAAAACCTTCCCTGGAATGAAGCGGCAATTTCTACTTTCTCTGTAAAGATCCGCAATTTCCGAATCTGTATATGGTAACCAGCTGTTTATATTGCTTTAGTTAGTTTATTATACCTACTTCAGAAAATAACTGTCAATTTTTTATGCAAATAAAACATCTTGTTTGAATTCATAGATACTTTTTCGGGTTCCATTTGCTTTTGCAACAAGAAATAAGTAAAATATTTAGGTGTAATTTCAACATACCTACTTAGAAAACAATTTGTTGAGTATGGAGGCTACAAAGCTAAAAGGTATATAGCAACTTCAGATGTCCCGCAGGGATCCAATTTAAGCCCGCTACTGTTCTTGATGTTTACTAATGATATCACGTCTGGAATTAATTGTCATCATCTTTTATTTGCAGATGATTTGAAAATGTATAATAGCGAAAACAACATCAATGATTGCCTTTTCTTACAAGATCAAATCAATACAGTTTTCTGGCTGTGTGATAATAACTTTCTAAAATTAAATATGTCAAAATGTAAAGCTCTAACATTTACTCAAAAACAGAATTATATTCAATTTGATGGTAATTTAAATAATTTTCACTCTTTTTATATTTTTTTGTATTCTTATATCAAGATATATTTTTTGTAATTGGATATTTTACCTGTTGGAAATAAACGTTATCATTATTATGATTATTATTATTATTAGTGAGCGCAATTTGGTGATCATTCTGTCTTTTTGACAAGTATATGGAATATTTCGGCAATATTTTAGGTACAATTTTGTTCATCGGTTAAATACAAGCCAATATTAACGTATACGACGGACCTACAAGTTTTCGTTGTTTATTTTCTTCTTTTTACTATTTTTATCGCCTCTTTAAATATGAAGCGAGTATGTTTTCCTGGCGATACCCCTCGCGCGCCACTGGCGCGTTAATAAAAATATTTCGAATGACATTCCGCTTACCAAAACGTATAATTATCTTTAATAAGCACAAGTACTCTGCATGCATGTGATAAAAAGGAAGTTTCGCCGTTGAAGACGTTGTTTGTAACCAGCATTTAAATTAAACAATTCCAGAACATGAGATTTGTCTTCTCCCAAACAAAATAAACCACATGGCGTACAAACAACCAAACGAATCCGTTCTTAGTGAAACCACTACGCGGAAGTCGCTAATTGGAACTGTTTTTTTTTTAGTTGGTAGTAGTTTACGTTTCGTTAATTAGAATTCCCGGAATTGGTTCCTTAATTTACTAATAAATTCAATTTCAATTTATCAGTAGTCGCATACTATTTGCTCTGCTGTTTGTACTTGGAATCCAACGCCTTTAATTTTGTTATATTTGTGATTGTTCTTGATAGAAGAGCGGAAGTAAGATTAATTTATCAAATCAAATTAATATTAGTTGGGAAATTCTTTAACCAAACATAGGTCTAGGTAATAGTATATTACACACCGAGGGGAAAAGTGATTCATTCTTTTCGAGAGAAACACTCTTCTTACTTTCTTTCTTTCTTTATAACCCACGCATCTTTACAGAAGATTATATGTGTTCCTTTAGTAAATGTGCTGGGTTGCACTCACTTGAATCAAAGCCTTCTGTAGCATCGTATCCCATTGTCAAATCGGTTCCTAATCCTCACTGGTAGTTTACAAAGGGGTAAGAAATCCACCACCGACATCGCGTCAAGGATCTCCACCGTCATTACATTCGTATTAAGATTACAGATAAGACCTGAGTAGTGTTCCTCGAGTTCTCTAAGGGTCGTAAATCTAAAGCCGGAGTCAATGAAGAGCTAGATTTTTATCGGGGACTTGAATGCGACGAGGATGAAAGGGCGACAGATTACTGGGGGATTTATACTTTTTTTTTGCGGCGATTGGTCTATACCGAATACAAATGAGAGAAAATACAGAGTGATAAAAAAGAATGTAAAATATTTAAGGTATAGGTAATAGTATGAACCAAAATAAGCAGAAAAGTCTCAATAAACATGGGTCCTCAAAGTAACGGCTGCGGAGATATGGAATGTTTTATGTTTTTCAGCCCCTTTTTTAGGTTGCAAAAACGTTTTGTATATTCTTATAATAGTTGGTTGATATTTAGTGAAATAAACAGTACGTATTTGACAGTTGTTCTCAGTGTACAAGTTTTCTTTCGCTATGGCTGGTTACTCTAATGTAGAATTAACAGACATGCATTTCATATATGGTCGTGCTAATGGGAACGCCACTGAAGTTTATGTTGACGCTTATTCAAATCGCCAGATTCCTTCACAACGCATGTTTGGAAGAATTCACCAAAGATTGCGTGATGCCGGTTCCTCTAGCAAACAGTGCCATTTATCCGGAAGACCAAGGTCGGTATCCACTCCTAGACGTCATGATGCTGAAGACTCTCGTTTTCTTGCAAACATTCTTTTTACTGATGAGGCCGGGTTCACAAGAAATGGAGTGTTTAATTTTCACAATACGCATATTTGGGCCGACAAAAATCTTCATGCTCTAATAGAATCTGGACATCAGGCACGTTTTTCATTAAAGATTTGGATGGGTATTGTAGGTGACAGGTTTCTAGGTCCTGTTGTTTTACCAAACCGATTAACAGGCGCTGCTTACCTCAACTTTCTGCAGAACACACTGTATAAGTTTTTGGAAGACATTCCTTTGAATCAGAGGCAACAAATGTGGTTCCAGCATGATGGTGCTCCAGCTCATTTTTCCATGGCCGTTAGAGAGCATTTACACCAAACTTTTCCACATAGATGGGTAGGAAGGGCCGGACCTGTTTTATGGCCGCCAAGATCGCCTGATCTGAACCCTCTAGATTTCTTTGTTTGGGGATATTTGAAGACATTAGTGTATGGTACTCCTGTAAATAGCCTGGAAGAGCTGCAGCTACGAATTAATCAAAAGTGTCAAGAAATCCAAACCAAGGAGGGTGTTTTCGAAAGAGTTTGAATATCGTTGAGACGAAGATGTCGTGCCTGCTTGGAAATGGATGGAGGGCACTTTGAACATCTTCTGTAACTTTGTTTTTGTTTGTTAAAAGCTTCCTATGTCGGTTTATTCCTAATAAAATAAAATGTTTGAAAAACGAATAGTGGTCCATATCTCCGCAACCGTTACTTTGCGGACCCATGTTTATTAAGACTTTTCTGCTTATTTTGGTTCATACTATTACCTCCTGAAATATTTTACACTGTTTTTTAACACCCTGTAGAAACCATTTTATGGGTGTGAATTTCACGTAAATAAACGTAGAAGGTCAGATACAAACTTATTTATGCAGTTTATCGAATCTGATAATGCAAACTATACAGGATGAGGTACTAACCAACGTGCAATGTATATTCCTTAACAAAAATGATATAAAATCAGTTTTTTATGATCAAATTAACTTGAATTGTAACAGTCTTGTGTTGATATGCCATTTGGAAGAGTTTCTACACGGCAAGAAATACAGTGTCTTCGGTATTTTGTATACGAGTTGAATCAAATTTAACGTCTTACCTAAGAATACGTGATGGAACTTTTAAAAATAAAAGTTTTTTGTATGAACATTTCTTCGCCCCTACTTCGTTTTCAAAATAAGGGGTATTACTAAGTTAAATAATAGTTATTTTATTATAAGGAAAAAAGTATTAGATTTTAGCTCCAAGTTGTGTTTGACAGCGAGAGTTAAAAGCCAATATTTTTACCCGTGTTATTATTTTTCTGTGGCGGGAAAGCGATTCAATATTGCAAAAAAAACATATTATTAATATATATTAGTCAGAAAAAATTTGAAATTTTAAACTGGTATACTGTCTGTCGTTTATTTATTTATTATTTATTTTCACAATTATGCCTGTTGACAATCATAAATTGTATAGCATTAGTCACAAATAGAGATATAAAAAAAGAAAGAAATGGAGGAGAGAAAAGAAAAACAAACAATAACTTAACCTAAGCAAAATATTTCAGGTTTCAAGGACAAATAATTGTATCTAAAGATGCACAAAAAAATCCACTCAGTAGGTGCAGGCTCTTATTAACGTAGTACTAAAATATAATGCTGAAATTGAATCATTTCGTTTAACTTTTAAAAGGGAAAATGTGCTAGAGAACATGAAAAACTGTGAATTTGTACTTTATCACTGTGTTGTATACACCGTGAAAAATAATTAACATAAATTCAAGTGTAGCTTTTTAAAAGAATTCTGCGGGATATGATAATGTTTATAGTGTCGTATACAATTTTGTCAATGTGCAGTTGACTTGTAAAATTCAAGATATTTTATGATAAAACATAATAGGTGAAAATGGTGCTCTTTTTTCTTATTTTAAATGACTTGTCAGCCTGGAAATTGTTTTATACCCTGGAGAAAATTTGTATAATTGACATAGTGAAGAGATATTCTTTTTAACTTACTCAGATTTTTTTTAGACTCTCAACAAACAGTTATGAAATTCGTTGAAAGGAAATCTATAAAGGAATCAAATATCTGTGAGTTTAATTCTGTGATTGAGTTTAAAAAAATGCGAACTTAAGTTATTTATTAGTGTAAACAGGGGGTTGATAGTTACAATAGAAACGCAATATTTATTTTTTCAGCACATATGCACTAAAATACCACCCCTTCTTATATTTGCAGGACTTCTTACCGTTGCAATATTTCTTGACTTGTCTCGCAAGACTTTTCTAAATCTTAGCTTGTCTTGCAGTTCAAGCTGTCAAGTCTTGTCTTGTTTTGCGAGACCAAGATAACACGCCCCTACGCGATTCTGGTAAACAAACAAATAATGTCGTGTATCGAGGCGCAACTGGAAAAATTGAGAATCGACGAGAATCGTCGAGATCTGGATCTAGAGATGCTAGAAAATACCTGGGATATTCGTTTGGTCTATAAAAGAAAAATAAACGGCCGAGTTAGACAGTATTGAATTATAGTCTTGAATTGGAGTTTAGTTGGAAATTACCTGGAGTTTCAAGGTGAAATAGTGATTAGTTGAGTTGTAATTAGTATTCAGTAGCGTACAGAGTAGTTAATAAAGATAAGTGATTAATTAACGGATTGTTTTTCTGGCAGTAAGAAAAATTCGGATTGGGAAATCCATTAAATACTCAGTAAATACTCATTATTACCTTTATAGTACCCAGAAATAAACAAAGTACCCAAAATTACTCATAAATTCGCATAAATGCTTTAAAAAATGCAAAAAGTACCTTTAATTACCTACAGCCGTTGATTGAGAAATTGTGAGAAATTATAGATAGAGGCGCAACCTTATGGCGAAATGCGTATACACTTTTGGGCCCGAGATAGTATTAGGAGGTCATAGCAGTTGGTTCTAAGATTCGTCAATTTATCGACAACTTATTGTTCACGGAGGTTTTCTTTGCTTGTTAAACCATTGAACAGAATACTCAAAATTGACTGTTGTTAACAACACTTCTCGACAGACGGATAAATCTCGGGCCCAAAAAACCCCTACTGTACAACACGGTATAACATAACGGAACGTCAAACATGAAGGCCTTTATTTCTTGTCAGGCTTTAAAAACATTTTGCCCTATAGATATTTTCTATTAGGGCCTTTGTTTTCAAGATACAGGGTGTTAAACTTGTAGATCGTATACGCAATTCGCCATTAAGGTTGCGCATCTATCTATAATTTCTCACTCAACGCTACAGCTTGTACAGTAAGATACCCCAGTGGTTTCTCCCTCGACCTATTCTTTCTGACTCACCTTGTATATTTTAATAAATAATTTAAAGTTTTATTTTTTATTGGCTTCTAAAAGATGACAGTCTCACAGACCGCACGTAACTGTGTTCCAACTTTTCACGTTACGAGTTAAGGGTTAATACCCATTTCAACAAGTTTTTGAGGCAACCCTTTCATTCACCGCAGAGACGATATCGGTTTATCTCCGTCAGGCGGCCCCTAAGCCAGACCTCGCCGCCGACTTTTTAAGGTCAAAGATTAAACCGGGCTTATACAGCCTCCCCGTTGAAAGATCCCGTGATGTTTACGCTGTTCACTTCGCCGGCACAGAATCTCGAGACACATGTCGTTGTTTACAAGCAGTTCTGAACTCTGATATGGTCTCCAGACGGGTTCGCTCTCGGATTCGCCGAATTTCGCGTTGCCATTCGAGAAATTTGTACAACAAAAACATTGTTTATCATTGCTGTTGTTCGTATTTCACTTTGCTGGAATTTCCTAGATGTTCAAGCTGCATCGCAAGTTGTATTGAGTCAGTCACTTAAAAAATCCAATATATTCTTAAGGCGTGAGTCAGCGAAGCAATTCTGCAAGTATGAAGATTAGAATAGCGTCTGATGAGTCAGCGCAAGGGACGACTTCCAAGCTGCATCTGACTACCCCCATAATACAGGGTGTTAAAAAGAGAGTGTAAAATATTTCAGGAGGTAATAGTATGAACCAAAATAAGCATAAAAGTCTTAATAAACATGGGTCCGCAAAGTACCGGTTGCGGAGATATGGACCACTATTTATTTTTCAAACATTTTATTTTATTAGGAATAAACCGACAAAGGAAGCTTTTAACAAACAAAAAACAAAGTTACAGAAGATGTTCAAAGTGCCCTCCGTCCATTTCCAAGCAGGCACGACATCTTCGTCTCAACGATATTCGAACTCTTTCGAAAACACCCTCCTTGGTTTGGATTTCTTGACACTTTTGATTACTCCGTAGCTGCTGCTCTTCTAGGCTATTTACAGGAGTACCATACACTAATGTCTTCAAATATCCCCAAACAAAGAAATCTAGAGGGTTCAGATCAGGTGATCTTGGAGGCCATAAAACAGGTCCGGCCCTTCCCACCCATCTATGTGGTAAAGTTTGGTGTAAATGCTCTCTAACGGCCATGGAAAAATGAGCTGGAGCACCATCATGCTGGAACCACATTTGTTGCCTCTGATTCAAATGAATGTCTTCCAAAAACTCATTCTGCAGAAAGTTGAAGTAAGCAACGCCTGTTAATGGGTTTGGTGAAACAACAGGACCTAGAAACCTGTCACTTACAATACCCATCCAAATGTTTAATGAAAAACGTGCCTGATGTCCAGATTCTATTAGAGCATGAGGATTTTCGTGGGCTCAAATATGCGTATTGTAAAAATTAAACACTCCATTTCTTGTGAACGCGGCCTCATCAGTAAAAAGAATGTTTGCAAGAAAACGAGGGTCTTCAGCATTATGACGTAGAAACTAGCGGCAAAAAACCAAACGTGCTTGATGATCATATATTGGATTTAAGACCTGTACTCGTTGCACATGGTATGTATAAAGCAGTTGCTCGTGAAGGATTCTCCAAACAAGAGGACCACTAATTCCTACCTCGGCTGATATTCTCCGCACACTCGTACCTGGATTCTGCTCTACCAGTGCTAGAATTTCTTCTTCTGCTCTAGGAGTGGATACCGACCTTGGTCTTCCGGATAAATGGCACTGATGTTTGCTCACGCAATCTTTGGTGAATTCTTCCAAACATGCGTTGTGAAGGAATCTGGCGATTTGGATAAGCGTCAACATAAAGACGTCGCGCTTCGGTGGCATTCCCATTAGCACGACCATACATGAAATGCATGTCTGTTAATTCTACGTTACAGTAACCAGCCATAGCGAAAGAAAACTTGTACACTGAGAACAACTGTCAAATACGTACTGTTTATTTCACTAAACATCAACCAACTATTTATTATAACAAAATACACAACGTTTTTGCAAAATAAAAAAAAGGGGCTAAAAAACATAAAACATTCCATATATCCGCAACCGTTACTTTGCGGACTCATGTTTATTGAGACTCTTCTGCTTATATTTTACACTCTTTTTTTAACACCATGTATTTTATTAATTTTAATTAAAGTTACTATCTTCTTGAGCTTATTACACCTTTCAATATGTCTTCAAGATGTTTCAATCTATTCCTATATACCGTTTATAATAACAATAATAATATCTCTACAAGTCCGGAGACTTGTGCGGGAGAGGGGGCGGCATATTATTATTAAGCAGGTCGCATTTGCGCTCAGTAACGACTTACGTTGGTAGGCCGTTACCACCATTCAGTGCAGGAATGAGGGAAACCTGGAGAACCTCATTAATTAGAGGAGGGGGTAGTCAAATATCCACAGGTATCAATCTCTCAAATTGACCCAAGCCAACAGTTTTCCACCCTACCATACCCGCAGAGAGGGTGCCAATCCTCTCCACGAATATAACTGATATACGGTCTACCGGCTGCTGACCACTGACCGACAAAGTAAAAGTATAAGTATAAGATTAAAAATAAAGTATAAAAATAAAATTACTTAAACAGAATTTGCCACCAAGTAATCTTTTGATATGTGGAAATGAGCATTGTCATGAATAAAATAAAACGGTTCAACACTGGTACAATCATGATTTTTTTGATTTTTTTTATAAAAATCTTGATTTTTTCCAACCCTGATTTAAATACGTCACAAAAATGATTGAACTAAACGTAAGGGTAAAGTTCAAAATAGGTTTGCTAATGTGGATGTGCGAAACATGCTTACAAACAGCCGGAATGACAACACCCCGCAGGCCTAGAAGGGCCTCAAATCTCTCGTACTAAACGAAATTTGTTAACACATCTTCCACGCGTGGGCGGACTCTGTAAGAAGAGCCTAGAAAACTAAATAAATCAAGTGACGCGGTGTCAGGGTTGAACGGTTGCGTTCGACACCCCCTTGGAGTTCCGACAGACTGGCGGTACTAGGGGTTGTTGACCGGGTGCAGTTGGATTATATCGAGAGCAGCGGGTAAAGGGAACTTTGAAGAAATTCTGGAAATAGGGGAATCAGAGAAATGTTAGATATAGGGTGAGAACAAAACCTGTGTTTTATTCGAAGATAAAGAAATAACGACGGAATTTGTCGAACAGAGATAAATTATGTCAGACTGAAATTCAACAATACCTGTCATGATAAGAATACTGAGTGATGTGAAGTCTACCTCTTCTACCTTTTCTGATTTCAGTAAAATTACCATTGTTGTTTATGAATAAGTCTGTTCACAAATAAATTAGTATACATATATTAAAAGTGGTTAAAATTATACCTTAAACACATTACAAGTAATTTATTTGGCAACAGTCAATTGGAAATACAGCAGATACCCGAGAAATTGCTTGCTCCGTTTGAATGAGATAAACGCTGGCCCACTGGCTTGATGTCATATGCAGTGTTGCCAATATGTGAGTAATTGATACATTTGTAAGCATTTCCATCACTGTGTGGTAAAATTGTGAGCGGTAAGCTGCATGTGCGAAGTGAAAATTCTGTATATAAAGACTGCTTATTTCATTTTTAAAACAGATCCTCCCTATTGGAAGACTCTTATACTCTTTGTTCTATGGTGTGATAACTGTAATCTAACTAATCTGTTTCTTTATTCAGTTTTGTGTTTGAGTTTTCTGATTGATTCTGATCTAGTATATGTTTTGTGATTGCTGTAATCTGATATTTTTTAACTATTCTGTGTTTCAAAGCTTGAGTACGTTATTTGTACTTTTGTAACTTTTGCTATGTATTAGCAAACAGTGGTTACTGTGGAAAAAGTAAGTTGATTTCTGTTGTGTCGAAACCTATATTTACAGGGTGATTTAGAACATTTTATAACACCTATTTTATACACTTGAAAAACTAATGTAAAGTCTCGTATCACAAAAAAGTTTAATATCTACAAAAAGTAATCGGATTTACAATATACAGTAATCTAGTGATGTAAAGATTGTAAATAGTACAAATTTAATAATTTTTTACTCGAAAACTATAAGAATTTTACAACCCTGTATATTAAAATTGATTAAAATTATCCTTTGAACACATTACAAACAATTTATTTGGCATTTGGTAAATAATAATTTGGAACTGATCGTAGCTTTTTATCTTAAAATTACCTCAAAACTCATTTCTAGAGGGTTTTGGTAAATAACTTACTGTTAATGAATCGTAAACTGAAATTACTTCTCTCATAAATAGAATTATTGTATTTGTCTTTTACAAACCATAAAACATTATAATTTCAGACAGATATATAAGAATATAATAATCCTGCTCTTCTTACATCCACAGTAATTTTAAAACACAAACTGTTATCGTTTCAAATTCCTCACAACATTTACACAAGTATAAATCAAATATTTATTGAACAAACACCAATATCCGCATCTGCCTACCTCCCAGAGCATCGTGATGCATTAAATTAAATAATAATCACTGGATATGTTGGTGTACAGTGGCGTCTACATATCCCAAACAGAGGGGTAATATATTCACATTGAAAACCTATGCCAAATTCATGGTTCCAATCTTTATAATTAATAACGAAATATTTCATAGAAAAATAAACCATGTTTGACTGGGATATGTAACGTCTCTTTGTTGTTCTTTAGAGTATCTAACCGCTAGCAATAAATAATGTACAAGTCGCGGCCAACGCTGATAATTCCATGAGAGCAGTCTTTGTTCCAATTTTTTTTAACAGCCCATATCCAGCGGGCTGTTCTAGCGCCGCGTCTAACGGGTCGTCTTTTTTCATTTGTTTCCATGGCCGATTTGAGTCACATCTAAATTTGTCGGTAATTACTGACACTTACCAGCTTAATCGCGGGACATCTGCTTTTGGATCTTTCAGGAAGTCGCCCCAACGGAAAAAGTTCGTTAAGGATCGGTTTATACATTTATAAAAATAAACTCGATGAAGATGTACACATTTTCATGTTTCGTATAACGACAGGGGTCAATATTACGGTTATACTAAATATACTGGTTTAGCTGATGTTAATAAGGCAGTTTTTATCCAGATGTGCAAATAAATTCACGTTTCTGGTAGATATCAACTTTTTATCAGATGCCAAGAATAGCGCGCCGTAGGGTTTTGTGATAGGGCCCGTAGAATGTGGGTTCTCTTGTATTGACAAAAGCACATTTAAATCAGTATCGTCATCAGTAGCTGTTTAAGGCCGCCCTGTATGTAGTTTGTCTTTAACGCTTCCGGTCTCATTAATTTGTTTTAACAATTTGGAAACACAAGATTGTGTCCTTTTCCTGTCACCATATCTCACCATCATTAGAACCTATATTATTTCTGTTTCGCTTAATTGAAGCGCCATTATAAGTTACTAAGTGCTTAAGTACACAGAAAATTGAGTAAAAAGGTACGTTTACTGCAACAATTCACACAATTACAAGGAACTGACAGCTAGTGACAGTTTCGCATTGTTCTGATTTTGGCATGGCTAACTTGATGTTAATAATTATTTTGATAAACAGGGTCAAAAGCATAACAGAAAATTTAAACTAACTGTATTTTTTTCTTATGTGACCCCATAAAATTGCATTGTATCGTATTTACAAAGGTCCAATGTATCAATCTTCACCAAAAAAAGTATATGGTGCCGTTTAAAAAAATTCGGTTTCCGTGGCAACCACATTTTTTTGTGCTACGAAAGATTGCCCGATATCACTAAACGGGAAATAATTTCTCCTAACACTTTTATTAAAACATGTTTTTGATATGACGAATGTTTTAAGAAATATAAGCAATATTCCACAATTTGTATCCACACTGTATAAGAAAAAATATTTGAAATTGACCCAGCTATCATCTGTCAAAGTTTGTCATAGAGCTTGCATAACACCCTGTATAATAAAAAATACTTAAAAATAAAGCTATTTGCGCAATGGCGACATATACTAAAAATTAAAGAAATTTTATTTGTTCGCATCGGAATGCTCTATGGAAAAATGATTTGTTTTTATTGTATTATGGTACTACTTTTTAATCAAATTACCATCTGGTATTGCCCATATTTCCACCTCTAGTTAAATTAGAAACTTACTACTCCTATTACCCATGACACTTTACCTGGGTATTTTCTGTATTAAAATTGATTTTGACAACTTTAACATTTCAGAAATTAGAACGTAAAAATGTTTACTTTTAGAGAACTTTGGTGCTATCTCAAAATCGAAGCACTTTAGGACCAACATATGAACTTTTCCCATTAAAATAGAATTCTCTATAAGATTTCAAAACTGTGATCGATAAAACTGGGACATCCTGTATAGTCAACATCCTTTATCATTTGAAACCCGTATAATCAGTTAACAATAATGCGTAACTTTACCTAGTTAGTTTATAGTTGATTTTATTATAGCAGTGGTTGGCCTTTTCCTTTATACAAAAGTATGTTATATAAAATTAAATTATGTATTATCGTTCTCAGCCGGACTGACTTTAGATAAGGAACAAATTGAATCACGTTATCGTCCATTTTCACAACGGATTTAATTTTCTTTAAACATCAACCCGCACGTTCTGAACGAAGGCAATGCCATTTGCAAGCGTTTGTTACAGAGGCTTTGTTCTCTCTTTTATCGGGATTCTGCTTTTGATTACCTACTCGTTTCAGGCACGTAACATGATTAATGGAACCCAGACCTCGTTTGATAACTCTATCGTCTATTGCCGCACAAGGAGTGTTTGTCAGATGTCATTTGCTCTGTAACAAATTTACATATTACATAATACCACTCAATCGAGTAAGATTTATAGAAAAAAAATACCTAAATCAGTAAGATATTTTTTCGAGATAAAATGTAATCTTTGTTAGATCGTGGGAAAAGATTATTGATACAGATTTTCCTACTATGATTTTGTCTCATCATCCTAAGCAGAAAATAAAACATACAGAAGCATTACTCTAATCAAAATCTTTTATTCTCTTGGATTCAATTTCTGTGACCTTGTGCCATATTTTTGGCAGTTACATCTAGGGTTGTCACCTTCTAATATGAATTGAACCATTTCTTTCAAGTAAGGACATTTCTAGTAAAAAGTATGGACAGAAAAACACAGGGATTGAAGGACTGTCCTTCCAGACAGGTGGCAACCCTAGTTACACCGCTAAATCTGAAACAGTGAAAACTGTTACATATTACAATAATTGTGATACAAGTCTCAGAAAGGCAAATTAATAAATATATTTTATCCACATATCACCTTATAATCGAACTTTTATCCACACATATGAACCGTCTAAATTGATACTTTATCCACTAGTGGAATAAAATAACAAAATAAAATTTTCCTTGTAATATTAAAGTTAGATGTGGACTTCTTAACATAACTTTCTGCTACAATCTTCCAATTGGTCAATAAAGTTGTTGAAGTGCGCCTCATACAATGGCCAGTGTATGCTTCTGGATTTGCAAAATTCAGGAATGAAGCAACTATTAAGGGCACCAATGTGTTGATTCCAACAGGATGAGTAGTACATTTTTGATTGATGTATCTCATAAAGAATCTGTCTTGTGTTAAGCGAATTGGGCGCAGATAAATATATTTTCTGCATATTTCAACAGCATTTACGCAAAATCCTTCTTCTATAATTGTACTTTGTTTTGAAATGCCTGTCTTGGTGTTAGGTAATAAGTGGCTAACTGCCAAGGTCCTATACGTCAATAATTTTTCAAATTTGTCAATTCGCAGCATCGAAAGGCACCAAAAACCCCATTATTAGTGCAACCTAAAATAATTCAAAGTTTACTATACAGGGTACTATGATCAAAACTAAGTAAAAAGTTCATATGAATATGGGTCCGGAAATGTTTCCTAAGGGCACAGGGACCCATTGAAGAGGGAGGAATGGAAATCATTTTCAATCGCGGTATACACAGCTAAATTTTGATGAGCAATTTGATGGACTAATCCATTTATTGCCACAAGGTCCATCGGGGTGGGTACGGGCGTGACGATGGACCAGCGACTTACTTGGAAAGCCCATATCACGGAGACGGTAGCGCGCGGAAAAATCACCAGGGCGAGGCTTTATCCCTTACTCAAGGGTGGTAACACCCTTAGTCTAAGGAATAAGCGCACGCTAATCAAGGTGGTGCTTCAAGCGCAGCTAACGTACGGCTCCGCGGCATGGAGCTACGCGGCAAAAAGCCACATAAAAAAACTACAGGCCGTGGAAAACATAGCCTTACGCACAGCCGTCGCTGCGCCTTGGTATTTCAGAAACACAGACATAAAACGAGACCTAGACTACACCGACCTAACACATACCATACACACACACGCACAAAAAACCATTAACAAAGCCACAGACCACGACAACCCCCGCTTAGGCAAGCCGTCGACTACGCCCCCGCCCCGACAAACACAAATTTCCAAAACACCAATTCCTTGACCTTCCTCCTGACAAAATACCAACCCCCCTCCCCCCCGTTAATCTTTTCTGTTTCAGGACAAGAAGAAACCAAGACCAAGAAGACCACCAAGAAGAAGACGAGAACATAGACAACCCAAACCCTATCCTTACCTAGCGCTCGCATCTCCCGAACCGTAACAGGCTCGGGAAGAAGAGCATCCTAAGGCTACAAGCCACTCACAAAAACCCACTCCCAACAAAGACCACCCCGGGGTTTAGGACGGCCGGCGAAGAAAGAACCTAGAAGCCACGATGAGCGCCAGAAGAGGTCTCTCTGCCGGCGGGGGTCAGCCAGGGCAGGAGGAGGTTCCTCGAGCCGCCAGCATCGGCCGCAACAGCGGTCGAGGCTGACCGGAGAAGGGAACCCACCTCTACGAGGCCGCCCATGTCTACAGAAATGGTGAAGGATAAAGAGCGATAATACCGCTCGATCCTAATCCATACAAGGTCACCGTTCGCCAATTAAATAACGGCGGGGGCCCTTGGTATTTTACGTGTGTAACTTTTTCATCCTTGACTTTTTAACAAATTGGACAACAAATTCCATTTTCCCGAACTATTTTACGTTAAACAGGTACCCTTGTTTAAAATCGTTATCCTTAACGGTTCCTGAGAAAATCGCTCTTGAATTAATCCCACTTTGGTCAATTTTGGTTCAATTTTTTTAATTACAGTTTACCACTATAATATATTTATTTCATTCAGTAAAAGCATTTCTAATTGACTTATTCTTTGTATGATGAATAATAATTTTATCTTTTTGACTCTGGTTTTGTCTCACTAGGTAAGGTTGCTACTAATTTTTTAAATTAATATTTCAATCTAATGTTTTTGTCTTGTTTTGTTGTTTAATTAATAGTATTCTAATATGTTTTTTCAAATTGTTCATATGTACGTATTACTATTTTTTTTATTTGTTTTATATTTTATATTGTTAATATTGTTTTATAATTCTTATATCTTGTTTCCTATTGTAGCCCTGAGGAAGATTTAAAATAAAATCGAAACGTTGGCTTAGTCAGAAAATCTAGACCATTAACTATATTATCCTGTTTTCCGATTATTCCTTCTTAAATACACTTTTAAGGATATTAGCAATATATCATAGATAAATAATTATTTTTACAAAAAGTTTTCAATAAATAAATATAAAAAATAAACTTTTAATTTGAGCCACATCTAGTTTTGCAAAACACTGTTATAATATTTTATTTACAGAAGGCTGTTTTTTCTTATGTATTTATTGGAATCTTTTGGCAATTACGATTACTAATTTAATAATTATATTTACTAATTTGCCAGATGCCTTTTTGACATTTTATAAACGAGTACATAGTGTTTAATAAAATTGGACCAGGATATTCTCTATTTTTGTTAGAAAATTTTACTAACCAAGTACCGTGCGATGAGGCAATGGTCGTATGCCGCCTAGCCTGCCTTTGTAATTTTTGTAAATTATAATTGAAATTCAAATAATTATCTGAATGACAAACCTTGATATAAAATAATGCCATGTTTCGCTATATGCATCTGCCATTATGTTATTTTAATGTAAGTAAGTTTCTTTATGAAATACTTCAAAACGTTGTGTAGTTTAATTTCATAATTGTATAGAATTTAACAATGTAGATATTAAAAAAGTTGAAATTGAAAGACTGTAAATAACCTCTTTGTATTTAACATGATACAGCAGTATGTTTCGTAGCAATAACCTTGTCTACTTTTTCAACAAATTTTTTGATGCGTTCAATTTTTAAACAATCAGCATTGTGATTGCCAATATATTATCGTCGTATAATTTTGAACAAAAAGATAACAACGCATGAGAAATATATAAGGGATATCTATCTGTAAGTATTTTAATTTACTTTAATGCATTTGATTTGCGTATCAAGAAGAAATACTCATTTTTTTCAGTTCCTGTTCATTTGAAAACTAACTTGATTTTTCATTCATGTAAAAAATGGAACACCCTGTGTGTTAAACTGCCTTTAACTTATTTATTTATTATAAACATTAATTATAACTTGAACAATTTGTTAAATTCAAGCAGATGTTAAGTGGAGTGTATTTTTAGAAAGTAAGTTTATTTCCCGAGTGCTTGAACTTGTTGAAGGGTCATCAATGCCTGAAATGTTACCGAAAATATTAGAGGCCATTTTCTTCTTATTTGCTTTGGATCTTCTATATGTTATATGTTGCCACTGTGTTAGAGCTTCGACCCCCATGTCTCTTAACAGTTTATAAATTGACTCCTAAATTTGCAAGCAATGACGCAGATGACCTACAAAAACAATGTCCAGTATATTGTTGAGGATTTGGAAGACCAGGAACAATGCTATATTACATGGAATTTCACCAGACGTATTAATGCCAACTGTCTGTTTGATGTATTTTCCAATTCTATACCTCACAAAAAATTTAGGATAATCTGTGTTTTATCGTAAAATGAATTCTATCGTCGGCTTCCAGCAAAGAGTTATGTTTTCTTTTTTAAAATCTTAGATCCTTTTGACCGAAATCATTTCGATTTTCTTTTTAGAAACGTGGTTAAATGCACGCACTTACTAATATCCGTATTTTTCTATTGGTACAACTGAATGTAGCATAAAATAATATACCCAAAGCTTGCTATGTTTTAAAAGATATTCAAAATATGCCAGAAGAACCTCATTGCTGTTATTCTTGATTTCTTTCCCTTTACACAGCCTAACTTGGCTCGTACGTCTGTCTTAATTTTTCGGGAAGTAGGGACTCGACAACGCTTCGCGCAATATCTTCAATATCCGAGGAGACACATTCGGAATCAGGATCACCCATATTAATAGTTTTCACTAAAACTGAACGTATGCCACAAAATTGAAGGCCAATAATGAAGTTGTCAATGTCAAATTTAAAACAACCAATAACTGTGGTTATCATGCCATCGACAAATAGGAGCACCTAATAATTTCGAATTCAAATTTATAAAAACGTTTCTGATATTGTAAGATAAATGCGTTCGATAGTAACTTTATTAATGAAACTTGTGTAACTAACGCGTTTCATTATAGCCTTTACATCGAACTAGTATCATTAATAACTATAATGGTACAGGGTACAGGACAGGGTCATAAATCTTGCGTAATACTTCTTGGCTAATTTTCTGGAACGCATGCCACTTAGACCACTGCAGCTTACCGAAAATTGTTTTCATGTCTTCCATAATCCTTTTAAAAGATCACACGTATTTCAGGCGTACCCTGTATAAGTGTGGGGTAGTTCTAATGGCCAATGCCTTTAAGAAAGCATGCCAGCAGCATCAGCCCATTAGGCGTAAACAATGCACTCTCACAATGCCTACCCACAGTATTATACGTGATAATAATATGTTGTTTCTTTAAAAATGACTCCAGAGATATATCATGTCATAGCTCTATTGTCTAGGTTCTATTTCTCGGAAACATCGGAGAGTCTTTGGTATTGTTGTCGATTTTTTACGAAAAAACGTTAAGGATATTACTTATCTTTCGATTTATATATAGTTTGATTTATTGTTGAAGAATTCCGTTGGCAATGATAAATGAAAAGTTTTCATATGTGATGCATATATCTGAGTTATATTTCCAGTAGCAGAATATTAAAAATTACATAGAAAAGTTATGAGCCAAATTAGTTATATTTTAGTGTCTTATAATTAACATTTTTTAATATTTCGTATAGTACCTAGCTGCTACGATTTATTTTGTTACATTCTTAGAGTGAATTGGGAAGGTAAAGGCTATAACAGATGTTGAAATTGCTAACATAACTGTGTTCTATTTAGGGGTCCTTACAAGCGTCGAAACAGTAGATGGGAACTTATAAATTTTTGATTGGCTCTTTTTGTCATAGGTTGCCAAATGGACATGGGGAAATTCATGATATTTTCCAAATAAAAATGTTGTGGCTTTCTCGCACGAACGTCATTGCATAATGTGCTTTATCCTTTTATACATGGTCAGATTGATGTTAACCAACATGGTTTCATGAGCAACAGATCTACAGTCTCTAACTTATTCGGTATTACCCAATATCTATCTGAGCATATGGATCGTGGTGTTCATGTGGATGTGATATACACAGATTTCACCAAAGCTTTTGATAAAATGAACCATAAGATGCTTTTATATAAACTTGAATGTGCTGGTGTGTCTAGATTGTTATTAAGACTGTTTTATTCTTATTTTGAGAAAAGATTTCAATATGTCGAGTATCGTGGCTTCAAATCGTTTAAGTTTGAAGTAATCTCAGGAGTGCCTCAGGGTTCTATTCTGGGTCCCCTTCTCTTTATACTTTTCATTAACGATATTGTGGATAATTTAGAAGTACCTTATTTGCTTTATGCTGACGATATGAAGCTTTTTTATTCCATTACCACAGAATTGGATTGTATTAAACTGCAAAATGACTTAAATAAAATCCGGGACTGGTGTATATTAAACCATCTTCATTTGAATATCAATAAATGTAATGTGATGACATACTCTAAAAGGCATAACTTGACATTATTTGAATACAAACTAAACGATACATTTTAACTCGTCCTCAGTACATAAAAGACCTTGGTGTGACTTATGATTCCAAACTCTCATTTAATAAACATATACATAATGTGATACAAAATGCATAAGTTTAGGATTTGTATTAAGAAATTCCATAGATTTCAATGATAAAAAACTGTTAATTATGCTTTTTAATGCTTTCGTGAGACCTAAGCTTGAGTATGCTTCCTTAATTTGGAATCCTGGCTATGTGACACACTCTGGGGGCTTGGAAGCAATTCAAAGACGATTTCTTAAGTATTTGGCGTTTAGGGAGGATGGTTTGTATCCACCTATTGGTATACCGGAAGAACTATTGCTTAATAGGTTCGCATTATCAAGCTTATAGAAACGTAGAGTTTCGCAGTCTTTAATATTTTTGTATAAATTAAAAAATAATGAAATAGATTCTCCTGATGCATTGGGTCAGCTGTCGTTTTGTGTGCCTAGGATTGAATCTCGCAATGGTGCGACGTTTTATCTGAATACACCAAGAACCAACATACTTAAATTTTCTCCACTTTATTTTATGTGTGAAAATTGTAATAGTTTGCAAGATCGGTTGGATATTTTTAATTGTACCATTAAAAATATAAATAAAATGTTTGCGTGAGTATTTGTTGATCTGATTCTTTTTTGACTTTCTCTTAGTGCCCTTTTTATTTGTATTTGATTATATTGTTTTAATGTTTGACGTTTTCTTTTGTTTTATATTTTAACATTTTTGATCACTTGTTTGTAGTTATTTGTCTTTTTTGTAATTGTTTGTAATTTTGCACTTTCCCACCCAGTAAAAGGTCTCTGACTGTTGGGTGGCGTACTACAATAAACGTCACTGGTGCAAGTAGAAATACTCGGATCACCCCAAATGCACATTTGTCTCTCCAAAGCGTGTGTCAAATTTCGAGTCAATATCTTCAAAAGTCTTTGAAATAATTAATAAATAAAAATAAAATTTAAACACACTGTATCTCGGAAACGAAGCCTATTTCGACCTTTATTTATATGAACTTTTTTCACAAAATAACTTCGGCAACCACCCCCAAAAATTATTCGCACTTATTTACAAACACCCTGTACATTATTCAGTTCTTAAATGTCTAAAATTGCTTGTATTTGTAGAAAACACTATATCAAGAATACGGCGCCCTTAACATTATCAAACAATCCACCTCTACGCCACATCTGATTGAAAATGCAGATATTATTCAGAGAAGTCTCTGAGGCGCCTCATTCAGCATTCTACGTCGACGTCAAAGATATGAATTAATGTATTCTCGGTAAGTCACATATTACAAAGGTACAGCGCCGCCTTAATATGCCCCTTTTGAAGCTTCCGAAATAAATTGATATTTTTATGCACGCCACTATCAGAAGCGGGATCTTTCAGTCACCTTTCGAAAGATACGAGGCGTAAATAAAATGCCACACATTTCGGCCATAGATGTGCTTATTTCCACGCTAGAAGAAGGGTTATATACTTTTAATGGATCATAACTCCGAATGGAGATAATGTCTGCGTATTAATCATGATAATTTGGAAGATTAATCAAAATGACAGGACCTCTGAGGATAATTATTTATACCAGACCAGAGGGCAAAGGAGGCTGAGACTGAAAAATGTACATACAGATTTATTATAATGATTTTCACAACTAATGCTATTAGTTATACAGGGTGAACCTTAAATAAGTACAAATATTTTTACCAGCAGTACAGTGCACTGTGTACAACATATAATTGATATTTTTTTACAAAAAAAATCAGGAATTAAAAAAGTCAAATTTTAAACAAATTTCATGATTTATCAATAGAAAACTTGTTGAGGATCACTGATCTGACTCTGATATTAAGATGTTTAAGAGTCATGGTGGATGTGTATTTCACAGCGTTGCCAGTGTCACATTAATGTCTTGGAATAGGCTTCAAGAAAGTTAATAACTAGAATTTTTTGACATATTAAAGGATGATTGCAATATGTTTATTTATAAAAATATTACTAGCCACCTCCTTTTTCCATTCCTATCTCGGCAATAAAGTATGTCCATGTAACTAAGCACATGAAATTGAAAATATAAACCAGATTCTCTACTCACAGATATTCTGAATTTGGTCATTATCTATTTTACTACAGTACCACTGATTTATACTGATACATACTATCGTTATCACTATCACTGATTGTCACTGCCTCGCAAATATACTTTTATCATGTCAACCTTTTAACTGATTGAATAATGCGTCATCTTTTACTTAATTACACTATATTTCACCAAAAATATTAATTAAATACGCAAGACACTTAAGAGAAAAACACTGCCCGTGAAAATAATAAAACGATTTAAATTGGTTTTATACGTTAGTGCCGTAACTCTTAAAATAGAAGCGTTAATCAGTGCACTTCTTAAAAAACCATTACCCATGTTCGGTTTCAGAAGGTGCAAAAGCATCTCCTATTAACTTTCAATTTACGTGTATTGAAATTATCAAATCCCTTTCCACAAATATTACGTTTTGTTTCCACTTGTACCTTGCCTTTGCCACAACTCATTCCTTTGCCCTGGACTAGTGCACCGGTAACCTCTTCGTCGATCTCGCTGATTATCAATCCTAGAGAATGGGGCTGGTGCGGGGCATTTCGCCTACTGCCCGTGATACCTACCTATTAGTTTGGGTTAATATTATTGCGTAGTGTGGGGAAAAAATGTGGGTATTTAAAAAAATATATATCCGTAAATATTTGAAATTTTAAAAAATGACATTCACTGGACTCATGTATATGACGAACTACACCTGCAGTTAAAATTTTTGTACCTATTTAAGATTCACCCTGTATAAGCTACGAAACTCACTGCTAAACACTAACCCATGTTTGGAAATGAAACACACTGAGATTGCAGTTCATGTTTATAACCTAATGCATTCTGCCTATTTTTGGTTAACTGCATTCAATTTTATTAATTTACACTTAATGGAATCCTTCGTGACTTGATACGTCATGTCAGAGATTGTTGCAGGAAATGATTTATTTATATTGTGATTGATATTTACATTAGTTATCTTAAGTGGTAAGAATTTGATGCATATGAATAAAACATTAATTCCAAACGAGATAACACAGAACTACCTTAATTAAAAGATTAGAATTAATATAATTTCTTTATTAAAATGTCCTTGATTAAAATACATTTCAATATTAACGACTAGTGTAAAATTAATTTAAAAAGAACTGGAAAGGAGGTACATTAAGAGGATTATAATTTCATACAGAAACAGTAATTGAAATAAAAAAAGCCATTACAAAAATTAAATAAAAAAAATAAAGAACACATGACAATAAAACGTTTGAAAAGAAAGTGTAGAATCGATTTTAATTTTAAAATAAGCATTAGAGTTATTTATGGCGTCGTGTCCTAAAAGAAAAATACTTTTAGCACATATATCACTATTTTTTCTAGAAATACCATTTGAAGTATAATTCAACGCATTTCTTATTCAATTTATAAAATATTCTGAAATCCTATTGTCCATGAAGTTTATTGTTGCTAAAGTAATGAAAGTTCGTTTGTTGAAAAGTAATTCAAACGTCGTGACATGGAAAGTGATCAAGAAAATGAATTTCTCCCGACGGAAATCGAAGAAGTTGCTAATAAAGCCACTTTCGAATTATTGCCTTATTGCCTAATAAGTCAAAGCAACAATACGTTTTCGTACAATCGTTTCAGAAATCAGATCACTCTATTTATTAAACTGGGCGAATGGAATGTTTCTTGCGGAGATTCAGTTTCAAAAGTTGCCATAATAAATTTTAGCACAAACACCATAATATAATATATTGCAATTTAAATACAACTATACTAACACTTCTTAGCACCAAGGATATATATGATGTATTAATAAATATATTTATTTCTTTGACGTTCTATAAGTACAGTATGTAGAGGACGTATGGAAATATTGCTTAGTATTCTATACACATGTTCATTGTGTTATACCAGTTCCGCTACTATCCATAGTAATTAGTAAGTCTCGGTGTGCGGTGTTGCTGTTAGTCGGAAAAACTTTTATTCAATTTGTTAAAATACGTCAGTGTCAACTGTGTGAAAAATTGAGTTATTCTCATCCTGAATTGCCTTTCTCAAGTTTAATCAATTGGAATTATCGACACGCGCTCAAAAATTATTTGCGGTAAATATGCTACATTGCACAAAGTCGGAATTTTCTCTCTCTCTCTCTGTATCTCCCGAATTTCTTTGTTTACACATGCATAATGTTAGATATAAAACATAGTCTGTATTTGCTTATAGGTCTATGATAATAACCGAATCCTAAAACAGTCAAAACGCTGTTTAAAGAGTACGGAACACGGGTAGAATAAACCCAGCGTATGAAGGTCGTGTACAAGAAAGACCGCATCGCGTCTTAAATAGCAATAACTGTTTATTTTCACATCCTCTGTTATCTCTTTGAACGATCACACTCATTTCATATTCTTCTGATTTTTAATACGACACTTCTCAAGTGACGTCATACGTGAAGTCTGATGAACTTGGTACCTAATCTAGGTGGTAATAGCCTGCATAGATGTCTGATGATTGTCAACTATTTCCGGTTGTCATACGAACAAAACTCACATAACTTTAGGATGTTCTCCCTTACAAAATGGTGCCTTTGTGTTCAAATCAGTTGATTTTAGTAAACCTTTCACCTTTAAAAGCAATGGTCCCACGTTAGACAATTCTCGCGTCTGTCTTTGACATCAGATATAATAGAACACCCAGCCAGCAGCCCAGAAAGATTCTTCGGAAGATAAAAAGCGAATAATACCCCTCGACTTGGCAAATTTGTATTTATTTACTCGAATTCCTTGAACACCATCTGTTCGCTCAGGTAATAAAAAGTAGCACGAGCTCCCCCACGGTTATTACGAGAGAGATCGAGACTGTAAGCCCGTATTTGGGCAACAAAGCTCGAAATTGTATAGGCCGTTTCGACATACCCGATTTTTAGTACTACATTGAGTAGGTTATGATATAAAATGATAGCATCGCGAAGACAAACTATAATATTCATGTGAGATCTGATTTAAACATATCAAAACCAGTTATTATTACTCAATATTGATTTATACATACCTACTAAAAGATACTGTATTTTTAATGACGAGTTTTGTTGAATTGACATAAATCCAAGTTGGCTTTTCAACCAGGTGCAACACAAATTAATATGACGTGTGTGGAAAACCTGTCGAGTAAAT
The DNA here is from genome assembly GCA_025584915.1 of Monochamus saltuarius. NCBI lineage: Eukaryota > Metazoa > Arthropoda > Insecta > Coleoptera > Cerambycidae > Monochamus > Monochamus saltuarius. Next base: position 7,551,195 of record CM046721.1, read on the forward strand.
CGTCGAGTTTCAATCAGTTTCAGAAAATGTAAGTGTGAATGTAGAACATGTCTATGTCCATAGTATTGTACATGAATTGGATTATAGCAAAGAAAAGTTTGTTTCCTGTCATTTGCCTGAGGGCCAAAAAATGCCTCCGAATGTCTTTGTAACATCTTACGGAGTATAGCCAAAATGTTAATTACATTCTCTAGTCCGCAATTGGTGGTGATTACATATTGGATTATTTTGAACCATCAAGTTACTCATGTACTAATAGATTCAAATTCATCACTACGCAAGTTTAAAAAATATCATATTGTAAGTCGTGTACATTATACAGGGTGATTCATTAAGAATGGACAATCTTTAGACTGGAGATACTACATATCAAAATATGATTATTGAGCTTAAACATACCTTATACAAATGTTGCAGGTTTACGAGAAGCATGGTGTTCAAAGTTGGAATTTTTATTTGAAATTTCTCAATAATTTTAGATTTTTTTAGCAGAATCATCTCTAAACTTGATAGTTATATTACTTTTGGTTGTATGGCTATATAGCTTTTTTTCTAATTTAGAAATTATTTGTAGCAAAAGTTCTTATATCAAAAAATACGTGATATGATTTGTTTTTTGATCAAATTTTAGTTGACTTCGTGCAGCCAGGAGGTATTGACAATTATACCCAAACCGTTCTCAAAATCAGAATGGTGCTACAAATACTATCAACGTCGATGATGAAGAAGAGGTTTTAGTTCGTATTTTGGAAACCTCAGATCTTAAGGAAAGGCTACACATCACTTTACTCCTGTGCAAAATTTATTACCTCAAGGTTTACCAGGTCACCTACAATTTGCTCAATTTTTGCTAGATAAAGAAAAGTGAAAACCAAGATTTTCTTAATAATATCCTTGGAAAAGGAAAAACAAATCATTTGTGAGAATCCGGAAATCTGTATGCGTTAAGGGAATAACAATTTCAACATAAATTCAAGGTAAACATTTGTTGTGGTGTGATATCTGTTTTTTATTGGTTCTTTTGAACTACTCCCTCTTATTCTCAATGCTATTAAAAATAATGGACACATTTTATTTAATATGCAAAGATCTTTAAGAAAGCGTATTTCAAAGTGTACTGAGGTAGAGAGCGCATATTTTGAGCAATTACTCTGAAGTTTTTTTATTACTGTTACTGATTGATATTGTTATTTATTGTCTCTGTCCTAGTTACCCCGCAGACTTATAATTTCAAAGAATAACAATTTTATAAAAGTAATACATTGAACAATTAAAATGCAATTAAACAAGAGTGTCCATCTTTTTTATGTACAATTGAATTGCCTTATAGATGTTTAATTCGCTTTGGCCGTTCATTAGACAAAAAAAATGTGTTCTGATTTACTGAAGTAACAAGGTGTTACTAACGTCCTGCCCAGATAGTGGCAAATTCAGCATCAAATTCGTAATTCTCATTAAAAAAAACATAAAACTCTCAATTTTCGAGTTGATTCTCCTAAAAATTTCAAAATTATTGAGAAATTTAGAGAGAATAGTCTTCATATTTTAGTATGTAGTATCTCCAGTTTAGCGATTGTCCATTCTTAATGAATCATCCTGTATAATATACTAATTGCATGGATGACCATGATTGAAAGAACAATAATTATAAACTTTGCCATGTAAAACCCAAGACATAATCATAATTTTCTTAACTCTATATCCTAAGTATTCTGAAATGAACTATATACGAACCCCTAGCAAAATACCCCGAACAATGTTAATACAACCACTTCCCCTCTCACTTGAAGTCATTATATCCGTAATTATTTATATACATCACGTTTACCGGATACAACTGTGTTGTGTTTGTAAATGGGAGTTAGAGCAATAAGGGCATGCGACCTTGTGCTTTACACGTTTTACACAATGTAGAATGGGGAGGTTCTAGTTACTTCATTCCGAATGTCCATATTTAATGCAATTATTTAAAAAATATATGCAAGGTGATTCATAACGAATAGGTAATAATATTTTACCTTCAGGTTCTATAGCGGAAAATATTAAATTTTTGCTTAATAACTGGTGGCGAAATACGTGGATTAATACTTACTTAGGTACAGGATGTTAAAATTATAAAAAATAGTTAAGTACCATTGTCTTATCATCATGCATTTTTGTATTTCGCTTATTTATAATCTTAGTGCAGTTTTTTATTTCCTTTTTCCAGATATTTCCACTTTAGAAAATCCTAGGCATATTTTTTACTTTTTTGCAGTGATCATCTCTTTCTCTTTTTTCTGAAGTGTAAATATCTCGATTAGCGTGCATTTTATGGGGATAAAACAAGTACCTTCGTACTTTAATAACGTAGCATGTTATAACAATTCTGCTCCCATTTGTGTTACAAGTGTTGTGAAGTTTGTTTTGCAAACATTATTTTACAGCTGGTTATGCCTAGAGTGCGTAAATTTGGACAGATCTCCCAGCTTAGTGACTTTAACAGGGGGCGGATTGTTGGATTGCGCGAAGTAGGTTTGTCGGTGAGATACATTTCTAGAAGGACGGACAGATCCTTACGTACCAGTGTATAGTGTTAAAAGAAATGGCCACAGGAAGGCCGTAGACAGAGCAAGAGGCACCGGCAGTCGTAGAGGAATCACAGAGCGTGAAAAAGGTAGGGAATGACATATAGCCCCATCACTTTCTGGATGTAGCGTTAGGTCATGTTGCCTTTAATGAAAACTAGTAGTGATCTGTACACTACAGCAGCCAAACATAGAAATTTGACAACTATTCTTCTCCTAATCGGTCTCCTGCGGTCCACTGTATTTTATGTTGATCCTCAGAATCTTAAGAACCTAAATAATAAATATCTATATAAAAGAAAGTAACATTATACTAATAAATAGACAAACAATTTTTGATCATATCTTATGAACACTGTTAGTTTTATTACTGCACTTTTATACTTACGTTTTGGTATTAAGCTCATTTGGTTCGACAAATAATTATCTCAAGCTCACATTGTCTTAAAACTTGATGTAATTACAATATGGTATCCAAATTTTTCTTTGATATGTATATTGTACCTATACAGGGAGATTCAGAACTTATTTAAAAAAAAAAAAATTGGATGTAGGTACTCTTACAAATATAATTTTGTAAAAATAAAAGCAAAAAGATCTGGTCAAAAATGATTTACATCACACTTTTGCACGCCATTGTAAAACCCGATAACACGCTGTATAATCGGCAACCAGACAAAGAACTGAAAGAAATTCCCAAGGAAAATTACATTTTACAACATCTATTTTTATACAGCAAATTCAACTGCTTTTTCCGCTATTGTTATTAATTACACAGCGACACAAAAAAAAGTTCTGTGCCCGAGCTCTAACCTATGGTTCCCCATGTATTTTTGGCTCCCGAAACCGATCCCGGGGTCGGTATAGCCCAAACATTCCATATTTGCGCGCTACGGTCAAAAAATCACTAAAATTTGGCCATTACCTGGAAATAAGCGCAAAGCTTTATCTTCGTGCCATTGAATTTTTTCATTTTTAAATTTTTTACTTTTTTATTTTTCTTTATTTTTTTTTTGTCTATTCACTGTCCAATGTTACATGAAGACAATCCTCTTAAATCAATTCGATCCTGAATACATTGAAATCATATGATTTTTTCTGGCAATTCGAAATTTTTTAGGACCAATTTTCTACCAATTCGTGGTCCTCAAGTGACAATTGGGATGTGCGACGTCCTATCCAACAACTGATTCATGTTTGGCACGGAGATAAAGCTTTGCGCTTATTTCCAGGTAATGGCCAAATTTTGGTCATTTTTTGACCGTAGCGCGCAAATACGTCTGGGCTATACCGACCCTGGGATCGGTTTCGGGAGACAAAAATACATGGGGAACCATAGATCGGAACTCGGGCACAGAATTTTTTTTTTGTGTGCCTGTGTTATTAATACATAGAATGAATTGACGGTTTTAGTTACTAAAATAGTTAAAACGATATCCATCAACTGCGAGTTGCTATTTTAAAAGTAAGTCATTTTTGATATTTAAAAAATTAATATAAATACTTGCATCACAAAAAAGTTAATACGATAAGTAATCGGATATTTGAAATCGCCGTGCTAGAGCCCGGAAGGTTGAAACTACTAGAGCTACTATAACTTCAATAATTTTTTTCTCGAAAACTATACAAATTTTACATCAATTTTTTTTACGACATTGACTCCATTTTCCGTGAGACATCTATTCGCAAATTCTTTTAGATAAGTTCTGAATTACTATTTATATCAATCACAATCTACGTACCTACATAATATTATGTTATTACTCTATAATTATGTCCACACATATTTTGTCTAGGTAAATATTTTTCTTGTATTAGCATTTTATAAATATTATCATTAGTTATTATAATTATAGAAATGTTTACATAAAATTATAATGTTTTGCCGAAAACTCAATTTTCTGAATGTCGACGTTTCACCTCTATATTATGTTATTACTCTATAATTATGTTCACAAACCGATATTTTGTATAGGTAAGTATTTTTCTTGTATTAGTATTTTATAAATATTATCATTAGTTATTATAATTATAGAAATGTTTACATAAAATTATAATGTTTTGCCGAAAACACAATTTTCTGAACGTCGACATTTCACCTCTCTATTGAGACATTTTCAGGACTATCATAAATGGGTCATTCCATTTGAAATCGTCTGAAAATAATAAAAATTGTTGCCGACCCATTTTAGATTTTGGTGTAACTTTGAAAAACTCTACTCTATGGTCCCAAACAACAAAATTTATACGAGTTTGATTTTTACAAGCGCTTGTTTCCGTCTATTTAAATAGACTTATAAATTGCTATTTTTAAGCTTTATTAATTTTTGCTGTCAAATTTTTCTGTCTGAAGATATTTGAATGATCAAGACGGAATTCAGAGTGGGAAAGATTATAGTTTCAGTGTAAATGAATATAATTGGCTTGGACGATCCCTTTGAATAATAGCAGCGTGCTGAAGATGAGTGTTGTTTAGTCATTGTTCATGAATTTCAATCGACTCTAGCGTCTTAACTGTTGAGAGTTGAAAATTCATGCTCCGTGGGAATTAAGTATACATATACATAGACAAAATTCAGCCACAAGTTGACCTGAGTAGCCCACTCTCAGTAGATTCTGTGAGTATCAGATTTTTATCTCGCAGTCAACACGCTCGTTTCATAGCCTGAATATTGGGATTTTTAAAAATTTCAAAACTTCAAGCAAAGTTTTCTTCTATAAAGAGTGGGCTACTCAGGTCAACTTGTGGCTGAATTTTGTCTATGATATGTATACTTCTCGCGGAGCATGAATTTTCAACTCTCAACAGTTAAGACGCTAGAATCGATTGAAATTCATGAAAAATATACTAAAGAACACTCATTTTCAGCACGCTGCTATTATTCAAAGGGATCGTCCGAGCCAATTCTCTTCATTTACACTGAAACTATTATCTTTCCCACTCTGAATTCCGTCTTGATCATTCAAATAAATATCTTCAAACAGAAAAATTTGACAGCAAAAATTAATAAAGCTTAAAAATAGCAATTTTTAAGAGTCTTTATTTAAATAGGGGGAAACAAGCGCTTGTAAAAATTAAACTCGTGTAAATTTTGTTGTTTGGGACCCTAGAGAAGAGATTTTCAAAGTTACACAAAAATCTAAAATGGGTCGGCTTTGCCAATTAAACGATTTCAAATGGAATGACCCAAAAGTAAAAAGTATCAGGCAAATTAAACAAAAACGTATCTTGATTTAAGGCTGTAATGTTCGCAATTTTACAAGGCCGTTTTTAGACGTCCACGCGCTTTCATATTTCTCCTCAATGGAAATTCGTATTAAGATAGAGTAAGTTTTAATCAACTAATAAAAGTCTATTTTACTAGACAGCAGTCATATTTTCAAAAAAAAAAAAAATAGATCTGAATAATATTTCTGTCGCAATATTGCCCACATTTAGGACTGCGGTGAGACGTTGTTAGGCACTATTATAAAAAAGAAAGCTGTAGGCTAGTAAATCAAGTCTTCATATAACAGACAATTGCCTCAGATTTCAATTTTTTGCATTTATATTCATGAAATCTGTCCGCCACGAAGACATGTTTTGCTAAATTTTTGCATACAATTGCCTAACTTACAGGGGCACAAAGTTAAATTTGCCGTTGAAGGTGCTGATGGGCGGAGCCTGATAAAAGCTACACTGTTTGGCCGAACATTATACCCTTAATTAGAACTCGGACTTTCTTGTTTTGGTGGTATGCCTACAGACGTCGTTTTCAATTTACTTGTTTGCATGAATGAAAGTTGTATTAATTATTTATTTTATCAGCTAAATTTTTGAACTCAAATGCATAGTCTCGGACATCTGGACTACGAACTAAATATAAGCCATAAATTTATAATTGCTAAGCGCGGCGGCATAATTGTCCACATTAATTTCAATTGATGAAAGTAGTGGAGTGTTTATAAATAGGGCGTAGTAAAAGGAGTGGTTGTTAAATTTCCCAAGAAAAATATCCGTAATAATTTCAAACGAAACGACGAGTAACGGTCTTTCTTATTCAAGGTTTCTGGGGCATAATTATTAATTAGGTAATTACGTAATTTATTAAGAGTTACACAGCAAGTTAACTAATATTTCTCTCTTTTTATGCTGCTGATATGGTTGATTGCCTTAGTGACTGTACATGTCAAGAATTAAATTTAGGATAGTGATAGGAGCACCAACATTAAGACAGCAATACCAATTTGATTTTTTTTATAAAATAGTCGTATTGTATGTGATTCCTTTTAAAAACTTCTCTACACCACCACTGTATAAGACAATTGTAACAACTACCAACTTTTTAACAAAATATTTAACAAAGTTAATTTTTAATATATTCAAATAGAGAACTTAAAAATAAATTATTCTATTATTCAAGTAAATCATAAACAACAAAACAGAAACATTAAAAAAACATGTACTCGTATGTTGGTTCTATATTGGGTGTCCACCTGAGACGCCAATCAGCCTAATAGGGAGAAAAAGGCGGTGAAGTTGCTCAGGGGGGATCTCTCTAATGTAGGTCATAGAAGGCCATCGCTCTCCCAACACGGACTCTCTTATTGACGAGATGGCAGTGCACTCACAGAGTGCATGAAATATTGTCTCGTCTTCCTGTTCGCAACCCCTACAAAGAGGTGTTTCGCACTTCCTCATGTAATAGAGGTGCTTCCTTAGCCAGCAATGTCCAGTTTGAATACCTGCCACCAAATGAAGATTTGTCCTAGACATAGGCAGGTACTTTTTGGCTGTATCCTTGCAGGGGTACTCTAGGAACTCCTCAGCAAATTGACAGCCATTTGTTTCATCCCAACGTTTCATAAACTCTTTGTGGGTGTCTCCTTTGATAATTTCAACAAATGCTGACAACGGAAGCATACTGAGGTCCAAAAATATTGAGACCCGATGCACTCCTAGCCAACTTGTCAGCTACTTTATTGCCATTGCACCGGTAGTGTCTTTTTATCCAGCATACAGATACGCTGTTGTTAGCTGAGGCCACTACTAGTGCCTGATGGCATTCCCATGCTGATCTAGTTGTTGTCTTATGATTACGTAAGATCAGTAGTTATTGTCTACTATCTGTGTAGATTCTGATGATTTTGCCCGTTGTATGTCTACGGGCAATTTCTTTGGCGGCTATGGTTATACCTGTCAATTCCGTTTGTACTTTGGTAGCATGCCTATCCATTGCCCACTGATAAGGAATATGTAAGGATCTGGAATAAATCCCACATCCTGCACCTTCCTTCTTTTTTATCCGTCTGTGTAGATGTTGATAACATCTTCGCTGGCGGTCTCTTAATTCCTGATAAGTATCGTGTAGGGTCTGTCAAATACAAACTTGGGAGAAATACTGCCAGTGTCTGCCTGCAAAAGTTATAAAGTACAGAAATGGAAAATGCATCAAGCAGCCAGTTGGCATTAATGCCTTTAGGAAAATGCCATGCACTATAGCATTGTTCCTGGGTCGTCCAAATCTTCAACAATATACTGGACATTGTTTGTAGATCTATGTCATTGCTTGTAGATTCAGGAGTCAATTTCTGAACTGGTAAGAGACATTGTGGTTGGCGCTCTAACACAGTGGCAGAAGATATAGAAGATTCCAAAGAAAATAAGAAAGTGGCCTCTAATATTTTGGATAACGTTCCAGGCATTGATGACCCTTCAACAAGTTAAAGCACTCGGGAAACAAACTGACTTGAAAAATATAGCCCACGTATCATCTGCTGGAATTAATTTAACAAATTATTCAGAAGTTGTAATTAATGTTTACAATAAATAAATGTTGTTGAATTTTTTATAGTTAATAACAACAAGCAAAAGTGGTGACTAACTTTGTTTTTGTTTTTTTTTTAACTTTAAAAATGTGCGTGTTATTATCAATTAAATATATAAAACAGACTTATGCATTTCTAAAGTTAATTTAGCCGTGCTATAAATAAATATGACTCCCATTCAAAGTTTATTTATTTATTGAAATAAAATATCCAACGGGCAAAACCCATTTAGAGGATAATATGAAAAAAAATTGAAAATAAATACAAAATAAATACAAAGTCATAGTAAAACACTAAAATGCAAACAACAAAAAAATAGTATAAATAATAGTAAATAAAATTGGAGAAAATATAAGAAAATGTGCATCAGTACAACAATAAATACAAAAATAAAATCATCTTGTATAACAAATAATTTCAAGGCTCGGTAGAATGAGGCACACGATCGGTTCACCATTGTAAATTCTAACAACACTGCTGATCTAAAAATAAGTATTTAAATATACATTAATATGATAAACAGCCCTCTTAATATTGAAGGATGATATGAATTTTCCTTCGCTTGTCCTCGATATAATTACATTGTAGTCCCGCTTAACCTACTCTATCAGCACGCATTGTACAAAGACAAAAAGGTTGGTTTTTGTCCATTTATTATCACAGTGTCCCCTTGGATAATCATTCCGTTTTTCGTGCTTGTCAGTGACGGTTGTACAGTGAAGTGTCCAAGTAAAAAAAGTGGAAAATAAGAGAAAATAACATTTCAGTGATAAAAAGGATAATGTAGTTAAATTAATGGAGTTACAGAAAAGGGGGAAAAAAAATCAACTCTGGAAAACAGGAATGTTTAGCTTCTACAAGGAGAAATAAAGGTATGTGTGTATAATATACATGCTTTAAAATAAGATGTAACGTGCGTTACACCTAGAATAAAAATAAGTCGATCGACTCCATTATATAAGTCCTGGATTTGTTTATGTCATTACTGCAAGAATAATGCGTGTTATTCTTCAGGAAACTAAGACACTGTGCTATTCCATAAAATATTTATAAACTCTTAGAGAATGTATTTTCTTATTATAAAAAGAAAAGGATAGTACGCTAGTTTCCTAGAAATAAATAAATAGAAAAATAATAATTGTGAAATAGCCATTGAGTTTATAGATAGCGTAGCAGGTATATCTAATGATATCACTAGGTACTTGCCAATACAGGTTATCGAGCATGGGTATTTTACAACAGTAGATAGATAGTCTATCCGGTTGAAGACAGAGGTCTGTCAATTATTTGCATAGTTGTTAATTCAAATTAATCAAAGTAGAGCACATCAATTTAAGAAACCAAGTACATTACTGTCTGAAATAGTGCAACAAATGTTAGATGCACATGCTGACATATTGTCGACAGTAATAATTAATGCTTGGGGTACATGCCGATATAGTATTGTTGTGGGGTTCAAGGAATTTAGATTCCATATCACAGAAAATCCATGCAGTCTAGGGATCTCAGGATAAAACTCCACAAAACCAGTATAAAAACAATAATAATTCTGATAAAACAAAAACGTGTATACGTGTGTGTATGCATAATATATATTTAATCTAGAACGACAAAACGAATTGTTACAGGTTCTCATTTTGAGTTAGAGAGGTTGTAGAAATATCTTAAACTTTTTAATGAAACTGTAAATAGATCTCAAAGATGCATATTTTATGTAACATATACACGAAATATAGGACTAATGTACTGGTATCATACATATTAATACATGTTAAAATATAATCTAATACACACCTCAAATTAAAAGAAGTCGTGTGACTTTATAAAATCCTGTGCTTGGTACAACACCACTGCAAGAATAACGTGTGTTAGTCTTCAGTTAACTAAGAGATGGTGTAAAAGAAAAAGTCGTGTGACTTTATAAAATCCTGTGCTTGGTACTACACCACTGCAAGAATAACGTGTGTTAGTCTTCAGTTAACTAAGAAATGGTGTAAAAGAAAAAGTCGTGTGACTTCATCAAGTTTTTGGTTCATTAATATCACTACAGCAGGCATAACGTTATTCTTTTAAAAAAATGTAAAAATGGTGTGATAATAACAAAAAGAAGTCGTGTGACTTCATAGTACTATGGGTTCGTTACCTTCACTACTCCAAGGATAACGTGCGTTGTTCATCGAATTAAAAAAAAAAAAAAAAATAAGTAAATAAATACAAATCTGAAATGGTGTCATTTCTTAAAATATTTAAAAGATATCTAGATTTAATACAAGGTTTCCTTGCAATAAATATTGTTTCTCTAAGACTTATGAACGGCTTGAGCGCCCTCAGAAAAATTTCTCAGTGGAAGCCAGAATGGAAACGTGCATATGTATGTGTATATATACATATATAAAAGATATAAAATCTCAGAGGAGGAGGGGTACTGCTCCTACTGGCCCCTCTGCGGGCGCCCAGGATGAAGTGTTGAGTGTATATATAACTTATATAAGGATGTAACATGTTTTACAGTTAAAAATAGAAAGAAAGACATGTATAAGTACTGGATGTGTTAACTATTATTATTTCAATATTTTTGAAATTTAGATGTGTTGAACCAACTAAATTGTCATTTAGTCATTTGTCATCAGTTAGAGTAAACATATTACTTGTTAAAAATTGAATATAACAATATAACTAATAAGATTGCTCTTGGGCTACTAAGGGCTTCGGAATTATGGAATTAAATTAATACAGAGAAAGGTATACTGAAACCTTAACAGCATTTAATTTTGTTTTAATGTTCATGTAAAAAGTCGATATCACTACCAGCAGAAAGACTTAGGGATGTAAAAAACCTAATGTTAAAATTTAGAAATTAATTAAACTCGTTTTAAACAAAATAAAGTAATTATAACCGAAGGAGTGTTTTCGAAATTACAAAAATAAATAAATAACGGTAAATTTCAGATATTATAAAACATGAATTACAATGGTAGTTTGAAAACTTATAGATCAAAATATAAAATCAATACCTACAAAAAAAAAACCGTTAGAGATATAATCAAAAGCTCCACAATTGGATAAAGTACCTACCTTTTATAAATAATCTAAGAAAGATTTTACAAAAGCTATGCATAGCAAACTTAAAATCCCTAACAATATGTATGAGACACGCTCGTACTTTATTAAGAATAGGCAACCAGATTTCTGGTACAAATCGACGAGGCAGTGTCATATTCGGATATTTTAAATAAAGCCACTCCGAACTATGGCGTTGGTTTAAAAAGGAAATTAAATTCTGTTTATGCTATATACATTTGCTATACTGTTTTAATATTGAAGCAGACAATAAATCAATATCTCTGTATATCGAGACAAATTAAGAATAGATTTTTTACATAGCTGGGAAGCTTAAGATGCCAATAAGCTAAGTTTTGAATGTATAAAATGTATTACAGGGTTTCCAGATCCTGATAGATACTCCGTCTATAATTTCACTGTAAATTAAGAAAATATGTTTTACATATTTCCTTCGTTTTGACAAGGATATTTCCTGGTGATAAGGAAATTTTATGGATGTCTTTCAATACATTAAAGGACGACTCAGTATTAAATTCTTATAAATTAACGGTAAACTTAGTATGTATGTAAGCATTTCTAATTTTTGCCTTCCAAATCCTAAACAATCAGTTACTTGAAACGACTCACTCTTGTCACAGTGAGAAAATGATTTTCATTAAAACACGGAGTGTCTAAAATTTGGATTTGAAATTGGCTGCACCCATGGTCAGAGTTGCTTCCTGTTCTTAATTTAGAAAGACAGTCCTTACAGAGCATCTGTGTCTTTTCGTCCTTTAGCTGTTCACTAGATCAATTGTTGAATACAATTTTTTGTTAGGAGACTTAATTAATTCAGAGGTACTTATTTCAGTTTCAATGAAGATTGTGTAAGCTTTTATGAAACTGCCAAAAATCAATGGAAAATTGTTGGTTGTGTCAATAACTAATAGAAATTGCAAATTTAAGTTTAAAAAAAAAAAAAAAAACTTATTTAAAATTGGTACCTATGTCAAGTGTCTACTTCGGAATAAAAATTATTAACATCAACTAGCTAAGTACATTTATTTATAAATATTGGCCATATCTCAAAAATTAGTAGATATACAAACTTGAAGAACGTCAAAAAAGAAAAAACAATATATTTAATATAAGAATATTTTTTAAATAAAATAGTAATAATATATGTATATATGTATGTGTATATATGTGTGTATATATATATATGTATTATATATAAATAAAATATTAAAAACCAGCGTTAGATTTGGAGCGTACACTATATTGAAACAACATTTGATGGTACCTAGTAGGCAGGACAAATCAAAAGGGCATTTTTTAATCTGAGTATTCTGAGTGATGAATATCTATTACTATTTTCAATTCATTATATCCACTCAGGGATCCGACTAATAGTCCACACATTCCACAGAACAGAACAAAAAATGCAGCAGATTCGTCCGCTGCATCTAACGCGTGCTTCAATTGTTATAGACAATACATACCACTTAAAACTTAAACACCAAACGATGTATGTATGTACTAAAGCTATTCTCATTATACCTAAATATGTATCCTAATTATCAGGAATAAAATTTTATATTGTTATTGGTAAAAAATATTAAAAATATTTTTATAATGAATCAAAATAAGTTGGAAGTATCATATAATAGTGTATAATTTGCTATTACCTAATCTTAAGAAATTATTTAATTAATAAGGCTACAGTAGAATATCCATATTTCCATAAATAGGAGTTGCTATTGTCATCATTTATTTTCCAAAAATTAATGTGCACAAGGTCAAAATCGGTTACTCTGAACATCTACAATGTAATTATATCGAGGACAAGCGAAGGAAAATTGTAAGATTAATTGACTTACCTTAAGGAAAATTAATCTGAATTTTCCGAGCTTGTCCGAGGATATAATTACCCACCCCGCCTTTTTTCCCGTAATATTACCGATTTTGACAGACAACCACTACAACGGAATGATTATCCAAGGGGACACTGTGATAATAAATGGACAAAAACCAACCTTTTTTTTTGTCTTTGTACAATGCGTGCTGATAGAGTAGGTTAAGCGGGACTACAATGTAATTATATCCTCGGACAAGCTCGGAAAATTCAGATTAATTTTCCTTAAGGTAAGTCAATTAATCTTACAATTTTAAATTATTCGCCCATCTGAAATTCATGTCGTATCGTATAACGTTTGACTCGTCAAATGAACACGCCAATATGGTATTTCCAGTGGATACGATAATGCATGTACATTATGTCCTGTGGCAGAGTTATATAATTTGATTACCAGCTTGTTTATTATTTATATTCTTATATCTTTGTGTTTTGTCATATGTTGTGGATATTGAGTAATACCTAATTATATTAAAGCGTTATTTATTAAATCAAGTAGTTATTTAGAGAAAGAATGAGAAACACATCGAGTAGCCTAGTTCTTAAACAATTTTCTGAATTAAGTTAATATATAGGTAATAATATGTGATTTAGAAAGGCGAGTTCTTAAACGTGGACTTGACCCTTTTGTAATCATAATAATATTGTATTGCATATATTAAAACGCCTTTCAGTTTTATCACTTTTTAACATACGGTAAATAATTGTAACATACAGGGTGATTCAGTCATAATGTCATTTATTTTAAGAGGAGATAGGGAAAAATGAGTAAAATACGATGACAAAATTAAAAACAAAATTAAATGCATATACAGGGTGTACGGAAAATCTGCGCAGAAAATTTGGTGGGGTGATACTAATCGAAAAAATAATGTGTAAAGTTCATGTAACATTTTCTTGAAAAGTCAATATTAATAGAGCTACATAACCTCAGCTATTTTTTATAATTTGTTTTTTGGCTTTAACTGTTTTAATATCGCACCAATTTTTTTCAAATTTGACACACTTATGATTACTTTTATAGATACGCAGTTTCAGGTAGATACCATATTTCTAAAACTGCTTGCAGTGCTCTAAAAGTCAGCAAGGTGAAGAAATGATCATAACTTTTTTGTCTTTAATTTTATTATGATGTTGATGGCATTCCTTTAAAAAAGAATGAAAGTTTATGTTGAAGTCTAAAAAAAACCAACCGAGAAACCAAACCAATGCGAGAAAATCGACAATTTTTTGAACATACTGACAAATCTCATTGCTTTTAGATACAATTAAGCAAAGTATACTGTCACGGATTTCCCAATCCGACGTTTTCTTACTGCCAGAAAAACAATCCGTTATTTAATTACTTCTCTTTATTAACTACTCAGTACACTACTGAACACTAATTACAACTCAATTAAACACTTATTTAATTAATCGCTTTCTAAATCACTTTGATATCTCCAACTAAACACTTCAATTCAGACTGTAATACAAGACTAACTAACTCGGCCGTTTATTCTTCTTTTATAGACCCAACGAATATTCCAGGTATATTCCAGTATCTCTAGATTCATTTTCCCGTACGACTCGAATGCTTCTCGTCGATTCCCGATTTTTCCAGTCCCATCTTGAACCGCGGCATTCTGTTCGTTTAACAGAATCGTGCAGGGGCGATCGGGGCAATCTTAGCATTTCGCGATACCACAGTCGTCGGTTTGGGTGTGAGTGGGGCAAAATACTTTGAAAATAATTGAATGATAGCTGTCATATTACTTTGACGGTAATTTCAAACCTTATACGCTTCATTCATACAAGATAAAAGCACAAACGTAGAAAATTTGGCTATAACTTTTTTAATACTGGAAAGATTTTTTTCGAATTTAATTTTTAAAATTACAGGTCCTTAAAGGGCAAAAAGGACACGTGAAGGAATGGTCATATTTTTTTTTGTCTTTGATTTTATTAAGATTTTGATGGCATTCCTTTAAAACATGAAAGTTTATATTGAAGTCAAAAAAACCAACCATATGCGAGAAAATCGACGTTTACATTTTTTGAACGAACATAGTAATGAATTTAATTCTTTTACGATTAAGCAAAGTATATTTTAAACAATTGAATGATGCCTGTCATATTGCTATGATGGTAATTTCAAATATTATATGCTTCATTCATACAACATAAAAGCACAAACGCAGAAAATTTGCGGACTGGTCGCCACGTCGTTGGTTTAGCATCCTTACGTTTCCAGAGGCATATGATAAGGTTAATGTAAAGTTTCAAAGTTACTTCTGAGGAAGATAAGATATGTTAGACGTCAATTTATAGCAATATACTATTATAACAGTGACTGTTTAGTCTAAGCCAGTATGCGACCTCCCCTGGATGCAAAAACGACATGGAAATAGTCAATTTGACGCCTGCAAAGTTATATATCTGTTAAATTTGACGGCTACGCTGATTGTTGTCAAATTGACCACTACCTACCCTGATTCTGTAAACGTGTGACGGACAAGTAGCATAGGCGGCGTTAAATAAGGAGTTAATATAATTTCGAAAACAATTTAGTAAGTTTGGAATTTTTTTGAAGGGTGATTTCGTTAATTTAATTTTCCTTTTCCCCCTCTTAAAATATTTGTACTTAGTCATAGTTAACCCTGTATATAACTTCCATTCTTGAACGCAAAAGTACCATTTCGCATTCTGGATACAAAACCATTTTCATCTAATGTTAGTAATGTTCGCTTAAATATTACCCCTTGTTATATTTGAAAGACTTCTTGCCGTAGCAGTATATCTTGTCTTATCTCGCAAGACTTCTTTTTAAATTTTGTCTTGCTTTTGATACCAAAACAAGATGCCAACACTGAATATCAAATCTAGGTATATTTTGTACACACACACAACAACAGCGACTGCTGTCAAGTGTCAAGTTACCTTAGCAACAGTTTCAACATTATCGAATCGTTCTAGAAAAATCTGCTTCCCGTGCGAATATTCCGGAACAGACGTAACGATTCTGCCCGGAATAAAGTTATAGCCCAACCCTCATTTACAAACTAATGGAATAAATTACCAAGGCCTTTCCAATTCGCCTAATTGACTGGCTAGGTAGAGAACGCGTACTGCTGATAAAATAACTCCGTCTAAAGGGGAAACTTTACACATTTCGTCGATAAATAATTCCAAGCCAGATGACCCCCGGCTCGTGTTGCTGGAGGACCGACCAAATGGAGGGTAGCTCCGTGTAGTGTCCTTGGCAATAAATCGCTGGGTTTAGCACCGTTCTAAATAAAAATAATGTGGATTTGTAGCAGGCTCGGGCGATACTGTAGTTACGTTACGTTCATTCGGTTCTGTAACACCAAACAATCTGTGCGTGAATATCTTTGGATAAAGCGCGTTTACGCATAAAGCTTGTAGAAGGCGTCTGAGCTAAAGAAAAAGATTTATCCACAAATACGTTCCGTTAAAGACTTTTTACACTAGTGGATTAGAATTCATAATACCATGCTTCGATTTTATAGCATTTTATTTAGAATTATTATTATTAACATTTATCTCAAGAACGATCTTGTTATTTTGACTGGGATTATTTGAATTCACTCGATAAGAAGTTTCTGAAAGACTGGAGGAGCCCACAAGTTTGCCAGTGGATTTTTTCAGCAATTTCCATCTTGCTGGACTGTGAATCTTCAATATAACTTATCCCGCTATCGTAGTCGATTTCCAACCACCATGGCGCTTCACAGTGGTAATATCACCCCCAGCATTGGCCAGTAGTGGTGCCGAAGAATACCTTATTCCATGTCCGGTAAAACTTTCTGAATCAGGGAGTCCAAGAAATGCAGCCATATTTGAAAACGTTTTCCAAATTGTATTGATGCTACATTTTCCAGCCACATACACATATCGCAAGAAACAACTTTCAACCGGCATTTTTATGTCGCAGATTGAGTTATTTTCGACACATTTCTACAGCATTATCTGAAAAAGCTTCTTCCATGATCGTGAAACTTCTTGTTTTCGCATCCGGAATGAGTACGTATTGGTAACTGCCTTTTTCTTGAACATGGATGATATCCAAAAAGGTTAATTCATTGCGATCGACAAACACCTGCGACTCCCATGATCATTGTAACCTGTAAAGGTTTCTAAATAAAATGGTAAATGTATAAATTGAAATATTAAAATCGTGTATTTTCTACTTTAACTTGTAAATATTCCTCATCCGATGCTTTTTTCAAAAATTCTTCAATTTGGTTTATCTCCAGTATCTTTGCCTTCATTGGTTTATAGTTTCTTGATTTTACATTCAAATATGAAGTAAGTTTACCATACCTCGAAATATCAATACCTTTGTGCATTTTTAATCATTAATTTTAGCATGGAATACAGGGTTTTTCATGAAGTTCTCCCGGCACGAATACAGGATGTTCCTTGGGTTATTTCTAGAAAAAAAGTTTATATAAGCATGTGTCCGATTTGCTTTACTTTGTGAGCTACATGAATTTGAAATTTAAATGTAAAAAGTAATAATCAAGTTTGTTGCGTTACGTCTCGGCGCGCTACGCATTGGTCAAGTGTGCTCTGACGACATTTGCAAGACCACCTCATATTTCCCGGATTGTCACTGCTCATCTAAATGAGCATTACCCTAGTCGCTGGATCGATCGAGACACATTTGGCCAGCTAGGTCTCCAGACCACAATCCGTTCGATTACAACATGTGGGGATGGATGAAGAATTTGGTTTATCAAGAGAAAGTGGAAACACGCGAAGCTCTAATCCAAAGAATTGTTAATGCTGCAACGCAAATAAAAAAAAAGCACGCGAATATTAGAATTGCAACGCGAGCAATTCACAGGCGTGCTGGCAATTGTATTGAAGTAAAAGGTGGAATTTTCGAAAACCTTTTAAATTAAGAATGTATGTCACTATTACCGATGTTCTAAAAATAAAAATGAAAATTAATTTCCATTATTTTATTTTCAAATTCGTGTAGCTCAATAAGTAAAGCAAATCGGACACATGTTTATATGAACTTTTTTTCTAGAAATAACCCAAGAAACATCCTGTATTAGTGCCGGGAGAACTTCATGAAACACCCTGTATTTTGTCCACATCGAGGTTACCAAATTGTTTCTCCACATTGAAAAAGTAGCACTAGCAGTAGTTCTTCTGTAATTGCTCCTTCTCATATGCCCTTTTTTTCGCCAGTTATGAAATTCCCAGCATTGTCAGTCATTTTTTGTGCCGATTTTGCAAATTTTTCACTCTTGTTGACAAATAAAGAAACTCTTTTTGTATGATACACACGAATATCTGACTGATATTTGTGTATGTGTAAAAAGTTATAGTACCTACTTAATAATATACAGTTCTGTTTGTAAAGATGCTAACGTCGTAAGAGCATTATGATTTGTGAGGTAAGTTAATAATAGCATTTATTTTTTACGGACATTTAACAATTATTGCTCTTCAATTCCCTTTACATTTGTCGGCAGGCTTTAAAATTTTTTATGTCTACATTGTCTACTATAATCTGAAAAGAACTTTATGTATGCTCATGGCTATTTGGATATATGTAAAACTGAATTGTACAATTTGATAAATACATAGCTACCATCTAGATTATGAGCAGTTTTTTAACTGCAGTTGAACAAACAAATTTGTTGGTGTTATCTGTTATTACGTTACAATATGAAACTATTGGAATGAAATGCTTTTTTCTCTTCTTTTTTTTATTTAGATAATCCATTTCCATCTTTTGACTCTCTGATGAGACACAAGTTTTCGTTGGAAGTAGTCTCTCCAAACCCATAAAGGATATTCCTTCTGGTATAAAAGTGTCTTCCTAAATTTAGCTCCCACTCGGGACCAACAAAAGGGCACGTGGTCCGTAAACGCTCTGCCGTTTAATTTTAAGTGTAACATCGCTCCGTAATAATAACCATAATAATAATTAGAACCATAAAAATTACGTCTGAGATCGTAAACATGCAGACCTCTCTCAAGGCGCCAACAGCTAATAAATTTCAGTGTAATTTAACACCACGGTTGGTTAATGCAGATATGCATAGCTGAAAGCGCGAAGCAAGGTGTTTTTTTAGCTTGGGAATTTCTAATCTGTACCTACATGTCAAATATTGATGGTTTTTAAGTCCTTAAATTTCATTCTAATAAATATGTAAAATATGTATACAGGATTAACTATGACTAAATACAGAAATTTTAACCACGTGCTCAGGGAGGCCTAAAAGACAATAAAAATAATTATTCCAGAATTTTAGCTCGATATTTAAAGAATGGAGCAAAAACTGCTTTTCGGAAAGTCGGTGCCTATGATAAGCATCGACTGAGATGGCTTGGATCCATAGATAAAGCTTACATCTGTCAACAACGTGTCTTTTTGCAGCGTTTCTAATGCATAAACGACAAAAATTAACATTCTTATTAGTAATATACCTGATAGATAGGTAACAGTTAATCGAGTTAGCTACTGTATTCTGCAATCGATTTTCATTATTTCGTTGCAAACTGGCAAAACTGCAGTTTCACTCATTACAACCACTCACTACCGATAAAACACACTTCCCGTAGATACAGTTAGACATGCCTATTTATTATAACAAAATCGAACGAAAGGAATATGTACTAATAGATAATAGAATGTTTTTAATGCACCCGTGGCAGTCTTGTCCCATAACCTAGAAAAACAAATCGGCGAACTATATTGTGGGAAAATATCTACACCCGACACATATTCCTTTATTTAATATCTATAAAACGTTTAATATCTATAAGACACTAAAAACTGAAGAAGCCCGCAAAACTACAACGTAACCACAGGAACTGAATTTTGATATGAAAGCGACAGCGACCGTTGCTTGTGGTTGCCTACTCTGATTCTCTTTTTTTCGCTTTATAAATAAGAATATATGGGGTTCAGTATCTCGAGTTTCTTCGAAATGATCTACCTGAAGCACAACATCTCCGAAGTACAGGCTATCTAACTCCGAATATGGTTCTTGCATGATCTTATTTTCAACAAAATATTCGGGAGTACCATAATGAAGTTCAAGCGATGGATTGGACGAGAAGGACCGGCACCATGGCCGCTCCGATTTCCTGACTTAAATCCTTTGGACTTCTTTTTGTGACGATATTTAAAAAATGAAGCGTATTGGACCAAAGTGGACACTATTTATGATTTACGCAAACGTATCATAGCTGCTACCAATAATTTACGAGTTCAACACGGACCAGAACCAGAAATATTTGTGTTAAATCGTAGAAACTGGGTGAAACGGGTCCAAATCTGTTTACACGTCAAATTATTGTCTTAATTAAAACAAATTAATTTTATTAATTAATAATAACAATAGCCGCAAAAGCAGTTGAATTTACTGATACAAAATACGTGTTATAAAATTTTATTTATTTCTCTCCTTGGGAAAATCTTTAAATTTTTTGTCCGTTAATTTTTGCCGCCATGCTTGCCGCCAACTGCATACTTTGCCTTGCGCAGTCAGGTTTCACTGTGAACCAGTTTCCAGAGCCGCGCAATATTTTTAAATCATTTTCAAAATGCCTTTTTGATTTTTTTTTACAAAATTGTATTTGTAAGTCTTCTGTATATTCAAAAAAACTTTTTGGATAAGTTCTGAATCAACCTGTGAAAACAGAGATCAAATTTGTTATAATTTTGTTAGGGGTAGTTGTGCGTATTATTATTATTTTAATAATATAAATAATCAATATAGTAAATAACAATTTTCTAAAAACAATTTGCTGTTCTATAACCTTACGATATGCTATAACTTTAATGACCTCGGATATAGTGATCTAGTTTAGGTAAACACTTTCTGCAGAATACCAACTGAGTAATAGACGAGCAGAAAACAAACAGCTAACGTTAATTAATTTTATTACATTTATTTTGTTTTTTAGTTTCCCGTTTACGAGAAGGTGCAATGGTAGAATTTTAAGAAAACTCGTGTTTCTTATAAAAACTTTTACTGTATTTACAAATCCACCACGAAGGTAAAGCTGTGGGCAACAGCTAATAATAAAAACAATATAGAAACTCCCTCTTGTTTTTGCTTGTGCTATTTAAA
Source organism: Monochamus saltuarius (assembly GCA_025584915.1). NCBI lineage: Eukaryota > Metazoa > Arthropoda > Insecta > Coleoptera > Cerambycidae > Monochamus > Monochamus saltuarius. The sequence continues at coordinate 7,572,629 of CM046721.1, forward strand.
TTACTATTCAACACATTTTCGTAATGCACAGTTTGAAGATAACACCCTGTACACGACGCGTGTAAACCCTAACAAAAACATTCTACAATAAGCATTACTACCCAATTATCCATCCCCCATAGCAGCACACCTCGAACGGTCTGATAGAAAGTGCCAGCAGCTGATTTTGACCATCGGTGTCCATATGCCGTTTCCAAACACCTTTGCTTCCGATTCTTGAAACGGCACAATGGCGCCCGACATCAAACGGGACTCTCAGGTAGAACCAGAGATTTCCACGAAATACGCCTCTCCGGTGGGATTTGTGCGGACCACCTTGAATAGCGGCATTTTAGCGGGTCCATTCACGCCACCGACTACTTGAATGATGTGTGCGCAGTGGCGGCTCGTCGAGATGACCAGGATGGACAGTGTCCACCTATAAAACTACAGAAATAAACGTTTTTCCCATACTTCTGTATAGGGAAATGCACATTAATACTGTTACTGGCAGCGATGAGTTACCTAGGCCACTCCCAGCACAAATTAGTAACATAACGTGAAAAAACTTTTCTTGAGATTGGATAACTTTATTAAAACTTTAATATAACCACTTTCATGTAGGTATACTAGAATAAAATGATATCAACGTGTTTAAACGTATAGATCAACAACGTGCAGAATCTATGAGGCATAATTGGGTGAATTCAGCTGTGTGAATAAAAAATACACATATACAAACTACGTATTATCTATAAAAGTTTCTTCTTTATTTATAACTTATTACTAAATCCATAATTTTGATTAGCTTTTAATATTTTACAATACATAAATATGAGCTGAACTAAAAAAAATTCAAAAATGTCTACGTTTCACATTCAAAAGTTTTCACAAGAAATATGACATGTAAATGTCTACAAATAAAGTTTTAGTAATTATAAAAAACTTGCTATATACATTTTCACAATAAAAATGTACATATATTTATGAAATAGTTCTAGAATAATTCTAGTCTTCGAATATAATTCTAGAACTATACAATTTTAAGGTAGCAAATACACATACAGATTTGGAAAGTGAGGATCTTGATGGTGAATTGTGTTTTGCCGCTTGCGTGTATTTGTGTCATGCTACACGCATACTTCCACCACCGCGTGCTCCCACTCTTTGATAAGGCAGTGTTGCCAGGTGGGAAAAATTCAGTGCATGAGAATAATTTCAAAATAGCATGAGGTTTGGAGAAAAAGCATGAAATGGCTTAATTTATCAAAAACACCTCTTGACACAGCTTAATTTTTAATTACTTTTGTAATGCCATTTTTATTTCATTAAAAGCATTATGTTATGCTATTTTATCATAATATTACATTGTATGTAGGTACTTACAGGTACTTACTTAAAAGTTATTAACCACGTAACCTTTCTAATTTATTTTATTGTTAGGCCGGGCGAACGTTGGGGCGCAGTTGACGTGACGCAGGGTGACTCACGGGTCGTAAAATCTGTTGTTTCCAGAAAATGTAGGTACCCTTACGGAATAGAGTTAAGAATCACTGGAATACAGCGTGAATACAGCACACACACCGCATATCCGTAGACTGTCATACCCGTTTATGTATTCATTGCTAATTATTAAGAGAGCAGTCTACAATAAAGGACATTTCAAGTACCCAAATATTGTAGAGCCCTCGATTTTGCCTTTATTTCTCGTTAGGTCTTTGTTTTGGTAGATTTCAAAGAGTTTCATACTACATACATTTTACAATGTATTCTCTATATGACCTCTTCTAATTTCAAAATACATATCCATTCTTTGCCTGACTTTTTACGGGCAGCCTTTTTTATCATTTCGTCGTTTAACTCATTAGGTACAAGCGTTTGTGATTCTTTCTTTCAAATGATTAATGTCTCGCGAAGGAGTTTTGTAAACCTTATTTTTTAAAACTCCCCATAAAAAAATCGAGGGATGCTACATCTGGTGACTTTCTGGGCCACTGAATAGGTCCATTAATCCCAATCCAATTTTCTGGGAAAGTGCTAATCTAAATATTGCTGCACAATCCTGGCCTTATGGGTTGGAGCTCCGTTGTGCTGAAGCCATAGGTCTCTCCTCAGCTGCAAATAAATGTACATTCTTCAGAAGTGCAAGAAGTTCTTCTTGTAGGAAATTTACTCACGCTGTTGAATGTATATTCACAAAAATAAGGCCCAATTAAATGCATATCGATGATGTCACACCATACATTTACTCCAAAATGGCCTTGGTCTTGGACTGGATCTACAATGTGGAGATTTTCAATGGACCAGTAGTGTTCGTTGCGCCTATTTAGCAAACCATTATTGACAAACCGACTATCGTTCGTCCAAAGAATGTGCCGAAAAAGGTTCTAATTAACAGTTTCTACATTTACTACAATTTGAGCTATAAAATTAAGTCTATTTTCAATGTAGCGCTCAGGCAAATACTCCAAATGGTGAACTTTGTAGTCATGATACCCATTGGTCTGTAAAATTCGTTGAACAGTTGATTTATCCAAATTTAATTCCCTACTAGCCTGCCGTATAGAATTTCGTGGATTTTGTTCAAAATGCTGGAAAACTTTAGCTGTATTAACATTGTTTCTTACCCTTCGGTCAATTATTTGATTCATCCGAACAGAAAATGCATCTTCATTTCGTTGCAACGTCGCCTTCAATCCTGTAAAGGTTTCATGATCAGGAATGAGGCACTCTGGATACCTTTGTCGATTTAACTCTACAACTCTTCTTGATTTTTTTTTGCGATTCGCCGTAAATTAGCAACATAATATATCAACTTGGGACACAACCCACCCATCTCAAAAAATCACGAACCACCACTGCGTGTTTGGACTGTTCGGACGAGGTGGGTATACATTAAGTGGCGCAAAATACGCCCCTGGCACGTATGTTGGGTCTACTGGAAATGCTGACCAGCACGCGATCTACAGCTTATCATAGCCATAGTCAGATTAGATCGTCTTATGCAAAATTCGTTTTAATTAACTATTCATTCCGCGGTTTTCTCTCTAAATCGACCCTTATCTGACAGCAGATTGACGTTTGACTAGAGGTTTAATTAGCTGGAAGTCGGTTAAGTGAAAGTAGGGGTCGGATCGGTCACATCACTTGTATTTATGTCGACGTTCAAAAGACATGGAGAAAATATGCTACGTATATAATTAGTAGTTGTATCATTAATTATAAAACATTTAAACGTGTTAGGTTTAGTTGATAATGACAAAATGCACACTTTTCTTGTCAATGTTTCAATTATTTCAGACTTCTTCACCCTTGACTCTAATTTATATATCGCAACACGATTTTTTAGGGGGCAGGTCTACTGTTACAAATCTCTTCTGTATTACACAGTTTTTAGCCAATGCCGTTGATGATGGATTTCAAGTTGACGTGATTTACACTGACCTGACAAAGGCATTTGACAAAATTGATCACACAATACTCTTGAATAAATTAGATAATTAGTTTGGTTTCTCTTCCAACTCATTATATCTTATAAGCTCTTGGAGTGTTGGACATGTATGCTGCGGATGCAAGTCTGCTGAAGTACGAGCCACTTCGGGGGTTCCTCAAGGGTCTAATTTGGAACCTTTATTCTTTAGCCTATTCATTGATGACATCATTGATAATTTAACTGTACCCTGTCTGATGTATTCAGATGATCTGAACATTTTTTAGTACAATTAAGAACTCTGATGTTGTTGCTGAACTTCAGTATAATCTAAATGTCATTCATGAATGGTGCAGGGTAAACAATCTGTCACTAAATATTAGTAAGTGTCATGTACTGTATTTTTCTACAAGGAAACAGTTGATTTCTTTTGATTGTTCTATTGAACAACACACACTTTCTAGACTTGATACTTTATGTGATTAGTTGTTATATTTGTCTTTTAATAATAATAATATCTCTACCCCTCATTCTAATCACAAGGATTAGCCCAGAGTCGAAGACTTGTGCGGGATAGGGGGCAGCATATTATTATTAAGCACACCGCATTTGCCATCTACATTATGTAACCGCAAGGACTTACATCTCTTGGTTTCATGATAAGGAATAGTACAGTTTCGGAATTCCAACACTTTAAAAATTTTGTATTCTATGTGCAATTATGCATCAATTGTTTGGTGTCCTAATTACATGTGGATGCTCTTGAAAATGTTCAGCGTAAATATTAGTTTTAAAGCCGATGGAAAGTATTCCTCTGTTGAATTCCCTCAATTAAAAATACTTAATAGATTTGATCTTGAAACTTTGGAAAATCGACGTAAAAAGGCTTAATTAATTTGTTTACATATAGTAATGCATAATGTCATTGACTGCAGTACCATCTTGAGAATATTAGGCTTTAAGGTTCCCAGAATTGAAGCTAGACAATTTAACATGTTTCTGAAATCAGTGCACTACATCGAAAGGGGCGTGAAGATAAATAATTTTTAATTAAGTAATTTGTGTCTAAAGCTGCTGCCTCATCTAGCCGACAATGTCAACCGAGTCAATCTGTCGATCCTATTGATTTATACGTTGACCCATGTTTTGTCCATGTAATACATTTTTCTTCATTATTACCAACACTAGTTTTTTTCAACCCTTTTGAAGGGAATAACTTGTTTCAGAGACGTCGTGTATCTACTTTTAAAAATTGTAACCTATCCGTTATCCTCTCCAGTTTGCATGTACTAAAAGAAACAAAATATGTAAAATAATTGTGCTAAATAATAAAAATAATGTGATACGTGAGTTTTCAATGAACATAGCCTTTGAAACATTAACAAACATGATACCCAAATACAAAATATGAATTTCAGTTAGTTAAGGGAACGTTTGGTTTAACATTTTTCTTCAGTGAAAAAAATTTGTGTCAATTCATAATTATAAATAAGCTAATATGTAGCTCAATGCTTCTGAAATTATTCAAAATATTATCTATTTGGACCAAGTGCAAAGTACAAAATTTAAGTCATTAATTCTCTAAAGTACTAACTGAAGTTTGGCAGCGTATTTGATTACAGGTTTGAAACTTTTTAAAACACCGACATTAAATATTTAGAACCATAATAAATTCACACCGTCCTCAGTTCAACTCTTGCTTGAAGTTATCTAAGTTTGTGAACAAAACTTTAGTTATCTAAGCTTCTTACTCGAGTTTGTGATTTATTTTTAACAGTAACACCCAACTAGTAAACCAAAGTCTTGAATATATGTCAATATTTTACAAAAGTGAATATTGTTATATACAGTGTGACCCATTTCAAATGGAAACAAGCCTGTAAAAATGGTAATTATTATCCGATTTATTTTGGGTTTTTTTTGCATAAGATGGAGCAGTAAATACTCTATTCTGGCACAAAATATTAAAATTTGTTTTTTGTTTTCAAGGCCTACTTCGAATTTTTTTCACTGCGGAATTTTACAAAAACTGCGATTTTTTATTTCAAATCTAACTACGGCACTGGATTTAGCATCCCGTAAAACGATTTTATGCCAAGTTTCATAAATATTTAATATTGAGAGATTTATAACAATTTTAATACAAGCTTCATTTTATTAAATACTTTTATAGTAATTTTCAAAAAATACAAGTTGGCTATGAAGAATGAATTAAAAATTTTGTTAATTAATTATTAATAAATTTTACGCTTTCAATTAATCGTATTAAATATAAAAACTTTATAATTAACGGTTAACAATAATTAGGTATTTTAATAAATAACTAAAATAACAACGGAAAATTACCGCATTACATTAAAACTAGGATACAAACTACAATAAATTTAACGCCAAAATACAATGAAATTTTACATTTTTGTAGCATCTACGAGGCCACCGTTGATTTCGTAATTTTCGAATCGCTTACGAATATTTTTTTGAACATAAGTGTAGTTGTTCTTCACAAACTTGTCTTATTCTTGCACACAACTCTTCACTTATAAACACTGAGTGTTATGATACCACATAAAATGTCAAATAGTTAGGGAAATAGCACAAATTTTTCAGTTAAATTTGATGAAGATTTACTCTTTCCTGTACTGGAAGTTCATGTAATATATTCTAAAATTAATTTCTTAGGAACTGAAAAAATTGTATGCTATTCATATTTCCCTCAAAAAGAAAAGGCCAATGATTGTTTCATTGAGTATCCCACATTAAACATTAACTTTTCGAGGATATTGTCGTTTACAATTAATAATCCACTCTGGTCTTTCTGTAGCCCAGTACCTTGAATTTTGTGTCGATACTATACCATTCGTTGTAAAAGTGCGATTCGAAAAGTGCATCCAAATAAACGGTGGCCTCGTAGAGGCTACAAAAATTTAAAATTTGTTGTGACGTTAAACTTATTCTATTTCTATATCGTAGTTTTAGTGTAATGCAGTCATTTTCCTTTGTTATTTTAGTTATTTATTAAAATACCTAATTATTTTTAACCGTTAATTATGTCTTTACCTACATTTAATTTGAATAATTTCCCAGCAGCCGGTAGACCGTATATAAGCTATATTCGTGGAGAGGATTGACACCCTCTCTGCGGGTATGGTAGGGTGGAATAATGTTGGCTTGGGTCAATGTGAGAGATTGATACCGGTTGATATTTGACTACCCCCCTAATTAATGAGGTTTTCCAGGTTTCCCTCATTCCTGCACTGAATAGTGGTTAGGGCCTACCAACGTAAGTCGTTCCTGGGCGCAAATGCGGCCTGCTTAATAATAATATGCCGCCCCCTCTCCCGCACAAGTCTCCGACTTCTGGGCTAATCCCTGTGATTATAATGAGGGGTAGAGATATTATTATTATTATTATTTTTTTTTCCAGTAAACACCTTCCGAAGCTCCGACACATTCGGAGATGTTCTGGAGAGTCAAGCAATGACCACTCTCCACTCCGTGGAGTCAGTAATCATTGCGCCCGTAAATCGTGTGTTCTGAGCAGACGTAGCGAACCAAGGACGATTGCCTTCTGCATTCTGCCGGCTAAGATCTCTGCCGAATTTCGACAAGCCGGTATGATCTTTAAGTCAGAAAGCAACGTATGTCTCATTCCACCCAGGACGCCTATAATTAGCACCACAATCTTAACAGAGTGGTCTGGATACAGCCTGCGGAGCTCGGAGAGAAGATCTCGATACTTCCTCCGTTTTTCCTCCTCTTTTAGGACGATGTTGTTCTCTGCGGGAGCCGAGAACTCAATCACAAACATCGTCCTAAGCTGGTGGTCGAGGAGGACTACATCAGGCTTATTGGCTTGGATTTGCCTGAGGGTGGGGAATGAATAGTTCGAATAAATTCGGCACTTCTCATTCCCCACAACGGATTCTATATCCCCCGGAGCATAAGGCAGCACTGGCGTCTCGTCTATCTCATACGAGTGTCGTAAATGATAATACAACACCCGTAAGGCTGAATCGTGTCTTTGGATATACGCTGTGGCCGCATATACCGGCCACATATGTATATATATATTATTATTATTATTATTATTATTATTAAAAGCGTAAAACTAATAACTCACTCTTTTAAATCATTTTTCATAGCCAACTTGTATTTTTAGAAAATTACTATAAAAGTATTTAATAAAATGAAGCCTGCATTAAAATTGCTATAAATATCTTAATATTAAATATTTATTTATGAAACTTGGCATAAAACCGTTTTAAGGGATGCTAAATCCAGTGCCGTAGTTAGATTTGAAGTAAAAAATCGCTAAACAGTTTTTGTAAAAATTCACCGAGAAAAAAATTCGAAGTAGGCCTTGAAAACAAAAATTTATTTATTAATTTATTTATTATTATTATTTATTTTAATATTTTGTGCCAGAATAGAGTTTTTACTGCTCCATCTTATGGAAAAACCCGAAATAAATCGGATAATAATTATCATTTTTACAGGCTTGTTTTCATTTGAAATGGGTCACGCTGTAAGTACGAAACTGGAGAAAATTATCGTTTTTTTAATAAGTTATCAAAACTAATTTCATCTACTCAAAACATTCAAAACTTCTTTCTATTGCAAAAATTATTATCATTGGTTACAAACGGTGTCCCAAAATTAGGCTACCAAAATTTAACTGTAGATTCTACGACCAAGAATAAGAAAAAAGTTATATACATACATCGGATTAGCGGATAATAGTCTATGAAATAACACAAACATTTAGCCGTGATGTGGCAACGCAAGTGTGACGTTGCTCGTTTCACCGCTCGACATTCTGTGATGTCGTAACTAGGAAATTGTTGTCAACTCGGGGCGCCGTATTACATGGGGTTATGGATTAATTTACTTCAATTTAAAAGGTCGTATAATTTTTTTTGATTTTCTGTCTATCTTAGGCCTTCCAAATACGTGGTTAAATTTAATGACATTTTGACTGAATCACCCTGTATATCCAATATTATTATTAAAATGTTGCCAACTGTGGCAATGGCAGAGAGTGAGAGGCACATTAACTGTTTCTAGAGAGCGGCATGTTCAGCCATTTTGGACCTCTCTGTCCCAGCTAACAATTTCTTGTTCTGTAAAAATTGTAAGAACGTTTCCAGAGCAAATTTTATAGAGCAATGTTTGTTCTAAGAACATTTTCAAAACGTTCTTACAACACTTATACCATAAAAATGGGCACCGTTCTATAGAACCTTTTAGTTCTTTAAGCGGTTCTGTAAAGCTTGCAGGAAATAATTATACAAGTCTTAAAGAATTTTTATAACACAGTTACAAAACAATCTCATAAAAATTCTATAGCACTTTGCTATACAATTTTTGTGTGTTGCATGATGTTATATTTAAAGAACTTTAAAATCGTTTAATTGTATCTTTTAAAAACAAAATGTTAGAAATAATATGTACGGGCCAATAAGAACCAATACGATGGGCCTAATCAGCCTGCATAGGAGTACTTACTTACATTATTACGAATTTCTTAGTTTGTTTGTCCATCAGTGAGCAGTACATTTTAATGCGGAAAAAGTTTTATCGTGAAATATGTGGTACATAATGGTAATTTTTTGACGCGCCCTCAGTTAACCTTATATTTCCTATGATGCTGGAAATTTAATAAAACATTTTTTTTTTCTAAATTGATGAATGTAACAACCAACTGTACATAAAATAGTCAGAAAGTAAGTATATCCATATTATTGGTATCATTTCACCTATTTATATTGAACATATTTTTAATTAAGATTTTTTTTCCTTCTTCACAATATGGCGACAGAAAGAAAGGCTTCATCTTGTACTTCCAATGGATTCTCACTAATACGACATTTTTGTGTCGATTGCAATGATTATAGAGCAAATATGCTTCGTAAGCAACTACTTAGTATTCACAGTGTTGTCATATTTTATTGTGGTAATTTCACTTATTTCAATTTTATTTAATAAATCTATTAAAATTCTTTAACTTCAACATCTAAAAGTGAAAATGTTTAAGGTTTGGAATGGTCTAAATTAAATATGTTACTAAATTTCTATAAGAAAATCAATTTCTCTTAGCAATCAAATAAATCTTATCTATCGTAATGAAATTTTCTTTCTGCAAGCAGATAATAATTTTTACAAGTCACGACTAGGTATGTTATACAAATTTCCCCATTATACTTTGATCAAAATATTTCGTACTATTACAGGCAGGTCTCGTCAGATGGGGCTATGGGAAACCTACATATATAAAAAATGATAGTTCTATAGCGTTTCTTTATGGAACAAAAAGGCTTTTGTTACTTATTTACTCTATAATGATTTTATAACAACTGTATTATTTTTCTCTACAACTGCTTTAAAGAGCTTTTTCTCTTAAGTTCGTTAGCAGCTTCCATATTTGTAATTTGTTTTCCGCAGCAGAATTGTAACTTAACAACGCCTTATACAATAGTTCTATAATTAAACTATAAGCGACATTACGGAATAATTTTATAAGAGTGTCACAAGAGATGGTATAATTCTATAAATCAGTATTTTGCATCGGTTTTACAGTAATTTGATTCTATAAGCACCGTTGCTGTAAAATTGTGTTATTGTACACACTTATAGGGCTACATTAGCAGTTATCTTATAAGTGCTCTATAAATTATGCTCTAAGAACGTTTTTGCAACAAATTTAACAAACAATTCAGTTTCTGAAGGCAATATAGTCTCATGTGCCACATTAATGCAACAATTTAGTATTCTAAATACAACTATAAAATATTAACAGAATATAAAACTCCTATTACTCTAAATTTATAGAACTAGTTTGCTAGCTGGTGTGTATCACAGTCTACATTAATAAATTTAAGTATATTGAAATTATTTCTATAAATAAGTTGATTTATATTGTTTTAGTTCGGTGGTTGCAAAACGAAACTTAAAAATCTGAAAATAAAAATATTTTCTCGCAGATCACCGACCAATATAGTTTATTACTGCCGAACAATTACATCGTAAAGCTTCCTTTGTCGCAATATTCGGTATGTACAACAGCACAAATTATCATTTCTAATTGGATAATAACTCTATTTTTAGCTTTCCGCATATTTTTTTATGGGAGTAAAGTAGAACTACACATATTGTTCAACGTTTTAATACCCTATTACTTTTACAAGTCCGCCAAGGTTACCGCTAACTTATGTATATTTGTATTGTGTAATAACAGCGAATTCATTGCGGACTTAATGGCAGCGCGAAAGACGTTGTTTATTTGTTTTTGAGGTAAAATGAATCGTTTCCGTTTAGTATCGGTGTTTCGTTACACTGCAACAAACATCTATTGATGGTAGTTGAACAGTATCCGAGCACTTGCCATCGCACTTCTTAACGTATCCTTTTCATCTCTAGAATTTATTTCGATTTTTATGAATTTCTATTGTCTCTGTAAAGTCCCATTTCTCGCATCAGAATCTTAGTTCTACAGGGTGTTCCGAAATTAATGGGACACAGAGGAAGAGTAGATTCCTTACATCAAAATAATACGATTAAGTCAAACTTACCTTGGTCCATTTGTGGCTAATAAAAAAGTTACAGGGCGTTAAAAGTTCAAACTTTGAATTCGAAATTCTTAAAATTCTTAGAAAGTTTTTAAAGGATTCTTTTCAACATGTGGATTAGGGGGTTTTTTGGGACAAGAGAAACGAATCCTTACTTAATTTTGCTGTAGACGCTAGAGGGCGCTACGAAATGTACTCGTGGTTGATAAAAACTGGTTATAACTTTTTTATCAGTGTGTGTACGAAAGTTTTAATAGAAAAATATTGTTCTCCTATCTATTTTTCACAAATAAGGTATCCTTGTTTTATGTCGATAAATTTAACCGCTTTCGATTTATTTCTTGTTTTTCTAATGGATGCAATAAAATAAAATAAAAGTTTGCAGTTACTTACGTGAAACTGTCATAGTAAGCTTTGGTTATTTGAAAACTGATTGACAAGTAACTTATGCATCAGTTATCTTTTTCGCGTGGTAGAGGTTAGTGAAGTTTGTGTGTTTATGATTATTAATAACATTTGCTATTTGCCTAAATAAAAATGCAATTCAAGTTGGGTAAAGTGAAGTAATGAAAGACAACGGTTGCCCTCTTCTGAACAGAACCGTGGAAAAATTTATAAAATACATTTTAATTTAAATAGACATGAGCGTCTGTGTTTTGTGTGTGGTATTCGGTACCTACTGATCATGAATAATGTATTTGATTCTGATTCATATTCATAATCAAATGCGATTGGCGTTATTTAATAATATCAACGTACAAGCTTAACTTGATTCTGAAGACAAGGTGACACAAAATAGATATGTGTTTAATGTTTTATCCAAAATTATTTGCTATATAAAATTTTGCGGAGCAAGTTCAAAAGAACTTGCATTACGAGGGCATGATGAATGAATTTTATGTCATTTGACAAAACGCTTAATGAATACCACAATTTTTAAAAGTGCTTCACTTCAATACCGAAGATTCTGTTATTATTTGTATGTGGAATCCTATTGCAGAAAAAGTTCGATAACCCCTGACTACGTTAATCGATTTTAGCGAACTTGGTATTTTTTAAAGCTAAAATTTGATAGTCGAATCATGTGTAACAATACTTTTCTATGAAAAGTTAAATGGAATACTATATTTTTGATAATCTTTTCACTATCTTGTTGCTCGCAGAATTGTTAAATAAATGATACAAATTGGAAGCAGCTATCATTTTGTAAGCTTAAGGTATAGGTTCTGTGTTGGCATTGCGACTGCTACGATGACAACAGGGCCCTCGTATAATGCTGGTCTTCCGAGACGACCTGTAGTCGCCTCTGTAACTGTTACAGCCTAAGAACAACAAGGGCAGGTCAAAGAATGCCAGCTAAGCCTAGGTATGTGCACTTTAATTCGGTTACCTACTGACGTTACCTAGGTCACAGCATAACTACTAAGAAATCAAATAACATTAATACTTGACTTTACAGTCTGAACTGGGAATGTTGGTTTTCAGTTTGCGTTTCAACGGACAATATCGCCTTTTGTAAATTGTAATTTAATTATAATTTGCAATAAAGTCGTTTATTATTATTATTAATATCTAATAAATCGACCCTGTTCTTGTCTTCATAAGACCTTCAGAGATCCTGCTTGACATAACTGCAGCAACCAGATACAGAGAAGGACGGAATATGGGCGACATACCAGCTTTAAATTATGATTCACACAAATAAACGTGGTTTTGTTTCTTTATCTTCATCGACATATGTTTCTTGTTGGTTATATCGAAAATTAGTTCGTGAAATTTCGAGAGAATAAAGATCGCACGTTCGTGTATATCTTGCTGTTGTCGTGTAATAAGTGATATTATTAAAAGAAATATAAAATAAATACACTTTTAACATTAAGCGAACAATGCCGACGGGGATACAGACAGCCATATGTTGAAATCGTTTCGCTGAAAGCACGAAAAAAACACTTCGTAATCTGATGCAAGTCGCCAGGATAACTGTTTTTCTTAACCACAGATGTGGATAAAGGGTTCTGTACAATAAAGAATGTTAAATTCGCATCCTTTTTTATAATGTGATTTTGTAACGGGTGATATAATATTACACAAGATGTTTACCATTGGCATTGGGTGTTCAAATGGTTCAAGGACGTCCTTTTGGAAGAGAGTGAACTCATTAAATACATTACGGGTATCATTACGAACATTTTGGACAAATATTACAGATTTCATTTTAATATCTTTTTCGCACAATCGTTCTGAAATATGCACTTGTTAACACATTCTGTAAGTTGAATATATACACTGTGGCTTGTTTCCATAGAAATCAAAAATCAAAAATAGTGTTGTTTGAGTTCTTAACATCATTAATGCGGTAAGTAAAAATCAATACTTCTTTTCACCAACAAATGCTGGGCTCATTTATTGTAAAAATTAAAGATACAATTTGTACAATTGTTTAACGTAATAGTTTTCCCTCGTTTTTATCTATTGCTTTTATAGTAATTGAATTTTCTGTATTTATTGGGTATTACTTACTGAGTTAGATATGTTAGGATTAGAATAAACGTTAGTTCTGTCTTCAAACACTGGAATGGAGTCAAATTCATTGTCACTGCCGCTGTTGGTATGTAAAATCTTATCAGCAAACTCTATTTTCTTTGTTAAAGACTCTGCAATATATCCTTCAGCGACACCAGAAGATCTAAAATTACATTTTCTGTTAGTCAAATAATACATTAATGTTATCACTCAAACCTCCAGCCCCCACGACGTTTGAGTGCCATAACATCAACTCCAGTATTTGCTAACAAAGTCGCCGACATCCTTCTAAAAGCATGTCCAGTATAGGATTTTGGATCTTGCTGTTTTAAATATTCGGTAATTTTTTTTCCTAATGTATTTATATCCACAAGTTGATTTACACATTTTCCCTGACGAATTGAGTAGAAAAATCGACGAGAGTTAGTCTCCTTAGGTCTTAAGCCTGTATATTTTCGCAAAATCGTCAAAAAAGGGACTTATTCATTGGCTTTGTCAGTGATTGTGAAAATTCGACTAATATGTGTTTTGGTATCAGGCACTTTAACAATGACAACTGAATCTTCATCCGTAATGTCATCAACTGTCATCTTCATAAGTTCATCACGCGCAAGAGCCCCAGCGACTTCCATTATCATCACTACTTTCATCATAATATAGGTTTCATAGGAGCTTGTTCATCTCTTCTCTGGTACATACCTTTGATTTTTCGCATGATGTCCAGTGTTTTTCTTCTTTATAAATGCTACTAATTTCTTAAATTGCAATATATCGACATCATTATTTAAGTTGATCGTACTTTTAAGCATAAAGTACTTTGCCCATAAGCTTCCCGGAGACTTCAGTCTTAAATTTCTCTGAACAAAATAAGCCAGCAAAGTTTTTTCAGATATCTCCGCTTTCTCATTCAACCATTTCCTGAAGGTATCATAAACTTTTTCATACCTCACCTTTGATTTTGGGAATTAATGACCCACAACCTATTTGATACGATCCTTCAATGTCCAAATCTACCTCTGAATCGTCTTTATCAGCCATTCTAAGCACAGTTTGACACCAAACACAAAATTGTTCAAACTTCAAATTGTTTTTTGGTTTCCAACAAAATAAATTCAAAACACGCTAGATAGGCCACGCCATTTCAGTAATCAAAATAATTATGTTGTTATTTTATTTGATAAATGTGATTGTGAGAAAAACCTTGTACAGTATACGGTTGTTAATAGTGTAATATACTATACCGTATTTTAAAATACATTTTATTAGATAACTTACATCTTGAAATCTTTACAAACAGAGTTGACTTTAAACTTATACTTGTTAAAACCCAGAACTAAAATGAATCATGTTTTAATATTATTAGTATTAGGAATATGAGTACATTTATTTGGCTTTATGACAAATTAAACAAAACATATTTAACTTACCATTTTTTTCTCTGATCAACGATAATAGAACACAGTATAAAATGTGAAATAGTTATAAGTGTTCAAAATGAATGCCGTTGCTTGCGATAATCGTTTACCATAGAAACGTCTCCTAGCCAAAGAGTTCTGCCCAAATTCGCCATAAATTAACATGCAATGTCATGGTGATTATAAATTCTTCCATTTTTATTTATGTGCAATCACAAATATCGAGCTAACACTATGTACAGAAAAACGAATTGATTATAATAATGTGAGGTTAATAGCAGCAGGTAATGGATGCAATGTTGTCACACGTTACAATACATTACAGTTTTAAAGATTCCTTGGGAAATCTCTATTGTTTATTTCATTAAAACTGATACAAAAATGCGTTAATGAAGTTTTTTGTTGCTTTTGGTCAGATAAACAAGCCCCATTAGAATCGACACTTATATTCCGTATACATTGTATATATTTTCTGACATTCTGTGATACAGATTTAATGTTTTATAACTTTTTTTTATTTTCAGGTATGTATCTCTAGCCTTACTTCATCTACAAAGTTATATGTAAGTCCAAATCAAAACTATTTTAGAAAATAAAATAATTAATGTCAGTAAAATGTCACCTTGTAAGTATGCCAAAAATCGTTTGTTTGTATTCAAGAATTTTTGAGAAAAATTGAAAAAACCAAATTATACCTCCTTTCTTTAAGGGATTATAATTTTTTAGGGGAGGCTCCAATTAAAAATTTTTATATGAAAATAACATTTTTCAAGGAAGCTACCTCTCAAATTTTTTGTATACATTTATGAAATGTCCTGCATAGTTTCCTCATCTGTTAATTCAATTAATACTGTAGAAGTTGTTACTCTAATTTATTCTATTTGATTACCGCCATCTTTATGCTTCTACCCCTGCTCTTGCTGTTACGGTCATTATTTTTTAACTATGCGTAAGCTTGTAAATAAAATCAAATATCCCGACAACAAACAAATTAATTCAATCTGTTTAAGTAGGTGCAATGTGCAATCTCGAAAATAAATGTCTATTAGATAAACGAATCGATGACTTTGAGAGTCTAGACGATTTATTTTACAGAGTGTAAAACATTGGGAATATGAATTTTTGTTATTGATGTCACCCTGCAGGAGTTATGACTCTTAAGAGGTGGTGATCAATTTAATGTTTTATTTAGTTTTTTCCACATAGTTTGTGGCGAGATATAAGTTGCTGAAAATTATTTTATTGAGTATTTGATTTTTTTGTATATCTGTATATTTTTCATAGAAAAAAAATGTTTCTGAATGTCTATTGAATTTGTTTTAGTAAGTAAATTATATATGAAAAAAATCTGTCACTGCTGGTTTTTCGTGTACTAAATATGGCGTATCTGAAAGCTGCGTTTGTTGATACTCTTGCTAGGCATCCGTGACAACTGGCAATTCGGCCCCAACAAAAATTTCTTGATTTTAGTTATCCAGACATTTATTCCACGAATACATAATTGATGTACAGTAAATTTTGTATAAGTCTCGTGCATTATAAAAGCCTCGGGATAAATTTTAGTGCCTACTGCCTTCAGTTAAAATTAATACCCCACTTTTAAAATCACCTTGTATACTTCACAACAAAGCCAAAGATATAGTATTTTCTTTCATAGTGGTATTATTGACTTCTTAGGGTATAACCCTTGTGCTGTTTAGAAAACCTTTGGTCCAAAACCATAATATTTTAATCAGGAACGGATGTACAACCGATTAAAGGAATCAGGAGACCAGACAAACAAAACCGTGGTCCCACAGCGGCTATTTGTGTACTTTAAAGGTCTTACAAGGAGCGGCACCTTTGATGACAACCACTAGAGATAAACGTAGTGCGCCACCCCATTAGGTGTCACAAAAAATCCCTTCTAAGCTTCCCGACTTTCCAGATTAATTTTGTCACTTCTGATTGCTCTATTAGTGACATATTCCTCACGTTTTTGTTTGGTGTTTATAATATACGCTTCCAAGGAAAAATAACTAGTAAGTTGTAGGTACATACCTTCCTATCAATTTAAATATTTAAATGTAGACACAATAATGCCATTGAGTTATTCCATAAACTTTAGGGTTTTTTATTATGTCAAATTTGTTACAAATATCATTGAAAAAATTATAACATTCTTAATGTATATTATTGTTTACTGAGTTTATGTTTACGGCCTGGTGAACTGTAAACATTGCACTTATATTTGTCAACAAATTATTATGAATGGGAGTCCAACGAACCCATTCAAATATATTAGCTTATTTCTCAATAATAACATGTAATGAATTGCACCATGCATTAAGTTAAATATTTCCTTGAAATAGTGGTAACTGTTAGTGTTGATGTTATTCTACGTGTACGTCTAGTATTGCCAGCATTGTAATTTTTGTTATAGAATCCAAATTTTCTGTACAATATGCAAGGCGAATGAAGAATATTTTTATGACCTTGCTATAACTGCTTTGTTCTTTTAAGCTGAATTGTAGATCAGTTGGAAAACAAAGACACCAACGACGTTTCGTTGTATTATTGCAAAATCTTCAGGACTCTCGAGAAAATTGATAATTATAATATAATGAAAAACCTACAAATACATAAACTATGTATATAATAAAGCTAATTACACTAAAGCCAAATATAATATCAACTAAAACTTAACTACCTACATACTTTATAGAACACGCATTTTATTCGTTAATATACATTGAACCACTCTACAAATATAGGAATATCGCTTATTGGAAACACGCTTCCGCTGTATTGGAAGCGGCGAGAAGACGACGAAAGTTACGGGTTGCAGATTTGCGGTAAACAAGAAGCTGAATACATACAGTCATTTATATAGATATTTTATATAGTTAGTGGTTAGGTTAACTTAGGTTCAAGAAGCATTTTGGATTAAAATAATTGTATTTTAATTCTGTTCTGTTATTCCTAAAACCAGTTACTGTCTGTTAAACTAAAATACATCACACATTAACCTACAGTATGAGATAAGTTATTATTTCATTTGAAGTGTATTTTTGGTATTACTTTGTATGTTTTATCTTTCGAAATTTTGTATCTAAAATCGGCATAAATTTGATGATTTTACGGCGATAAGGGCCAGTTGTATAGATTACGTTTATAGCATAGTTTAAACTGTAATTTAACCTCAAGTTTAAACCGATGAATATCAAAATTCTTTCTTGTATATCTTCCAGTTAACTAACTTCAAATCACATTATTTCATCAGTATTAGTTTCCGTTTTGAAGGAAAAATGACACTTAACAGTACTGACAAGAAGAATAACGAAGTTCAAAGTTCCAATTGTTTATTTAATAGCTAGTCTATTGATAAATGCCTGGTCTATCCTAATGTCCATGATGTTGATTCGCGGAAGAAAAATTCGCCATCTTTTTGGGTTTACCACAATATTTATAATATCTACATCATCTTCATCGTTAAATAATATATCTTCAAATATTTCAAATACGTCCACTGTGAAAACATAAAAAAACTATCAGAGAATAACAAATATTTATAGGTTATACTTGTAGGTAGGTATAGAAACCCGAACATATCAATATTTCAATCAGACATGTGGTTAACCCAAATAATTAGATAGATATATTTGGTTTAACCGAAGCTTGAAGTTTAACTGGTCCTCCATCCATCAGTTGACAGTTAAACTCGAAATGGCAGTCACAGACATCTATACAACGAACTTTATTAATTAAACCAAAGTTTAACTGACACTTGAAGTTTAAACTGAACCTATACAACTGGCCCTAAATAAGACGACCTTAAACGACATAAATATGTGAAAAATTACTTTCACTATATATATATATATTTATGAGCAGTTAAATAAAATATACACATTAGGAAAGTTGAAAAATTCCCTCTGGTCTAAATTAAGAAAGAAAAGAATAAACTCTTGTGTTAAAACAGTTTGATAGAGCAAATAACATTATCAAAATTGCCCATAGGGTGGAAATTTATGTTTGCTTGATTTTATATTAAGTTTGGCAGAAACAGCCACTCTTCAGACCATTATGAAAATGAGACATCCAAGAAATCCACTCCATAATCCACCGAATACGTTGTTATATAAACTGCAGGCATCACTCCAATAAATCAATGTTTATACAATTTGTCATCCATTGCTAAACAAAGCCACAATATTGAGCTTCTACAACCAATGTACAAAGAATGGGATCCAGAATAACAACTCAAAAGAAATCTACCAAAAACTATATGGGAATCCATCCAGAACTTCGAGATAAGTCGTTCTTTTTTAAATTTAATGTATAAATTATTTTAATTCAATTATATATATGATGTACTGTATATTCAAATACAGGGCGGCTAAATGAAAACTAAACAGAGAATTATAAAATTTAAAGTCTGTCGTAAAGAGAATTGTAAGAGCTTTCAAAATAAATATTACTCAACTCCCAATGCCATTTATTTTGTGGTGAACCAATGTCCCCCTTTAATCTAAAATCGACGGGTCTGAGCGTTTTTCTACAATCTTGACGCAGTTCCTGAAAATGGCTATGTTCTGTTTTCATTTGGCCACCCTGTGCTGAAGGACTTCTTTCGATGACCTATTGGTTCTGCCAATAAAATTCAATAAATAATAATAATATATTTTATTTGGTACAATTTATCATACAGCAAAATATAGGCACTCATATTGGGACACTCTGTACATTTAATATTCTTTCTGTATATCCTATGCCTAGAGCAGACCCAACTTCATAATTAGTTCCTCTTTTGACTAAAATATTAAAAGAATCTCGGTGAACCCGATCCAGTCGAAGGCAATGCGACGATTCAGATAGATCCGACAGACAAGATAAAGGTCTCTGATTACATACACAATAAAGACCCTAGTGTAAACACATCCTAGAAAATCCAGACGAAAAATGTATTCATGTCTCGACGGAAGAAGAATAATGTTTTTTCCTCACACGTTATGATTTAAGGGCTTAGTCAGTCGTTAAACAGAACCCTTCGAGGTCGTCTGGAGTTATATGCGGGTCTTTCTCCCTTTGTTATTCGCTTCAGATATGTAGAAGTCGAGAAAACTATTAATAATCCTAGGAAGATGTCAATAGTACTCGTTTAGGGGATTATTTAGGTACTTAAAGTGAGTTGTGTGTGATTTGGAAAGTTACAAGTCACTCGGCTAATACAGTGTGCTGTTAATAGGATTTTCTATTGTCGGAATGAATATTTTTTAATAATGTTATTTCTGAAAGGATTGGGTGTAAAGACGTGAATACGTCAAAATATGATCGATGCATTTTCCATTATAATTTTTCTGAGTAATATATGACAACTGGGTTCATTCTATGTCATTTAGTACTAAAAGAGTTCCTTCGTCATAGATTTTGAGTGGCATTTATAATTGTATTCCTACAAAATGTTTGCATTTCTTTTGTAAAATTTCATATTTATTCATGTACGTAATAACCTGCTTACAAATAGTCAAATAATAACCGCAATTTATTTGAATAAAATAAAAATGTATATAAGAAAAGCAGTAGAATTATCATTTTTGTCTATGGCTATTGTTAAAATTGCCTTTCATTCAATAAGAATCCTAGATAAAGCAGTATTTTAAGGTAGATAAAACGATAGTTTAACACCAAGAAAAGATAAAGATCTTTATCTTCTAAGTAAGTCTTTATTACCATTAATTTAAATCATTACCTACTATTTGTGAATAATAGTTATTTATAGTACTAGTGGGATATAGACGTTACTATACATGAGTGAGACATTTGCACGACGAGGACGTAGTCCGAGTAGTGTAATTTCACGAATGTAATTAAAAATGCTGTTATCCCACGTGTACAATATAAAATTGTATCTACAACTACCTTAAATTGAGAAAAATGGAAACACAGATCCAGTTTGTAAGTTTTGATTCAAAAGCAAGAAGCAAATGCATTGTTATGGTAACCTGAGTTTTCGTTTTTACATTTTCTTCTGAAAATAGTGGTTTTGATTGAAATAATGAGTGATTCAGAAACGAAAACTTTCTTGAAATTGAAAAAGCTGCTGCAATTGCAGTTTTTACCAAATAAATCGAGAACAATTTTATAAACGATTCACCTATTGATGTGCATCTAAGAATATACAATATGAAGCAAAAGAAATTATATTATTAGCATGTTTTAAAGAATTATCCAAGAAGTACAAATTATCTAGTATTTGGGCGTTCTATTCTATGCTGCGGTCTACAATCTGTATGCGGCAAAATCTTACGAATTGTCAAAGTTGTGTTGTTAATATTTATAACAAGTAATTCAGTTAAGTTAAATTATCTATTAATTGTCAAATTGGTAAACCTGTTGGTTCTTAATAAAAATAACCATTAAGCAGTGATCTCATTTTTTAATATTTCACTAGCGGTGTAATATGTTACTCCACTAGTAAGGACCTTCATTATTCAACTGAAACAATGCCAAATAAATGCTGTAATGAGGTTCTTATAAAGCAGTCACACTCACACAAAACACAAGTTGCACAACGCATTTCTTCTGTCGATAGTTGATGAAGACTGTTATGGGGCACGTTCTGAGGGCGTAGAGCGATGTATTTTCGTTTAATCTTCAAGACGCTCCATATTTATGAACACAATCCGAGGTGTGGCAATTAAGTTCTGGGAATTTGTCAATAAAAACAAGCAAATTCAATTTCGCCAAAATTTTATTACCGACCTTCACAATAGTCTCCTTCTAACTCTACACAACGATTCCAACGTTACTCCCACTATTGGAAGCACCTTTGGTAACCCTCCGCAGTTAATCCGTTCAGCACCACGGTTACAGCTTCTTTGACCTTCTGTACGCCGCCACGATGAGTTCTCTTGAGATGCGACTTTATCTCGGGCAATAGAAAACAATCGCAAGGGGTAATATTGGGGATATAGGGTGGGTGCAGCAACGTTGGAATGCCTTTTTTGCCAAAAGCTCTTGCACAATGAACGAGGAATAGGCTGGCGCGTTGTCGTGGTGCAAGATCCAGCCGTTCCAGGACGCCAACATAGAATTGTCCAGTCACTGTTTGTCCGGCAGGAACATATTCACGATGAATGATGGCGTGGCTATCGAAAAAAACGACCAACATTGCCTTGAGTCGTGACTTGGACATCCTCGCTTTCGTTAGCCAATCTCCACCCTTTTCCACCCACTGCTGACTTTGTTTACGGGTCTCGGAGTCATACCCAAATATCCAGGTCTCATCTCCAGTGACTACCCGACTCATCCAGTCTCTACTGTCGCTCCGAATGAGGGACAACAAATCCTCGCAGATCGATTTTCGCATGTCCTTCTGTTCACGGGTGAGAACTTTCGGCACCATCTTTGCGCAAATCTTCCGCATATTCAAATTCTCGTGTAATATCTTGCGAACAGTTTTTTTGTTGACATTTAACTCGTCAGACAACGCACGAATGCTTAGGCGCCGGTCAGACGTGATCAGTGCACGCAAACGGTCAACATTCGGGATGGGGGCTCCTTCACGTGGATCGTCTTCTACGAATTCACGCACCTCCTTGAACCGTTTTGCCCATTCAAACACGCGTTTTCGACATGCACTTGTCTCCATACACCACCTGCAATTTTTGAAGGATTTCCGAGGGTTTTTCGTCAGATTTCACTAAAAATTTAATCACAACACGTTGCTTGTAATATGAGTCACTCATTTTCACGACGCCTCTAAAAAAATTACTACCAAAAAATACACATAAAACACAAACCAAACGTGCTATCGACTTTAACCTTGGACTGAAACTAAAAGGAAGATCCCCCCTCTCTAGAAAAACGTTGACGAACGATGCAGTGTTGTTAAAACGGAAGAAGGCACAAGCACATTTTACACATCGTTGATAAAATATACAAAACTGTCCTTTGAATCGATTTACAATTTTCTCAAGAAAAAAAGTTTCCTGTCCCAATCTGAATTAGAGTGACTGCCCTGTATGGTATACATCTTCCTATTGTCCATATTTTTCATCTCCCATGGCTAATTAACAAGCGAAAACCATCCACAACCATTACTCACGTCATAAATTATTCATAATTTAATCCATTTTGCAACACTTCCATCAGCCTTCTCCCTCTTTCATTTCCTATCCGAGCCGAGCTTCCTCACTTAATCCTCAATTACATCAGCGAAAGCTGTTAGATGTCTGTTAATTTTTCGTTTCTATTGCGATATATTAAACACCGGCCTTGGACTACTTTCGTCTTCATTTTGTGTTAATTCTGTAGACAGACCAGTAATAAGTCTGATGGTATCCCATTGTTTCATAAAAATAGAAATATTTCGGCCTTGATCGCTGTACGAATACCTAACACCGGTTCGAGTGAAAGAAAGCGTAAAAAAGGTAAGGAACGTGACCGTGTGGCACATTTTGGTATTAAATGGCGTAAAAAATAACCTCAGGTAATGCTGGCTGGTCAGGTTCTCACACCGTGGGACTCTAGTTGGAAGTCTAGTTTTTTGAACAATGAATGGGAATATTGGTGAACTTAGAGACATAACCAAATACAGGGTGTTTTGACAAAAACTTCCCACCTGGAAAGCATCAGAATGAAAAAAAAGTGAGATACGTCCATTTTTTTGAATCATCAGATAACTGTCGAAATGCTTCAAAATGTTCGCTGAAAATGCAGCAAAGATTTTATTATTGTATGAAAGCGGAGAGAAACCAATATGAGCATTTAATAATTCATTCATCGGTATTTTGTCTGTAAGTTATATCCAAACCAAAATTTAAAAAATCGTATGTCGTGAGCAGAATTGAAAAAGCTTTAAAATGAGGTGTCACTTAACGGCCCTGTCTAAGGGGTAGCTTGCAAGACACCAAAACTTACGCCCTCATGTGTTCTCCTTGAAAGAAAATCGACGTTTTCCAGGTTTTTTCATTTCTTTTTTAATTTCGATATTTTCCAGATGGGAAGTTTTAATTGAAACATCCTCTCTAGGTAGCAGGTGTCGAAATAAGGAAAATCTAGGTCCTGTCAACTTTGTCCAGGACCGGTTTAAGCCTCTTTCAATCTAGATAGAAAAGAGGAGTAGAAAGAATTGTATCTGTGAAGGGAGATGGAAGTGTTTACATTTTGAAGCAATCAACTTCAATCTGCTTATTAATCTGGACGACTAAAATGTTTCTTATGGAGATTCAGTTACCACAGTTGCCATGTATATTCATTTATATGTATATTCAGTCATTTGCAGATTTATATTAGGGCGTAGCTAAAATTAATTAATTCTAGCATTAATTCCATACAGGGTGAGTCAGTCATAATATCATTTATTTTAATCACGTATTGGGAAAGCCTAATAAAGGCAGAAAATCGAAAAACAAATTTTTACTCGACCTTTAAAAAATAAACAAATCACCCTATAAAAATCGGTAACACGACGCTCCTGGTACGCTCAAACTTTCTGATGTCGCAGCCATATGATAATCTAATTCCGATGGAAGGCATCGTTGCCACATGTTTCCATACATAACGTGGTCTAACACTTCAGCGTGCGTATTTTTCAAATTTGCCACCATTTAGTCGCACTTTCGCATTTCCCGCATTTCTTTCCCCTCAAATTTAGAGATCACACCACATATTTAGAGGGGGGATGGAGAGAATACGAGCAGTAGTTTGTTTATTTCGGTCGTGTATTGGTCGTAAATTCATATCACAATGCCTAATTTTACTAATTTAGAATATGCGGAAATGCTAGTTTTATACGGGGAATGTTTACGAAATGCGAATGCCGCTGCTGTCGAATACCGGAGACGTTTCCCTAATAGGCTTCACCCAAGTGCGCGAACCTTTGTCCAAGTGTTTCAATTTTCAATGTGTTCGCGATACGGGATGTGGTGGAATTTTAAATAGGTTAGTACCCTATACTACTTAAAAAGTAATAAATTTCTAGGCTAGATGTATGTAAATGCTAATTACAAACTGAATAATTATATTATACTTACAACTAATACTACAAATTCATATTCAATTGTAAAACGTAGTGAAAACGTAATATCAAAATTATTAAAAATAAATAACCTAACATTCGAAAACATTTATTTATTATCTACATTTGTCTTTATTAAAAATAAATCAATATTTAAGGAAAATTCATTCATGTATCTAGATAAAAAAGTTAATTTTACTCCTTGTCGTTAAATTATCTATAATTTAATCCATTTGCAACACTTCCATCACCTTCTCTCTTTCATTTCATCTGAGTTTCGCTTCACGATCTCACCATCAGCGAATTTTTTTTTTTTTTTTTTTTTTAATTATTAAAAATAAATAACCTAACATTCGAAAACATTTATTTATTATTTAAACACCTTTTAAACGTTTTTTATGTAATGTACAATCGTTTGCAATAATAATGACACTCTCTTAAAACAGTTGTTGAACTTCTGGAAGTTCTGAATAGAAATATCATTAAATCTCTCTTGGTAAGTGAAACAACTAATAACTAATGTTAAAAATTTAAAGCAGATTTCAATATGAATACATCAGAAGTTCAAAATAAATTGCAAAATTCATTTTAGTGAGTGTCATTAATATTGCAAACGATAGTACCTAAATGGTTTATTACTCAGTTTATTATTAGATACGTTGGAGTTTTGTAATTTCAATATTAAATACTTTTTAAACAAACCAAGTTAATTTCTTTGCAGTCATAACAGTCACATGTCACATTTGGTCGGACGAAAATCCACACGCTACTCGTCGGTTTAGCTTTCAGAGGCGATTTGTTCTCAACGTATGGGCAGGAGTTTACGGGAATCATTTGATTGGGCCGTATTTTCTACCGGAGAACCTGAATGGACCGCGTTACTTGCAATTTTTAATAGAATTGATTGGAAAGCGTTCATTGAACATTAACATTTTAAATTATTATTGGCAGAACTGAGCAAGAAATAATATGAGATTCTAAAATAGTCAGTACAATCGTTTATTTATGATGTCTAATGCCTAGGTAGGTAGGTACTAGAAAAATATTTCAACTTGGCAACATTGCATCAGATCGACATCGAGTTGAACTGTCAGCTGTAACCGACCAAGGCTGTGAACGGTCAGTGACAGTCTGAAAAGGGTGTTTAAATAATAATTATTTGAAAATATTTTTTTTCTGCGTAAATATGCATTTAGATTTTTTAATCGCGTATTCGCATTATACTCATTATTCTCTATCTCCTCTTAAAATGAATGACATTATGACTGACTCACCCTGTATAATATTTAAATTAATTTAATTATACTAACGTTTCTGTGCACCAAGGCGATATATAATATATTAAATATATTTATTTTTTTGTCATTTCATACTAACAAAATCTAGAAGTATGGCAAAGTTGCTTACTCTTCTAACATGTATTCATTGATATATACCCGTTCCGCCACTACACATAGTAAGTTTCAGTGTACAGTGTTGCTACAAGTCGGAATTTGTTATTTTTATGGTTTCTCGGTGTTTTTTGATAAAACTTTTTCCAAATTGTTAAGAAAATGATACGTCAGTGTCAAGGGCGTGAAAAATTGACTTCTTCTCATCTTGAATTGTTTTTATAGGCAGAATTAGTTAACTGGAATTGGCACGCACGCACCGGAAATTATTTGCGGCAAATATGCTACGTTTCACGAAGTCGGAATCTTTACGTTCTCTCACTTTCTGCTTTCTTTGTGATATACATGCACAATGATTTATATAAAATAAATGCCAATTTATGAATGAATTGTTCAGTTTTCCTTTACTTACAAGTGCAAAGATCAAAATGTATTTTTTTGGATTTGGATTAATAACATTTCTAAATTAAATTGGGTCTGGGCATAATCGATATGTCGATTCGATCGATTTTATTGCACAGGATCAATCGATTGGAATCGGTTCTATTCGATTCAAATAAAATTATACGATTCGAAAATCGCACAGGCCTATCTGGCAGTAGATCGTCTAAGAAAAACAGGTTTGAAACTTTGGATATTTTATAAACCGATGTTATCAAGGAAAATTCTATGTGTTTTCTGTTCATGAAACTTTTATTTAGCATCATAATATTATGCTATTTATTCCGTTATTTAGATAGTAAGGTTGTATGAGACATACAGAATAACAACATATAGTGTCAAAATTGTAATATAGAACTTCAAAATTTTAAGGCAGCAAAACGTTAACCATATTTTGACATGTGATCAGCTTTAGGAATGCTGATCGGTAAAAATAATTGTGGCGAATAAGAGCAAAAATGGACGCATCGTAATATACAACTGAAGAAAATCGTCGATTTCCTATGTAAGCCGCGAATATTTCCAAAGAGCCACTACATTTGTTATTGTTTTGTCTGCTGAGTTTTAAACAAGTCTACACCTGAAATCGACCTTCGTTGCTGTTTGAGAACGTTTTTGTATGGCGTTCATCGAATCTTATCGTTGTTTATGCAGCAAGGCTACTTTATGGGGTAATATGCTCAGAGAAGCAGTTATAAAGATAGGCAGTATAAGAATGAACGATAAAACCTTTGAAGATGAGGTGTTTTAACATACAAGGTGATTCAGAACTTATCTAAAAAAAATAGAATGTACTAATACAACTTTTGTAAACGAAAAATCAAAAGGGCTGTTCGAAAATTAAAAATACAATTCTGCCGGCACTGGAAACTGGTCCGCTGTAAAACGTTATAAGACGGCAAAGCATGCAATCAGCGAGCTGTCAAAA
The DNA here is from genome assembly GCA_025584915.1 of Monochamus saltuarius. NCBI lineage: Eukaryota > Metazoa > Arthropoda > Insecta > Coleoptera > Cerambycidae > Monochamus > Monochamus saltuarius. The sequence goes on from CM046721.1 coordinate 7,600,304, forward strand.
ATGGAAGAAATTCCTAAGAAAAGAAATATATAATGTTGTAGGAATCCACTTAGTTAAACATTATTTTGTTATATCTGTACTGCTGAATGAATAACACACGGTATAGAATATCATCTATGATTACTACTTTATTACTTGAATTAGCGGTTTGCTTGTCAGATGTTTGTAAGGGCCTTGGTGATTCTATTAATATTTTCTCCCGTGACTGGACAATCATCCATTAAAAACATATGATGCACGGATATGATTTGAGATGTTTGTTCAACCCCTCAACTACTAGCTGGGTAGCCTCCCGTATGGGACCTCAGTACCTTCGGCTAACTAACCAAGATACTATTCAGTTTTATATGTGGAATTGTGATTATATTGCCGTGTATTCAAGTGCTGAAGTACAGATACATTTTTGTTATTGTTGCCATTGCAATAGCTACAGCGATTCTTTGAATTGTGATCGGGGTTTTCTCTGTCGTGCTCTTTTCCCCCGTGAATTCAAGGCTGAGTACGGCACTGATAGGTGGTTAGGTAGGCTATGACACCATTGACAGAAAACTAATAAACAAGGTGTATTTAGTAATTTGTTTTGTTTTATTTAAAACTACTCAAATCTCCCTAATTTCGTAAATATGTAGCACATTCGAGGTAAGTTAATAAATAATATAAATAAACACAACGTAGGTAAATCTCGATTATTGGCCAAATACTTCCTCTTTCAACAATGTTGAACGAACCCTGGTATATTACACTACAATGTTTTATAGCACCTATTCTATATCAGCAAATTCAACTGCTTTTGCCGCAATTGTTATTAATTATTAATAGAATTTTAATTTGCGGTTTTAATTAACAAAATAGTTTGACGTACCTGATGTTACAAATTTTGGGCCTGCCTTGCCCATTTATTATCACAAACTAATTCAAATGTTTCTTGTCTGTTGTGAACTCGCAAGTTATTAGCAGCAGTTATGACACGTTAAATCATCAATAGTGTCCACTTCGGTGCGATATACTTCATTTTTTAAAAAAAGAAGTCCAATGGATTTAAAGTTTGGTCCGGTCCTCCTCGTCCAATCCCTTGGTATTAATGCTTGGACATGCTGTACGTGGTACGGATATAATTGAGTCTCTCGCCACACTGCTGCAATACGCCGTGGACGTCCTGGATATCCGTTACTTTCACGATTCGGTTTCAAATTTCCCTCGCGTTGCACTGCACACTGCGGTAAAATTAGCTGTATGTGACACATGTTTACCAGGAAATCGGATTTCGATACTAGGAATCGCCTGGCTGGAGACAGTAGCTCAGCAATGGAAAGGTTGAAAATACTACTTCAATAATTTTTTACTCGGAAACTAAGGATTTAACAATTTTTTTTGAGATATTGACTATTTTTCACTACGAATATATTTCCAAATTTATTTAGATAAGTTCTGATTCGCCCTGTATAAAATAGGTAAACGTTTCGTGGTGGTTTCACATTAAATCTTCCAAAATCTATCACTTGAAGCACCCAGAAACGCAATAATTCCAGTCCCTGCATAATTTTCAAATAAATACCTTTAATAACTTTTCCATATTAACCAAATGCCAAAATCCAAATGTTAAGTAGCTGTAATGACATCACTTCTTGTTATGCTTACCCTAAAATATACAGTGGAATCATAATAAATCTGTTTTAGAACCTCGTGCAACTGTTGCAGCTACTTTTGTATGTAAATCCACGGCCATACAATAACGTAACAGAGCCGTATTTGAGTGTGTGGGGTCTCAACAAGGAAATGCGAAGGTGTGTTGTTCCTAAACATAACTTAAAATCTCATGATGAAAAAGAGTATGAAACTTTGAAAAAGTTCATCTGCGTTCAATATCAGTCAGTAGTAGTACTTCATGCATATAGTCAGTGAACGTCATCCTATAGATTAGTTATCTAGAAGATGAAGATTCCTATCGTCAGATACAGCTTGGTATCGCATATACAGAGTGTAATGTTAAAAGGAGTTCCGACTGCATGATTACTACGTCCATCCGGTCTTTTTTTAATTAAAATGCAATTTTAATAGATGAATATTAATGGAGCAATACGTTTCTGAAAGGTTGTGTAACAAAATGTGACTACAAGTACTTTTCATTAATGAAATCCTACAAATCAAGTATCAAGTCATTCGAAACGTCAAAATTGATAGAAAACAATTTTGTATTCGGAGACATTTTTAAACCCGTTCACACGACGAGGGGTCGTTTTTTTGAGGTCCGTAACCTACACTGGTTTTTTGACGACGATGTTATAATTTTAAATGTTAATATAAGTATTTAAAAAAATAATAAAAAAGTCGACCAGTCCGGGAATCAAACCACAAATTTTAGGTTTACTAAGTTGGTACGCTACACACTGAACTACGGAGGCATCTGTCAGAATGGGGAAATGGCATGAATTTTATATTGTTTTAATTTAAATAATAAGTAAAAGTATTGAATAATGGTATTTACAAAAAAATTGTATTCATTACTTACAGGTGTAAAAACCATTTTATTGCTTCGATCTTCAATTTAGATATTGTTAAACTATTAATTAAATAAACTAATGTTACCAGAAAGAAGTTAATGTTTTGAGTAAAATGAAAATTTGATGTCACCAAATAAACTAATCGTAATGGCAGATTAATGCAAAGGAAAAATGTTTCTAAACTAGAAATAAAATGCCCATAACAAGATGGTTACTCTCCACTATGTGTACATTTGTATTATGTAGATTCCATCTCATTAGTGTTTACTTCCTTTTGGTCATTAACAAGTCATTTCCACAAAAAATATATGTCCTCTCTGTCTCCTCTCTTTGATTCTATATTTCATTATCTTTCGTTGCCCTGCTCTGAATTAACTCTTGTATCACTCTTCCGTGTTCGATCTGATCTCGAGTTATACGAGGCTATAAATTCGATTTAACGTTGTTTTCATAGACGTAAACCGTAAAGAGAGCTGTGAAGAGTTTACTGCCCAAGAGGAACGAGTAAATAACTTAAATTTATAAAAATGCAATTAGTGGAATATTCGAGAAATAAATGTGCGAACTGATATTTTCTTTAAAAGGCTTATGTTGATGTTTTGACTGGAGGATGTTTATTTGATGGTGTTCTATGGGTCCAAAGCGACGGTTCATTCTTTCTCGGAAGTGAAGTTGTTCATACGGGAGCTTTTTCGATATTTAGCACAAAATGATTTGCTTACAATAAGTTTGCTGTTTTTCTTATGTGTTTACTATCTATAAAATAATTTGAAAATTCATATTTAAATATTCTTTAAATTAGAAAAACATATACAGATTCGGAAATTGCGGATCTTTACAGAGAAAGTAGAAATTGCCGCTTCATTCCAGGGAAGGTACGAACTTTAAGAGGGGCGGCGACGTGCATTGGTCTAGCATTCCCCACTACTACTACTTGAAATGTCCTTTATTGTAGACTGCTCTCTTAATAATTAGCAATGAATACATAAACGGGTATGACAGTCTACGGATATGAGGTGTGTGTGCTGTATTCACGCTGTATTGCAGTGATTCTTAACTCTATTCCGTAAGGGTACCTACATTTTCTGGAAACAACAGATTTTACGACCCGTGAGTCACCCTGCGTCAAGTCAACTGCGCCTCAACGTTCGCCCGGCCTAACAATAAAATAAATTAGAAAGGTTACGTGGTTAATAACTTTTAAGTAAGTACCTGTAACTACCTACTTACAATGTAATATTATGATAAAATAGCAGAACATAATTCTTGTTAATGAAATAAAAATGGCATTACAAAAGTAATTAAAAATTAAGCTGTGTCAAGAGATGTTTATTGATAAATTAAGCCATCTCATGCTTTTTTCTCCAAACCTCATGCTTCTTTGAAATTATTCTCATGCACTGAATTTTTCCCACCTGGCAACACTGCTTGATGCAAACACGCTGTGGTCGAAGTATGCGTGTAGCATGACACAAATACACGCAAGCGGCAAAATACAATTCACCATCAAGATCCTCACTTTCCAAATCTGTATACATGAAGATCCACAACACTGACTTCTTGGCATCAACTGATAGTATTAGAATGTTTGTTGGCCATGGCCAACTATACAAAATTATGTTGTTATTCAAGTGTAAGTGAACAATCATTGTTGAATTTCACGCTCTTCTTGGTATTCTTATTAACCTTACACTTGCCACCAATGTTTATACGTGTAAGAAAAGAATCGTGTTATGGTTAAAATTTGGATGTTTTGCTGACACAGTACGGAGAGTGTAATAAAAATTGACACTGCAGAACGAAGAAATACAGAAAAATTTCCTTATAGTAGTAATAAGTTTGTCACAATTAACCTGCATAACAAAATTGGTAAGATTTGATAAAACCGAATTTTCAACAATAGTTGAATCGAAGCACAAAGATTTCATAAAAGCAGGCCGATCTTCTTGTAATTTTGCACGTCGTCATAATTTGCAGTTATTAAAAAAATTGAAAATAAAATTTCTATTTTAATACCCTGTATCCCTATAACGAAGCATTTTCGGACCTACGTTCATATGAAAAATGTTCATGCTTTCTTATGTAGAATCAGCCGTACACCCGTACTATAGTTCGAATGAATAGATAGAAACTTGGATAAATCTATACAATTTGGCTACAGTGCATTCTAGTTTCCTGTGTCAGGTTGGCAAATATTTCGAAAGTTTCGAAGTCTTTATTAATTAGTAATACTAAAAATGTGATGCAGTATTATACTGAGATTTTATTTTTATTTGTTTAGGTTGTTGTCGATTCCAAAAAATTATTTTCTTTATTGGGGACAATGGTCAATAGATCAAGTTACGCCTGGAACCCAGAAAATCATGATGCACCACTGATGTTCTGATATTTTCCGGTGTCATGTCCGAGTTTAGCCATTTAAAAAATGGTAATCTTACATCAATCAAAAGTACATAAAATTCCATGCCATGCGATAACTGCGATAGTTGTTTTTGTTCAGCCGACATCAATAGAGACGAACAGTGACCTAAATATGCAGGCGTCTGCCGACTCGGGTGGGTGACATCGTTAAGATGATCCGATCCGAATCTAATGTCATTTATATCCGCCCACCGGACTGATTTCGTATCTATATTGTTGTGCGAGACTAGGCCTAGGCCCCGACAGCCAGCTTTTTCAGTCTGGGCGGCCGGTTATATAATCCGCAGTTTTATTGAACTGCTAACGTACAATAAAACGCCGGAGCCTAAGTTCTGCCCCCGCCAGTGCCAGAGCTCGATGGAAATGAGGCTTGTAGCCTGCCCACTTGCATATTAATGTCGACTAAAAATGCAGTGAAACGCCATAGCGTGAAAAAGGCTGCCGTTCTTCGTGAGATGACTCAGTTCGTGTGCGATTTGATGTAAGGAATTCAGGGATACAGGAGAAAACGGAAATTATTCTGGTACCATTATAGTCTGCTTAGAAATGAAAGAGAGTAATAAAAGCTTATTATGTATGCAAATCGTAAATATATGTAGTACTGGTGCTTATATTCAATATTTTTATATTATGTAGTATCGGATGAGGTGTACTTTTAAAAAAACTTTGTGTGATCGAACCGTACTAAATTGTAGCAGGTAGCTAAAATTTAATCCCCGACAATCCGTCTTTGTCTATGCCGCTTCAATTTTTCGGTCCATTTCTCTTATCAGTAAACAATATAAAAACAGCATTTCAAAACATGAGGCAACTATAAGCATCATAACCGGGTTAAGAGGGTTTTTAGTAATTCAAATAAAATTATTCAATATTATTATTAAAATATTTATTTGAATTTAATGAATAGACTTTTATTCCACACAAAAAATATGTATTTTGAAAATTCAAATTATGGTGAGTAAATGTAGTGTTGTATAAATGTACAATAAAGAAAATAAAAAACTAGGTATATTAAAATTCATCCTCTGAATATTCTGATGAATTATCTTCGTCTCCTAAATTGATAATGATAGGTTCCACAGTAAGGTCAATTAAATTATCGAGCTCCCACATTTTCTCCTCTTCTTTTTGTACATGATGCATACATCTTTGCCAGTTATCTGCAGTTACTCGTTCCAAGGAATTTTTTAATACAATTTTCACGTCACTTAATTTAAACGTCGTATTATTTCGCGCTACCTGCGCCCAGACTAATTCGATTGGGTTAAGTTCACAGTGATAAGGTGGAAACCATAGTACCGTTATTTGGCGATTTGTTGCCATTTCATCGATAACATATTTTTTCTGATCTTTATTAAGATTGACAAGTGTCAAAAGTCACCATATTTGTTACAAAAGAAATGTTTTTCCGGATAACCATTGAATTATATCGGCTTTCCTCCAAGCAGTCGTAGGCGTCCGCTCGGTCTGCCGTGAATGGTAACTGGCATTATTCATGACAATTACAGACCCCGGAGGAATAAGATCCAACATCTGTGTAAAATACTCTTCGAAAACATCTGCGTTCATGTCTTCGTAATAGTCACCTGTATTTTTAGATTCAAATAAAAGTAAACCGCCATCTACAAAACCACTGGCACTACCTATATGTGTCACTATTAATATTTGCCCTTTACCTGACGGTGCCTTGAACCCTGTTGAAAGTCCATCCAAAAATGCTAGTCGAAAACTTTTTACATTTTTATCTTGCCATACTTTTGTTACAATATATCCCTCGTTGGCCCAAGTTTCGTCTAGATAATAAATATTCCTCCCTTCGTGACGGAATTTTCTAATTGATCTTAAGTAGAATCTTCGCTAACAACGAATTTCATCTTTATCGATAATAACTGACTTCCTATTCTGCTTTTCCTAGCAATAATTCAACTCTCGTAAGACGGCCTATAATTTGCTTCTACTGATTTTTGGCAAATTTTTGTCCTCTGAAAGTTCACTTAAAATTTTGTGTAGCGTTGGTATTTCTTTTTTAAAATAAAATGAGTGTACTTTTTGCGAATGACATTTTTGAAGAAATCATCTATAACGACTTTTGACCTCCCTGTAGATGATTTTGGGGGATTTACAGTATTTTGTTCATTTTTTGTTTCCTTTAAAAGTCTGTAGATAGTCGATTTTCCAATCCCTGTCATTTTGGAACACTTTTCCACGATGTCGTCAACACTGTTGGTAGGATTTTGGTGTTTCAAAGCATTAAATACATTTAATATAATAATCTTCTCATTCTGAGACAGCGCACATCATTTCTCGTGTTTAGCAGGTACGTAATCTGATAAGCTCGACATTTTACCCAAACAATATTATATCCACTGGCACAATAGTTACTAAACACAAGTCGAATTTTACTCTACTGCACTAGCACGTCTTCGTATATTCAGATCTAAGACTGGATTGATCTGTCACAATACACTGGCTCCTGCCCTATGATGTATCCAGTAAAATATACTAATGTACACCCATTACCTGTTAGCATTAATGTTACCCGATAATTACCTGAAACGAAATATTACCACGCTCATGGCCGGTTGTTATCTCGGAGTTTTATTACTCTCTTTCATTTCCAAACAGACTATAGAAAATAATAGCTACGCTTATTTATGTTTTTTTTTAAAAAATAATTAATGCCATAAACTGTCAGTCTTTGACATAATGAATGTTGTAATATCATCAAAGAAATAGTACATATAGTATGTAGAAAATTTAATTAATTAAAGACATCCATTATATTCTTATCTATTTTGAAAAGCTGATGTTGTCAACTGTCGAGTATCGTAATTACTTTTTTTGTCATATAAAACTAGTACACACGTCTCGAACAATAAGAATTAACCATTGTAGATTTAGTATTTCAACTTTTTTCAGAGCGGCGTATTTCACTGAACTTTCGGAGATACATTCGTAAATTTAACTCACCTATCTATCTAACCTACATTCTAAAATTAGAAAATTAACACGGGCAATCTTGTCGGATTCAAGTCTGTTAGGAAAAACAAGTTGAATCGGGGGGTTATTGACCATCTGGCACTGAGCCAAAATATATCTGCATCGCATATTTCTCATGTATAAATACCTTGGTTGTCTCGAGAGCACCAATCCTATGGAGCTGGAAATGCCAGCGGAAATTAGTAGTTTTTGTATGGATTTGCCGACATATGTACTATGTTAAACAATGAATAAGCTAAATGCATTGTAAGGGGTCATGTTTGGTTTGTTCGACTGGTATGTTTAGAAAATTTGCGGAAGAAATGATAAAATTATATTTTATTCAACTTATCCCACTTCTGACTTCTTAAGTTGTTTAAGAATGTATCATAATTTGAAAGTAAAAATAATAGTATGTTGTATTGGGATTAAGTGTTCTTTCTTTTAATTCGAATAAATCATACCATTTTCTTCACCAACCGAAATCCCCCATTTAATTATGTATTTGTGCTTTGAAATTATTCAAACCAAATTTGGATAATAAAGAGAAGTAGGTAAGTAGGATATATCAATGTAAAAATATAGTCTACTGAACATTTAGGTGTACCTCAGGAGATACTGGAGTATGAGGAAGAGGTTTCTTTGAATCTTCCAAAGAAATCTCGAGAAATGTATAAATGTCTACCAATTCTTTGTGGATTGGTAAAAAGAAACAATCATAAAGTTGTATTCATAAGATGTATTGTGTATTTCTCAAACTTAGCAAATATAATGAAGCCGGCAAGGCTTTGGTCACGATATTCAATGCGGTCAACGTTGCATATAAAGAAAGGGATTGATATAAGCAAATATTCAAAGCTACTTGCTTTTCTGAATTGAGTGAAAAAAACACGACTATTTACAAAGGAGCAAGTTGATTGCATTTTCAATAATGCACATGATAACTTATATTTGATGATGAAGGTAAGCGCTTTAAATATAAATCACGGAGACCACGTTCATTTGCTATGCTGGGAATTCGAAAATTGTTGCTATACGTCCACCAGGATTGGTAGTACGTCATTTATTTCTCAGATATGTTAGTAAAAATGGTGGTCGGTATTCATAAAACCAGTTCCGTCTCGCAAAAAGTGGCAACATTTTTGAAACTGGACAACTGAAAACAGTTGACGGTGGTGGTGACCTCATTTATCTTAAAAGACACGGAGGATGGAGATCGAACACTGTGGCGGAAAGCTACATTGAACTATTGCAAGAAGAATACTGAAAGTTTCATTTCATTGTTTAGGTATACTTATTCAGTTTGATACAACAGTAGTTTCTTTTTGTCTACGAGGTACGATGTTTCTGAGGCTAAAGACAAAATAATACTGAAAGTTGATAATGGTAATGATAAATCAGGCACAGTTGTCATGTCTGATTTCCCAACATAATATTAGGTTGGTGCAAAAATAATGGCCTTTTTCTACATTGTTTATTTTTATGTATGAATTTCTGAATAAATTTTTTAATGAATGTGGTCATGTTATATGTCGTTTTAAAGCGCGTTTTTCGCTCTATCTTTTAGTTTAGTTATCTTTTTATTATCGTCATACGTCTCTGATTTCAGATCATTTTTACGATGCTCTCAAAGAAGGAAATTCGCATTATTTTGCTTCACGAGTTCAAACTTGGCCACAATGCTGCGGAGACGACACGAAATGTCAATAAAGCATGGGGCGAGGATACTGCTTCCGAACGTACCACACGTAGATGGTTTGAAAAGTTTCTTGCAGGTGATACCAGCCTTGAAGATGAAGAGGGTCGCGGCCGCCCATCTGAGGTTGACAATGACGAATTGAAAGCCTTGATCGAAGCCGATCCTCGCAAAACCACACGAGAAGTCGCACAAGAACTCAACGTCGATCACTCAACAGTCCTACGCCATCTGAAGCAAATAGGGAAGTCAAAGAAGCTCGATAAATGGGTGCCTCACGATTTGAACGAAAATCAAAGAAATCGTCGTTTTGAGGTGTCGTCAGCCCTTCTTCAGCGCAAAAACGACCCTTTTCTCGACCGGATCGTAACGTGCGATGAGAAGTGGATTCTCTACGACAACCGGCGTCGTTCTGCACAGTGGTTGGACAGCGACGAGGCTCCACAATACTTTCCGATGAAGAAACTGCACCAAAGAAGATTATGGTTACTGTTTGGTGGTCTGCCGCCGGTCTCATCCACCACAGCTTCCTCAATCCGGGCCAAACAATTACGGCAGAGAGGTACTGTCAACATATCAACGATATGCACCAGAAGCTGCAGCGTATGTGCCCGGCATTGGTCAACAGAAAGGGGCCACTTCTGCTCCACGACAACGCTCGTCCGCACGTCGCACAACCGACCCTGCAGAATTTGAACGAATTGGGCTACGAGACTCTGCCTCATTCGCCATACTCGCCGGACCTCTCGCCCACCGACTACCACTTTTTCAAGCGCCTCGACAACTTCCTGCGCGAGAAATGGTTCAAAAGCCGAGATGATGCCGAATCGGCCTTCGACGACTTCATCGCCTCCAGAACGCCGGATTTTTATGCTACCGGAATAAATAAACTTGTTTCTCGTTGGCAAAAATGTATTGAATCTAATGGTTTTTATTTCGATTAATAAAGTCTATTCTGAGTTGAATTACGTTCGTTGAAAGTAGCTGTTTGGAAACGGTCATTATTTTCGCACCAACCATATAATTATTAATGAGAACGTCTTGGACTGCTTTGAGAATTGCTCCAAAAATGAGGGCAGTGGTTTATTTAATTTTAATACTTGTTCAATCTGTATATTTTATATCAATGTGGATAAATATTGTTGACTTTTAAATATTAATACATACTTGACTAACACTGTTAATCCTTAGATTAACTTTAGCTTCTTGGATTAAAGGTAAATACAAAAAATGTCACAGTTTTCTGACTACCATATGAAAACTACCATAGTTTATTTGAACAGAGCTACAGGATGAAACTTACATATATTTTCAAACGGAAACGGTGCCAACAGTCCTAATTTGGTCCACCCTGTCACAAATCCCTAATTTCTTTCATACCGCGTACCTTTTATAAATTATTATTTATTCTCCACGCCTTCTTAGTAATAAGCCGGCATTTGTCTTCTGTTTTTCCGTGAGCCCCTGGAAAGACAAACAATAGTCTTTTGTCTTCTGTCTTTTCACACCTGGAAACGATGAAAAATCGCCTTTCTTAGTCCGCGTATAAATCAAGTAGGCGTTATATTGTAGCGTTGTTCCCGGCGATTGTCATTTATCTTTATTTTTTCTTTTGTTTCAGGTACGTATTCTTGATCTGGCCGAAACAGAAGGACGTTTATCGTAAGTAGAGAAATTCGGTGGAAGTTTGAATAAATCATAATTAAGTTCCTGAATCAGAAATATATTAAACTATTTATCATTTATAAAGAACGAATGCTCTCATGGGCGCCCGCAGAAAAATTTCTCAGTGGGGTCCAAAATAAAACCGTGCATATGTTAATAATAATAATAATAATATCTCTACCCCTCATTCTAATCACGAGGATTAGCCCAGAAGTCGAAGACTTGTGCGGGAGAGGGGCGGCATATTATTATTAAGCAGGCCGCATTTGCGCCCAGGAACAACTTACGTTGGTAGGCCCTAACCACCATTCAGTGCAGGAATGAGAGAAACCTGGAAAACCTCATATATTAGGGGGGTAGTCAAATATCAACCGGTATCAATCTCTCACATTGACCCAAGCTAACATTCTTCCACCCTACCATACCCGCAGAGAGAGTGCCAGTCTCTCCACGAATATAGTTTATATACGGTCTACCGGCTGCGGGGGTCAAACCCACAGCGATCCAGTCACCTCGATTCAAGTACTGACGCCTTAAACCGCGCGACCACTGACCGATCCAAATCAATATTTTGATAGATAAAATATTTAGCAGCAACGTAAAGATTCGCAATTTACATGTGAATATTTTAATACTTGTGTACATATACAGGGTGGTCCGCAAATAATGGTCATGAATGCATACTAGAATCTTCACTTCAAAATATTACTATTTAAGCCAATATGCTTTAAAAAGTTGATAATAATAAAGATACAGTGTGTCAAAGTTGGAGTTTAAAAAGTGTTTGAATGTATCAACTTAAAAATTTGAGAATAGATGTGTTTGAAATCATAATTTGTTGTCTATTTCGACGTATTTCTTAGATGGCGCCACATCCGCTATATTTGTAAATGTAAGCGTAACCTTTTTGGACCTATCGTTATCACGTTTTTTATTAAAAAATCTTAAACCTACATTGTTTTTGAGAAAACAAGTAAACTTGTTATTAGTCTTAGGCCCGCTACACACTATGCGTGGTTTGTAAGGAATTCATGCATCGTGTGAAGGGTTTTTATGAATGTACCCTATACACCAGGGGTCGGCAACCTTTTTCGGACGGAGGGCCATTTTCAAAATAAATTTTTTTATGCGGGCCGCACATTCAAATGTAGCTTAAATAGTGCTTTTATATCACATACGAGTATACATATTTTTTCTTTAGTTTTATTGGGTATTTTCCACACTTCTGGAAAAATAATAAGCCAAGGGTTATTTTTTAAAACTAAGTTTGCCTAACCAAAAAATCACACTGTAAAAAGCAGATAAGTAAAAAATAACAAAAGTCACGTTACTATCGCGCACTTCCGTATTATTGACGTTTCGAAAAACTCTCTGTTTTCGTTCTCAAAATAGTAGTGAAAATATTAAACGTATGTCAAGTTTGACAGTTTAAAATTTGTTTATCTGCTTCCATAGAGATGATTTTTATTTTATTGTTACTTACTTCTTCTTGATACAACTGTAGCCAACAATGTTCGATGTTTACTGAACAGTTTGACACACACTTATCTCTGTTCAACAAAATAATCGCGGTATCTTTTAATTTTCTTTTTGTTGCGTTATCTTCCTTCTCTAAAATTTCTGCCAAACCCCATTGAATCAAATGACCGTTTTCCAAAGCGTGTTCGCAAATTTTGGATTTTTCAAATTCCCGTCATTTTATATAATTCTTATGTTCCTCAACTCTAACATTCATAGGCCGAGACGTTTCTGCAACATAATGTTTATTTAGATGCAATTTTTTGAATTTTGTATATCATTTTTTGGACGCGTTTTTGACAAAAATGATCGAAATTAGTTGTCTGAAAACACTGTTCGAATATTAAATTTATTACCGATTCTTCTTAACTTTTCTGATAATATAAGAATGTATGGAATTTTTATTGTATGATTAATTTCTTTTATTTGTCTTAAAGTGTTCGTTTTATCTGTAGTATTTTTGAATGTTCTATCAACAAAATTTGGAGGGTATTCACTATTTATTAAAACATTTTTAATAAATTTTAGTTCGTTATTAAAAATCATTGTTTGATGAAATTAATTTTGCTCTATCATATAAACATTTAACAACACCTTTCTTAATATCGTGGGCTCATTTAATTAATCTTTATTTTTTCAGAAGTGTCGCAAAAACCCAATAAAACTAAAGAAAAACTAAAATTATGCCACAAATAAATAGCTTCAGACAATAGTATAAACATTATTAAAAATAAATAATATTGGTGCTTTGGCGGACCGCGCAAAAAGTTACAAAGGGCCGCAGGTTGCCGACCCCTGCTATACACTATTCACTAATTCCTCGCATATCACGAATCGTGCATAACGAATTGCGAATTCACGCATAGTCTCAATCTAGTCTTCTTGTACAACATTAATGGGACAAATTGGAATTTAGAGGAAAAAATACGAAAAATGTGTTCACACTGCGGATTATCCACAAACTAATTCAGCACGAGCTTCCATTTTAAAAACAATGCATGTTGAAAAATACTATCCGTACCATTTTACACCAACGCAAATTTTATTGCTTGCAGCTGATTGTTGAAAAGCTGTTTTCTCGAAAACGGACAATTTCTGAGACTAATGAGAAGTATACCTTTATTCCACAAAAACAATGTACGTTTAAGATTTTTTAATAAAAGACGTAATAACGTCAGGGCCAAAAAGTTACCCTCACATTTACGTCACAAATATGGATGATGTGACGCCTTCTAGCGAATACGACAAAATAGATAACATATGATTTCTGATATCAAAAACATTATTCCTAAATTTTTAAATTGATACATTTTCCTTTGAAATCAAAAACAGTTGCGAAAAATAATTATAAAATTGAATGGTACAATAATGACTTACGATGTATGCGCGAAACCTTAAATATGTTAAGAGCTCTTCATACTCAAAATCCGAACAATGAGAACCTTATGATCCAGTATAAAACATATCGTAAATTATACAGGGAAAAGATAAAAGAAACCAAAAAGGTTGCCAACGATAAGTACGTTTTAAATTCCAACAATTTGTCTAAAGGGATATGGAACGTTATAAATAGCAAACGCGAAGTTAGTCTAGCAAAGAGTCAGAATTTTTCCGACAAATTTAACTCCGATGATCTTAATTTGTTTTTTGTAAATGTTATAAATGAAATAACTAGTAATATTCCAGAATCAAATATTGACCCAGTTGGCCTACTGGATTCATTTAATATGGAAACAAATAATATAGAGTTTAAATTTATTGAATTTTCAACTAGTGAAGTGAGGGAAGCAAAAAATTCAATAAAAAATAAAGCTAGTAAAGATTATTACGAAATAAATATTAAAATCATAAAATACGTCATGAGTATACTTATTGGCCCACTCACAAAATTATTTAATGAATGCATAAAAGAAGGCATTTTTCCTGACTGTCTAAAAACGTCTAAAGTTGTCCCAATATTTAAGAAGGGTAACTTAAATGATATGTCTAATTATCGCCCCATATCAATTATACCCATTCTTGGCAAGATTTTTGAAAAATTGTTACACAAAAGATTAATTTACTATTTTGAAACTAACAACTTTTTTTTTACTGGGCAGTTTGGTTTCAGATCAAAGAAATCAACAACAGATGCTATAAGCCTACTCCTAGAATATATCACTGATGCATATGAAAATAAGGATTATGCGGGATGCACATTTTGTGACCTTTCAAAAGCGTTCGACTGTGTTCAGCATAATATATTACTCGGAAAATTAGAAAAATATGGTATAAAATCTACTTCATTAAAATTGCTTAAAAGTTATTTAGAACATAGAAATCAAATCACTGTGTATAATGGCACAACATCTTCAATAGCTGATGTAAATCATGGAGTACCACAGGGGTCTGTTCTTGGACCTCTGTTATTCTTGATTTATGTCAATGATTTACCCCAATATGTTTTAAATGCTAATTTCGTATTATACGCAGATGACGCAACTAAAGTGAACACCAATGAAAATTTGAGTGAGTTGGAGAATGTTATGCTGCAAACACAGTCGACCACTTGCGACTGGTTCCAGGCCAATATGTTATGCTTAAACGATAACAAGACAGCAAATATGGTATTTTCTACCCGCAATATTGAAAACTATAAAAATCAAAATAATGTGAAATTTCTGGGATTGGTTCTAGATCCAAACTGTCTTGGGACCAACATGTTGACTATGTCTCAGGAAAACTGTCAAGGTGCGTTTATATGATAAAAATTTAGCTGGGCAAGTGTCCTTAAACGTCATAAAAACAGCTTATTATTCGTTGTTCCAAGGACTTTTTCTTATGCAATCCTAACATGGGGCCATACACCTCATTTGGACAGAATATTTAGGTTCCAGAGACGCGTTGTGAGAGTGATATCTGGTCTTGGGTATGGGGATCACGTAAAACATAAATTCAGTGAACACGAAATATTAACAGTTCCTTCCTTTTATATATATCGATGCTTGGTTTATGTAAAAGAACACCTAAATGATTACGCCGTTCATGGGGACATACATCGTCATGATACAAGGTTTAATAATAAAATATCTTTAAGATATCTACGAATAGAAAAAAGTAGAAATGCAATAAATTATTATGGACCTACCATTTTTAATAAACTTCCAACCCAAATTATTTCCTTACCGTACAAACAGTTTTGTAGTCGAGTTAAAAATGTATTGCTAAGTAAAGCTTATTATAATTTCGACGAATTTTTGTTGACTGATTTTTCGAATGAAATTGTTTAAAACTATTTTTTAATGTGTGTATATCTACATAATTTGTTATTTTATATACTTGTTTGTCGAAACTAATGTGTGTTATTTATTTACGTATTTTAATTTTCTTATACAATATATTATATATATTATGTACACTCTTGACTTGTGTAAAACTTCTATAAGTTGATAACATCAATAAACTATTTCTATTTCTATTTCTATTTAAACACAGTGTAATTATTAAAACAATCACTTTTAAATTCCTACTTTGTCACTACATCATTTTCTATTATTAACATTTTATTACGGCAAGTTGGCTTGTAATCGTAATATTTTGAAGTGAAAAATCTAATGTGCCTCCATGGGTCATTACTTGCGGGCGCCAATGAATGCTTCAGCAATAAAAGGTCGAAAGATAGCTTCTTAACATTTTAAAAATATCTTAATTTTTATCTACTACGAACATGAATAAAAAACAGGTCTGTTAGTTGTTACTTCTTGCTGAAAATACTGAAAATAGCTTAAGACGATATGACGGTCAGCTGAAAAAGGCCAGGGTAGCCTACTTTACATTAAGTTCGTTCATTGCTTTGTATATTTTGAAACACGCGCAAACTTCTGCTTTACTTTCATGTTCATGACGATGTATGCAAACACAACCTAGATAACTGAAATAACATAAAGTTGGGTGTAGCCTCTACACACCATATAAATTCAATATATGTAATCAAAAAATTTAAATCAAATGGGATTGACTAACTGATTCACTGGGAATTTTGTTCTCTAAGTTTACATATTTTAATACAAACCTTACTTTCTGTTAACACACCTATATCAAGTTTCTATAACATTTAACATTTATTATGAATTAAAAATTGTTATGAGGCAAGCCATTGGCGTGGTACGGCGTGGCTGCAAATCACGATTTCGAGTTAGCCAGACGTACACAACGTTATATACTCGTTTTACTTTGGTATCTTTGAATATTTGCAGGTGACATGGAATAACATTGCTATTATTTGCTAAACTCTATATTATTCAGTTCTTAAATATCTAGAATTACGAAATTTGCAGTTATAATAATAATAATAATAATGCATTTATTGCCCAACAGAAATAATCCATTTACAGGACAAAATAAAAAAAAGTGTGAGAATATTTCTAAAATAAAGGTAACTTAATAAGTTACATACAATACGTCAGTGTGATAAGTGTAAGTAATACTAACAGTTTGTACATAAATTTATACCACAACAAACAATACAACTACAGATCAAGTATTAATTAACCTAAATATCACGAAAAAATTGAGATCCCACCGATAATAAAATTTTTAGAGTACAGGTATGTAAATAAGATAAGCTGGATATTTGATTATAATTGATGGACATAATATATACTGGAGATTTCATACCTAAATTGGTTCTTATAGGATGACAATACATAGAACATACAGTGATCCCGTGATCCGAATTGACCATTTTTATCCAATTAGGGGACATGATTATAATTTACTTTTGCAAAGATTTAACATTCAATCACTTAGCACTAGAAGAGCATTAGCAAGTTTATCGTTTCTACATAAATTATTTCATGGCAATGTTGACTTCCGCGTTCTGGTTCTCGAAGTAATGATTTATTTTATTGTCATAATACAAATGTTGCTTTGAAGTCTCCTGTATATGTAATGTCCAATAATTTCAACTACATTAGTGAACACATGGATATTAACGTTTGCAGCTTGAATGACTTGTTAACTTTAGGAACTCTGTCTTTCTAATACTTATCATGCTTGTGAGCAATTAATTTATTATGTATTATTATTATTATTTTCTACTCTTTGTTATTTCTTTATTATTTTTATATTTTCTAAGATATATTATTATTATTATTGTAGTTCTACTAAACATTATTTTGTATTGTCCTATTATTGGAAGTGATTCTGTTGGGCAATAAATGCATTATTATTATTATAGTATCCAAGTCTAGGAACTCGTAGGTCAAACATATTCAACATAGATGCTGAATCAATTCGGTTGTGAAATAATTTAAATAAGAGTGACAAACTCGCAAGCACTCTTCTGGTATGTAAAGAATCAAAACTAAATCTTTGAGCAACAAACTGTGGTTATATCCCTAGGTGGATAGTAACCATCAGTACGATAAGACAAAAACTTTAGAAAACGCCTTTGAACTGATTCCACTAAATCAATATGTGTTCTATAAAACGGGTACCAAATAATACTACAATATTCAAGTTTCGAGCGTACTAGAGAATAATAGAGGCATTTTAAAGCAGCAACGTCATTAAAATTTGAGGAATTTCTAATAACAAAGCCCAATGTTTTATATGCAGTGTTAACCATTTGATTAATGTGATTGGAAAAAGAAAATTTGCCCATGATAACTCCAATGTCCTTAATACTATTGCAACGTTTAAAGGCTGTAGCGTTGAGATTATAGTTAAACAAACAACCAAAATAGGTTGAGTTGTAAATGTAAATGGGCATATCTTGCACTTGTCAACATTAATTGGCAATTGATTTTTTGAACACCATTCCTCAACTAAATCAATACTTACCTGTAAATTTAAACAGTCACTTATAGAATGTATATTTAAGAAGAGTTTTAAATCGTCAGCAAAAAACAAATGATTAGATCTTAGTGACAAAGACAAATCGTTAACAAATAAAATAAAAGAAGAGGACACAAAATTATGATTTGCCCTTAATCATGACCACGCCTTACCTACGCCTATGCCTCGGAACAGTCCAACCCAAATTTTGGTATAACGAAATAACTAAGCCTTTCCGTAGTATTTTATCAATATGTTAATGTTTCGAAGGTGTTTAAACTCAAACGAACTAAAAAAGCTATAACAATTATTGGGATACATACAAACATTGGGATAAATCTTGCTCGGAGCTTACACGTAACTATCGAGGTGGTCGTCGACAATGGTCGATTGGTGGTACAGTCAGTTTTCCATCATACGTAATAAGTACTGGATGAAATAAGCGAATCAGAATCGGAGCTCCTTCGGTCAAGTGGCAATGAATTTATCATTAGTTCTAGTTCTAGAAAACTGGATTTAAACTCAATAAACTGATTTTAAAAATAATTTCATATGCTGGATGTCCTTCAATAAAGTATAGGTATACCTACAATAGATATGCAATAGGTATTGATTTTTCAGCTAATGTTTTGTTACAATAAATAAATGTTGACAGCGTAGCTTTGAATGTAAACAAAATCGACAGTGGTGCTCACTAATTGTAATTATCATACAGAATACATTATATAACTTCTGTGCACTGTGCTCGTTTGATATTGTTATCCAGTATATTCTGCAGCACTAAATATAAAACTACAGTATTTTCATATAAATACTGAAAACACACTTTTTCGAATTTTATGTTTAGAACGCCAAAGTCTTTTCGTTCTAGAACATAAAACAGTTGTCAAATAATTTGTTATTTTTCGAAACTTATTTATGATTTTATTAATTAAACAGTATACATTTTAAGTAATAGAACATTACAATACAAAACAATAACTATTATAAATAGAATGATTACAATTTATTTTTTATACGACTGCCTTGCAAAAGGGTTTTAATAAGGGTATTTTATATAAAATTGTTTGGTCTAAGCCTCCCTTAAGGAGTTACGACCCCTTGATAGGAGGTATTTTGCACACGCCGTGTGCTAAACATTTTGCACACGGTTATGTCATCTTTGCACACGCGTCTCCAGATTGTGATTTTTGTTTGATGTTGTCACCCAAATTATGCAATGTTTCAAGTTGGCTGAGTTTAAATTAAAATTTGATTTTTGTGATCTTTGTTTACAGACGTATAAAAGTATCGTAAAAACTCATTTGAAAACCTCTTTTCACACTCGCTCGACTTATAGACCTCGCCTTCGACTCGGTCCACCAATGTTTCGCTCGTGTGCAAAGAGTCGTTTTCAAACCTTGTTGTTTAATATACTATTACTACATGTAAATTGAAAGTGTTGATAATTTTTAACATGGAATATACTAACCACAACGTCGAAGATTTAATTTTATGTTCGAAATATGCCAGTAATACCGCTTCAAACATTTTTCGAAGTACACCATCCTGAATTAATTTTAGGCAATCTCGTACTGTATCGACGAAATTGTCACGATTATTGTGAAACAGCATTTTGTGCCGCTTCCAACACTGTCCCTAATAAATGCCTGTCTTTACTTTCCGAGCTCATTTTGAATTAAACCTCTTAGAATATGAATTACAATATATAATTCTAACACTACTTTTTCAAGCAACTAATTGTTATTGTTTATTAGGTTGCTTTTGTTATAGGTATTGCGCCTAAACCGTCTTGATTCGAACGATTTCAAATATTTTATTCTCGAAAAATATTGTTTATATCAAAAGTACCTTTTCACGTTCTAGATACAAAAATAACTATTTCTCATAAATTGACACATTTTCTAGAAAATTTTTTCGTCACGGTGCCTAGTGGACATATTTAAAAAAATTGATTCGCTGTTTGAATAATAATTTTCAATTTTGAAATTCAAATCGGAATGTGCAGCCATTATCTATGCCAATATGTTATTGCTTGTTGCCACAATTAAAAGCGAGTTGACTTTTGCACTAAACAAGTCAATTGAAACAGTCATGGGAATTAAAAAAATTAATCAGCACGTTTAATGGTTAGTTGACTGGATAATTCCGATGAATAAGCTATGTGAGAATAAAAAACATTCCGTTTCACGGCAGCAGACGATTCAGCTTAGTCACAGTATTGTCATCTTTGTATATAATAATTTAAGCGAATATTGTTGACCTACGCCTGACTTCAATAATAAATATGTTGTTGTTTTTAAAGTACTATTAAATACAAAACAATTTTACGAACGAAAACAAATTAAGTGTTCTTCAGGCACCTGTTTTGGAGGCACTTTGTTTAGTTTATTGTATAGTTGATTGTTATGGAAATTATAAGTCCTCTGATCTGTTTTGGGGTCACTTTATTTAATTTATTGTAAAGTAAATTGTTACAAAAATAATTAATCAATATTAGGCCCTCTTACATTCATTGTATTCGTTCATATACCAGATTCAGTTAAATAAACCAAAAGAGTAATCGTGTGGATATCCGTTGCAATTATATAAACAAAGAGCTGAAACAGCATCAGTGTATACACGTTATAATTTCTTATTCTCCTATTTTCATTCAAGCCCAATTAAAAAACAACTAGTAGGCCACGTGAGTAAGGGCGTTAATGGAAACAATTTACTTATTTAAAAATAAGCGGCTTTAAATAGATCAGCGCCGATAACTACATGTTTCTGTAACCTCAACATACATTTCCGTGTGCCGGAAACAGAAAAAGTTCGAATAAATTAAATGAACATAAAGAGAAGAGGCTATTACGACACCCACATTTCAAGAAATCGGTATGGGTACCAATACGGTTAAATATGTTTTAGAATTAATTGGAGAAAGTTATAATATGAATTCTATTAGTCAAAATTAACTGATAAAAAAAAATAAAAAATAGTTTGTGTATTGAATTTAACACTGCATTAAAAATGTCATGGTATGTATCTCAAAAATAAAGGGCGATTCTTAACCTATACGCATAACAAGGAAAAATATAGCTGGGGACAGATAATGACGAATAGTTAAAAAAAATTTTCTTCAGATACGGATATCCCAACTTATTTATGTCACCCCAAAAATAAAAGTCAAGCGGATTTAAGTCGGGTGATCGAGGAGGCCACCCAATTCGACCACCTCAACCTATACATCGTTTGGAAACACATGATCTAAATGTTGTCGCACTAGTCTCACAAAATGTGGTGGAGCACCATCGTGAAGAAACCACATATGCTGTCTAACGTTGACATTAACTTCTTCAAGGAGTACCAGTGAACTATTACGCAAAAATTGTAAATAAAGAATACCAGTTAACCGATTCTTCAGAATGAAAGGACCAATAAGTACTCCGTTTACAACCGTTGTTGAAAGTGTGTTTGCCAAGTGACGTGGATTTTCCAATGCCCAACAACGCGTGTTATACAAATTGTGAATACTATTATCTACGTGTGAAAATTGCCACATCCGTAACTAATCTATTCGTGGTAAAGTTTAAGTGCTGCTGATGTAACAATTACTTGTAAAAGTTCAGTTGAAGCGGAAGATCTCTTGAAAATGAGGAAATGCGTATAGGAAGTCGTGCCTTAACGTTCCTTAAATTGCGGATTGTGTATCACAAATTGGGCTACAATTCAATACAATCTTACTGCTTATGCCAGGCTGCTCCTCGAGGCATTTAAAATCTCTTCTTCGTGATTCACAATTTGCTTTGGTCTAATGGTTTCCCCATGTTGCCCAGGCCTGGGCCGCAAATTGCCAGTTTCTCTACTCCGCTGAACCACACGTAAGAAGGCTTCACATCTTGAATATCCTTGGGAAAACCTTTGAGCATAAGGATGAGTTGCAGTCACTTTTTATGTGATTCCCCGTATACCAGTATCATGTCCTTCGTTTGAGAAATTATGCGCCATACTTTTATAATGGTGAACATAAATTCGAATAGGACCAGAACTGATAAATAAACTATTGCTACAAATATCAAATATATCGTCCTGACTTGTTCACAAGTTTATGCGTATAGGTTGATCACCCTGTATAATACAGGGTGAGTCAGTCATAATGTCATTAATTTTAAGAGGAGATAGGGAATAATGAGTATAATGCGAATACGTGATTAAAAAAAATCTAAATGCATATTTACGCCGAAAAAAAATATTTTCAAATCATTATTTAAACCCCCTTTTCAGACTGTCACTGACCGCTGACAGCCTTGGTCGTTTACAGCTCACAGTTCAATTCGATGTCGACCTGATGCAATGTTGTCAAGTTGTAATATTTTTCTATAGAGTACCTACCTACCTAGGTTTTAGACATCACAAATAAACGGTTGTACTGACTATTTTAGAATATCATTTTTTCTTGCTCAGTTCAACTTCAGTCAATAATAATTTAAAATGTTAATATCCAATGAAATCAAATAATAATAATCAAATAATTCTATTAAAAATTGCAAGTAACGCGGTCCACTCAGGTTTTCCGGTAGAAAATACGGCCCAATCAAACGATACCCGTACACTCGCGTGTCTATTTTTCTCTGTGCAAAAGTAGCTGTTATGACTGCAAAAACACTCCAACATGTATAATAATAAACCGAGTAATAAACCATTTACGTACATTACATAAAAAACATACCCACGGGTAAATTATTAAGAGAAGCTGAAAAGTGTTTCGTGTTTAAATACTAAGTAATAAAAAACCATCATGTTGTCGACAGAAAACTGTCCAAGACCGAAATGACACGCCGCTTATCTTGACCTATCGTATTATTAGGTCAATAACCTAGTTACCTAGTTTTTGTACTGTTATTTAACGACAAGGAGTAAAACAATTTTTTTAAATCTAGATACATGAATGAATTTTCCTTAAATATTGATTTATTTGTTAATAAAAACAAATGTAGATAATAAATAAATGTTTTCGAATGTTAGGTTATTACAGTTTAATAATTTTGATATTACGTTTCCACTACGTTTTACAAATAAACATGAATTTTTAGTATTACTCGTAAGTACAATTAATTATTCAGTTTGTAGTCCTAGAAATTTATTGTATTTTAAGTAGTATGGCACTAACCTGTTTACAATTCAAGTAAAACTGCATTTATCCGTCCATAGCACTTTATTAATAAAATTAGGGTCAGTCGCATTTCGTAAACATTCTCCGTATAACACTACCATTTCCACATATTCGGAACTCGTAAAATTATGCGTTGTGAATTTACACCAAATACGTGAGGTGAGACCGAAATAAACAAACTACTGCTTACTGCTTGTATTCTCTCCATCCCCCCTCCAAATGTGTGGATGATCTATACATTTGGGGGAAAGAAATGCGGGAAATGCAGAGTGCTAAATGGAGGTAAACTTGATTAACACGCTGTTGTGTTAGACGATATTATGTATGTAAACGTGGCATTGATGGTTTGATACGGTATTCGATTCTCGTATAGGTGCGTCATCAGAAAGGTCGAGTACAAATTTTTTTTTTCGATTTTCTGCCTTTATTAGGCCTCCCGAATACGTGGTTAAAATTAATGACATTATGACTGACTCACCCTGTAGAGTCACAAGACATACAAAAAATGTTTTATTTTTCATAAAACTTCTGAATTTAAGTTTAACATTCTATTGTACCAACCACATGGGTAACCTAAAACGGAACGCGTAACAATACAAGATAACAAATTTGAAACTACTCCGTTCTGTCTTAAAAATTGACCTTAATGTAACTTTAATTAATGGCACATTTAGAAATTACAATACCAACCAATTTATTTCACTTAACCCAAAAACGAGACAACGCTAGGTAATAATGGAAGACGGAACGAAAAGCATCTTATCCTCAAGACATAATAAATATCAATTTCGTCAGTCACGGCAAACAAACGAGCCGTACCCTTTTTAATCCCATGTTGATGTTTTTAATTGTGCTGAAACGTACATACGTACCATCGCGCTGTGTGAAACTCCGATGTAACGACTGTAAGGACCACATCATTCTAATAATAACAGCCGTCTGGCCAACGACCTCACGTAAGCCTGTTACGCTACACCAACAGATTGAAGCTGTAGGGCCTTAACAGGCCTATGGCCGAGTTGTGAGCATTCAGATAAATATGGGGAAACTAGCGTCTAAGTCGTTCGATTTGGTATATTTTTATATACATCAACTCCAATATATCTTCATTTTTTCTGAAAATCGATAGATATTTGGCAACATCGGAAGAACGTAACGTTGAAAAAAATATTAGTCTCAATGCATCAGATGGGTTCTAAGTAATGTGTTGCCTAATATACAGGCTGAAGTATAAATAAGTTTTTATATGTATATTTTCTAAAGAACTATGCGGAGATCTGATTTTAAGTAATTTAAGATCAATCCAAGTCTATTGTCTTTCAAAAGTTCCACATGATTAGTACAGCCAAATCAGCTAAACAACCACTTGCCCAATATGTGTCACATGAAATTAAAGACCTTGTGGGAGATACAGGATACCATGCCAAGAGATTTCATCAACAAGATCAAGGGCACCCAACTGCATTCATATGATGTCAAAGACCACACATCACAATCAAAGAAACTTTGGGAGACATTCATCACAAAAGATCTGGATGAGAATCTAGTAGACTTGGCAAAAGTGTGCACCAAATGCACCTTCTATCTCCATTAGAGATGAGTTCAATGAATAAACAAAAGGAGTAAATATCCTCAACCTAGGCAAATATCTTCACACCAACGTGTTAGTTCAGATGTCTTGGCGGTACATCTGAACCACATACAATACGTACTAGTGTTGTATGTCAATGAAATTTAGTAGACTGAAATTCTTAGAATATTGTCGAAAAAAAACTGAATGGTTGAAGTGTGTTGTAAAAATTCAAAAATTAAAGGATGAGCAATTATTTTGATGTTCTTTCAATATATTCGTACAAGAATGATAATAATAATAACACCTAGAGTCAATGTGAAGAGAAATCCAAGTGGGACATTACAACATACTGTTTATAGAAAATTTATTCACACAGATATATATCTGAATCACCATTTGATCCAGAAATAAGATATAATATGTCGAGCATGAACCATTTGTCAGCCAATGCACTTAAAAAAAATCGACATCATTTCAGAAGAAATGGATATACCAACAGAAATATTGAACACGTCTAAGATTAAGGAATATCCGGCAACAAGATCTGCTTTAACGAGATAATCTATTAAGAAAACATATCACCTGCAATACAAATTCCTGACTACTTACTCTACGCTGAGCAAAAATAAAAATTTTAATATTACTTCAGTAATTTGCTAAATTTAGAAATGTATGCTAATAGCCGTAAATTGTGTAAGCAATAACTCCAGAAATAACATATTTGTTAGTAAAATGGTAAAACTAAATAAACATTGATTGTTTTTCGCGAACAAAATTTAGCGTTCCATTTACTTAAGCACTTCCTTCGAGTGTTTTCAAAGTACTAACTGGAAAATTGCAACAGTGAGTCACCCGCATTTTCTTAATTTTCATTTTCGCCACGTTCCCAGTCCCACTTGCCTCGTTTGCTTCATTAAAAATTGTATCACCATATGCACTGTCTCGTAACTGTGTCAAGTCCACGGGGACGATTTCCATTTTAATCTAGTGGGCTTGCATCGTTAATTTGTTTGTTAAAGCGCTTATCTAATGGCTTCGAATTCCGTGTCACACTTACACGTGTAGGTAGTCGAAATGTTACGTAATAATGAGTCGGTAGAAGAGCCACTGAGTTGAATTTTTGTGTGTTCGACTTGTTGGCCAACAAAACGTTTGTACTCGTCGATATAAATCGAAATGCTGTTCATAAAACTGTCAAAATTGACTTACTGGGTCAGAATTCAGCTCTGTTATAGTTGTAACCAATGCGAAAGTTCCTCAAATTGGTTTAGTCTTAGATTGCAAAGACAAAACAACTACCGAATCGTGTTTGGTGGTTGAACTGGATGCAGTTTGAATTATACAATTGGACTCAAATTATTTATGAATATGGAAATAGGTATTCTAGGAAAATTATGATCAACTCCTCATGTACTAGAATACTTGTATATTGTGTGGTGTTTATAGTGTATAAAAATAAGAAGACATCTTCATTTACTTATTTATTTTATTTAATATATCCAACAGAAAATCCAATTGTAGGGTGAGGATAGTCACACAATTAGGACATCCTAGACTTTGATAACCAGACTGAGATTTTAAACTATATCGTAAATATAAATAGCAACCAGTAAAGGTCCTAATATGGACCCCTGAGGTGCACCTGATGTAACTATAACCACAGATAAATTAGTTTATCTGTACTATGACTGATTCAAACGTGCAACCACCACACAGAATATCTACTATCCAAGTAATATTTGAACAATTTTAGCAGTAAATTCGATCACTCAAAGAATTAGAGCTTTTGAATTAATATATTATGATTTAACTTATCGAAAGCCTTTTACAAAACATCAACTTGAGTGTTTGTATCGAAATGTTCAGAGATGTATTGGGTGACATATATCAAATTAGACACAGTGATAGATATTTTTCATGAACCCAAGCTGATAAAGGCTAATAAATTAAATTCTGAAGAGAAATTTCGAAGACTTTCAAGAAACTACAAATAATTGTTAATACCAGATTGGACAAACTTTTTGAAAACTGATACATGGTGATTTTCCGGGTTGTTATGCCGTGACCTCGGTAACTGGTAGCTGCCAGAAACAGAGTTAAAATGCACATCCCTAGCATTAGCTGGGATACTTTTACCTGCCCTGGTTGTTCTCGGGCTAGGCTCTGTGGGGACAGACCCGCTATCGGTGTCTCTGGGCCTGTCCATATATTGATTTCGGTTCCTACTGTTGGTATTACGACTGCTACGGTCGGAACCGCTTCTCGGATACTGGTGGTCCTCCGAGGCGTTCCGTAGCCGCCGCTGTAACTGGTCGCATCCCATGCTTCCAAACGTTTCGCCGCTCTTCACTGTCGGCATCTTCAGTGGTGACTCTGCAAAAGCTTCGCCGCGACTGAGCTGAGCTGAGAACATCTTAAAATGTTTATACATTATACAGTATACACCCTGTAAGTTTAATTTTACTGACGCAAGAATTTCCACAGACCGTAGGTGGGTGGATAATGTGAGAAGCATTAAATTTCCAATTTTATCATACTAGCCACATAATTACACTCCTATTGGATTAGACACGATTAACCTGTTTCTAATGGAATTAATAAAGAAATTAGCATTTTAGATAATGCATATGTCATTTATGAACAATAATAATTAAGTTTTATCTAATTATTTACATTTCACTATATTTTAATTATCATTTATTTAGCTTTCTCTTTTAATTTTAAACGTACAATACGTGTACGTGAGTAAATATGGTATTGTAAACTTTTAAACAGACGGATTACGTAAATTGGACTAATTTAAATGTTGGGCATAGAAGAGAACGTGACAATTCGACTAATTAGTTTCTTAAACACAGTGGTAAAAAAACAATATTTTTATTTTTATTTTATTTTATTTTATTTTATTTTATTTTATTTAAACAAAATTTAGCGTTCCATTTACTTAAGCACTTCCTTCGAGTGTTTTCAAAGTACTAACTGGAAAATTGCAACAGTGAGTCACCCGCGTTTTCTTAATTTTCATTTTCGCCACGTTCCCAGTCCCACTTGCCTCGTTTGCTTCATTAAAATTGTATCACCATATGCACTGTCTCGTAACTGTGTCAAGTCCACGGGGACGATTTCCATTTTAATCTAGTGGGCTTGCATCGTTAATTTGTTTGTTAAAGCGCTTATCTAATGGCTTCGAATTCCGTGTCACACTTACACGTGTAGGTAGTCGAAATGTTACGTAATAATGAGTCGGTAGAAGAGCCACTGAGTTGAATTTTTGTGTGTTCGACTTGTTGGCCAACAAAACGTTTGTACTCGTCGATATAAATCGAAATGCTGTTCATAAAACTGTCAAAATTGACTTACTGGGTCAGAATTCAGCTCTGTTATAGTTGTAACCAATGCGAAAGTTCCTCAAATTGGTTTAGTCTTAGATTGCAAAGACAAAACAACTACCGAATCGTGTTTGGTGGTTGAACTGGATGCAGTTTGAATTATACAATTGGACTCAAATTATTTATGAATATGGAAATAGGTATTCTAGGAAAAGTATGATCAACTCCTCATGTACTTAGAATACTCGTATATTGTGTGGTGTTTATAGTGTATAAAAATAAGAAGACATCTTCATTTACTTATTTATTTTATTTAATATATCCAACAGAAAATCCAATAGTGGGGTGAGGATAGTCACACAATTAAGACATCCTAGACTTTGATAACCAGACTGAGATTTTGAACTATATCGTAAATATAAATAGCAACCAGTAAAGGTCCTAATATGGACCCCTGAGGTGCACCTGATGTAACTATAACCACAGATAAATTAGTTTATCTGTACTATGACTGATTCAAACGTGCAACCACCACACAGAATATCTACTATCCAAGTAATATTTGAACAATTTTAGCAGTAAATTCGATCACTCAAAGAATTAGAGCTTTTGAATTAATATATTATGATTTAACTTATCGAAAGCCTTTTACAAAACATCAACTTGAGTGTTTGTATCGAAATGTTCAGAGATGTATTGGGTGACATATATCAAATTAGACACAGTTATAGATATTTTTCATGAACCCAAGCTGATAAAGGCTAATAAATTAAATTCTGAAGAGAAATTTCGAAGACTTTCAAGAAACTACAAATAATTGTTAATACCAGATTTGACAAACTTTGAAAACTGATACATGGTGATTTTCCGGGTTGTTATGCCGTGACCTCGGTAACTGGTAGCTGCCAGAAACAGAGTTAAAATGCACATCCCTAGCATTAGCTGGGATACTTTTACCTGCCCTGGTTGTTCTCGGGCTAGGGCTCTGTGGGGACAGACCCGCTATCGGTGTCTCTGGGCCTGTCCATATATTGATTTCGGTTCCTACTGTTGGTATTACGACTGCTACGGTCGGAACCGCTTCTCGGATACTGGTGGTCCTCCGAGGCGTTCCGTAGCCGCCGCTGTAACTGGTCGCATCCCATGCTTCCAAACGTTTCGCCGCTCTTCACTGTCGGCATCTTCAGTGGTGACTCTGCAAAAGCTTCGCCGCGACTGAGCTGAGCTGAGAACATCTTAAAATGTTTATACATTATACAGTATACACCCTGTAAGTTTAATTTTACTGACGCAAGAATTTCCACAGACCGTAGGTGGGTGGATAATGTGAGAAGCATTAAATTTCCAATTTTATCATACTAGCCACATAATTACACTCCTATTGGATTAGACACGATTAACCTGTTTCTAATGGAATTAATAAAGAAATTAGCATTTTAGATAATGCATATGTCATTTATGAACAATAATAATTAAGTTTTATCTAATTATTTACATTTCATTATATATTAATTATCACTTCTTTAGCTTTCTCTTTTAATTTTAAACGTACAATACTTGTACGTGAGTAAATATGGTATTGTAAACTTTTAAACAGACGGATTACGTAAATTGGACTAATTTAAATGTTGGGCATAGAAGAGAACGTGACAATTCGACTAATTAGTTTCTTAAACACAGTGGTATTAAAAAAAAACAATATTTTTATTTTTATTTTTTATTTTATTTTATTTTATTTTATTTTATTTTATTTTATTTTATTTTATTTTATTTTATTTTATTTTATTTTATTTTATTTTATTTTATTTTATTTTATTTTATTTTATTTTATTTTATTTTATTTTATTTTATTTTATTTTATTTTATTTTATTTTATTTTATTTTATTTTATTTTATTTTATTTATTTGAAAAAGCTTCTTCCATGATTGTGAAACTTCTTGAAATATTTGTTTTCATATCTGGAATGGGTACGTATAGGTAACTGTCTTTGTCTTGGACATGGGTAATATCCAAAAAGGTTAATTTATTGCATCGGCAAGCATCTGCGACTCCCATGATTGTTGCATCTGTAAAGACTTCAAAATAAAACGCTCAATGTATAAATTGAGATATTAAAATCTCGTATTTTCTACCATAACTTGTAAGTATTCCTCATCCTGTGCTTTTTCAAAAATTCTTCATTTGGTTTTTCTCCAGTATCTATGGCTTCTTTGGATTACAATTTCTTAATTCTACTTTTAAATATGAAGGAAATTTGCCATACTTCGAAATATAACTTTTGTGCATTTTCAATATTGATTTTAGTATGGAATATTTTGTCCACATCGAAGGGAGCAAACCGTTTCTTCACGTTAAAAAAGTAGGATAAAAGTAGTAACACCTCTTCTGTAATTGCTCTTTCTCCTATGCCCTTTTTTCGCCAGTAATCGAATTCCACCAATTCCTTCTCGGACAAACTTTTGCTTTTCGCTGGTAACAGACGTAATGTTGCTTCTTGCTGATTTCGGCCAGAATGAAAACATTCTCAGCATTCTCAATCAATTTTCTTGTGGATGTTGAAAATTGTTTCACTCTTGTTGACAAATAAACAAACGCATATCATAGAAACCATTCCAAGACTTTCTAACATTCAGTTGACAATCAATATTCTTGATTACAATAAATTTGTCAAATATGACGTTTTGCAAAACCATAATTTTTCACCTGCTCTCACACAGATTTCACTCTCCTAATTGACCGATGTTGGCCGTGATAGCGGATAAAACGTTGAATTACATTCGGAAAATATAATTATGTGTCCATTTTTTCTCGTGGATTAAAGACTTGTTCATTTCCTTATATAATTAATATCTATTAATGTTGTCACGTATATTATTTTGTATAATTTATCTTTTTACTTAGTATATCCCACACTTTTCGAAATGTGTTAATTTTGTGTGGTTCTGGCATAGCTTTAAAATATTCGAGGTTTAATAATAATGCTTAATTAGTTATAACTGCAATATCACCATTAAACACTTCAAACGCATTTTCAGTCTCCTGTTTATTTATGCTACACAAAAAATCGTGGAACAAATTTATATTTCCAACAAATAAACAGAGCTATGATGATTATGGCGGTAGGGCAAAGCACGAGACGCTTACGCCGTCGAAATGTATCTCGGTAAGTGGCATAAAAATTACGATGCGCCCCATTCATTTTTTATTGGATTTATTAGGTCTGGGGGCCATCGCGAGGTTCTTTAATCGAACCCGTGTTTACGTTACCACACTTCACGGCTTCAACTTTGACGTGCGGAGAACAAAAATACTCACATCTGTCCTTCATCTAGCGGCGGCCAATGCCGGAATTCGAAAGATCAGTAAAAAATAAGTTCGCCACCAGATAAACTTTGCAAACAATTGGAAATGGACGCAAGAGCAATTGAAACAACTCATCACTGATATGGTGATTCTAATATATAGTCGAACGTATACGGTAAAACTAGAGGATGGATTTGCTGGGTTATACAGAGCGTCCCAAAATTATCCAGCCAAAATTTAACTGTAGGTTCTACGATAAGAGAAAAAGTTATATAAACATAACTCGGCCTCCTTCTAAATATTGCAAAAATCTCCTAAGATGAAACAATAAAATTTTGAACTGAGTATCACCATTAGACAACAAATCAAGTGTTCCGAAAATGATTTTGAACGAATACTCATAGGCGTGGCAAACTGGGAGGTTTTGGGTAAATATTGTTCTAACGGTACACCTATTTCACTTCGATAGTAACTGCTCCATTTAAAAATTTGATGACATACCACAAAAGCTTAAGATGGAAACTATAAATACTTAAAATATCCCTAGTAGCCTTGACTATATACACTAAGACTAGTCAATCTAATGGGAGAGCTTGTTGCCCTGAATGGGAAACCAACTCCCGTGATGGGAAACGATCTCAAAAAGTACGTTTACGCTTGGGCTATTTGCTAATAGATGGCGCAATATTAGGTACTAAAATGACATGAATTTGGATATATAATTTTGAAAGCTCCTCCCATCGAAGATGATTGGTTCATACATATTATGTTATGTACAATCGTTTGCAGTAATAATGACACCCTTTAAATTGAATTTTGCTATTTCTTTTGAACTGCTGACGTATTTATAATGAAATCTACTTTCAACTTGTAACATTAGTAATTAGTTGCTTCACTTACCAATATAGATTTAATGAAATTTCTACTCAGAACTTCGAGAAGTTCAAAAACTGTTTTGAGAGTCATTATTATTTCGAAAGCTTGTATGTACTTAGAATTTATAACTTTAATGATATTCAATAGGATTACTGTTTAATTTATTATTAGGTGAATGTGTTAGTCATGAAGAAGCAGGAAGGAAATAAATGTTATTTTTTAAAATGTAATAAAACTAGATTCCAGGAATAAAACTTTTCCGCAAGGCGAAAATCGACTATAATAATAGATTTTGAATTGTGATAAGTAATTATAGTAATTCCATCACATGATTTAATAATAAAAATATTCTCATATTTACAGAAAACAAACAAATTACAGAAGTGCAGTTATCCAGTTTATATTCACTTTCACGTATCAATGAAAGTCAAAACTTAAAATATATTAACCGCCAGATAACATTTTTATCATACTGCTCCAGCTTTGCTAAATTCAAGTGAAGAAGTCATTCAATACCTACGTGTCGATAAAAATATACAGGGTGGGTCTTTAATAATGGAACTTAGATGATGAGTAACAACATTGAGATGGAATATGAAGATATAGCTAAATATATCTTAGTAAAATATTGCTGTGGAAAAAGATACAAGGTGTCAAAGTTGAAATATTTTTATTTGTGTTTTCTTTTTTTGTAATAACGCGAGTATCTCTCAACTGATTGTCACCAAATTTGGTAGTGAAACATTTTTTAAGAAAAATAAAAATAATTTATGTATTAAATCAGTTTTGCCAATAAAGGGCGTCGCACTAACAATGTCTAATGATGAATTTTTCTCTTATTTTTTGTTGACAAAACATTTTGATTCGGTTGACTACAAAATTGTATCCGAACATCATTTCTACGTTTTGCTTACACGCGACTTGAAAAATGCTATTGAAATTTAATTCCAAAAAATTAGTAGGTATCAATGAGTCGTTTAATTTTTAAATATCCAGAGTAACTTTGGAAAAAACTCATATTTGAAAAAATTACCCACATATTTACTTTTATTTACAAAAATAACAACAGAGCAACAGAGCACTAAAAACAACTTAACCCTTGAGCAAACTCTCTCTACCTCTACTACATGTCTTAATTAATTAAACTAATTATTACAGCTGATTACATTAAATTTTCAATATAGCCTTCCACTTCTATGCAATTTTCTAATGCTCCTAAGAGCTTTCCTCACGTCGAAAAATACATGTGGTTGTTTTAGATCAGTTTTCTGGAAAACGGTAGGAATTTCGTTAACAAAAATAAGAGAGAAATTGTCATCATCTGGCATTGTTAATGGTCTATCTGTTTTAATAGGTACCTACTACATAAATTATGATTACTTTTCTTAAAATATGTTTCTCTACCAAATTTGATGACAATCGGTTGAGCAATCCTATATAGTTATTACAAAAAAAACGAACAAAATAATGTAAACCTGTATCTTTTTCCATAGCAACATTTTAGTAAGGCATATTTAGCTATATCTACATATTTTGCTCCAAAGATGTCATTCCTACTCTGGCACATTATTAATGGTTCACCCTATATAATACTTATAATAATAAATAAATTTTGAAACGCATTCTTTTCTGTGAGACCTGTAGCGCATGTAAATTTATTTAAATTTGCATGCGCAAATGTTAAATTATATGAATTTTTAAATAAATTTAAATTTAATTTAAAAATTACTCTTCAAAGAGACTACAAAATAATATTTGTTTCACACCATCACAAAATTATACTTAGACCAAACATTGAATTGTATACTTATTGTTTTATAATTTTTACTAATAAATTTTTCTTAAATAATCTGTAGTTGTATATGTCTCTTTATAGAAGTAGGTATATCAAATTCACTTGAATTATCTTAATATCTTTAAAGCAAATAAAATAGAAACTGTAAATTTTGGCATATCGCTGAAAACTCTTTTTTACAATCTTATTTTTCTGTTTTTTTTTAAATTAATTAACAGTTCATATTTTTACTACTCTAACGCAATAACATAAACTGCTTATGTTTCAAATTTTATGATCTGTGCTGTGGATCTGTGGTTTGAATATAAATATATTGCCACAATCTTATTATTTAGGTAGGTATATGAAAAAGGGTCACGCGGCCACGCCCTCGAAACGCCTTCGCAGTTTTTTGCAGATTAAAATAGTAGCGCTTTATTTCCTTCGTTTGAATAAATGCGTATTGTTACACAGGACGACATCTAACAGGAATTATGATAACTATATCGGTTTTTATTAAGGACTGACTCTCTTGGTGTATATACTCAAGGCTAGTAGGCTGTGAGAAAATATTGTCGGCTTATTTGACGTGCATTATCAAGTTTCAATTATTCAAACGTTTTGAAGTATTAAAATACTATTAAAGTGCATGTCAGTAATGCAGTAATGTAATTTTAAATTTTGAATTTTAATACAGCCTGACAACCTGACATATGTAACAAATAAACTAACAAATACATTCTGAAATCCTACTGGGGACAATTTATCATATCTCTTATTTTTATGGCATCTATGTCAAAACATTTTTAAATTAATATTACTCGGAAATGGAACAAATTATCAGAGTAAAAAAAAGTACTTTTCTTCTAAAAAAAATTTTGAAAATTTTTGATTTTTTGATCTGACGGTGGAAATTTCTAGATATGAAAAAATTAGAACAATAGTTACTCAATGCCCTCCCCAATTTGGCACGTCTATGACTAAATATAAGAAATAGGTAGGCCCTAACCACCATTCAGTGCAGGAATGAGGGAAATCTGGAAAACCTCATTAATTAGGGGGGTAGTTAAATGCCAATCGGTCAATCTCTGACATTGACCCAAGTCAACATTCTTCCACCCTACCATACCCGCAGAGAGGGTGCCAATCTCTCCACGAATATAGCTTATATACGGTCTACCGGCTGCAGGGGTCGAACCCACAGCGATCCAGTCACCTCGATTCAAGTACTGACGCCTTAAACCGCGCGACCACTGACCGAAATCATCCCGTATATTATAAAATGGATATAATATTCCAGTACTGGTGAAAATTAAGAATCGCCTTGTATCTCGAAAACGTTTTAAGATATGATCTCGTACACATTCCAATGTTTCCACCACTGGCACCACCTATTCTGAAAATCACAAAACACCGCTAAAAACGAACTTAACATCCTTATCACCATATTAATAATACTCTACCAAGTCATTGTTACAAATTTCTTTTTCGCTTGAAATCTATTATTGATTTGTCACTCTTATACAGAAATTGACCTCCTACTCGATATGCCTTCTCATTTGTATTCGACGCAGAAAGATCCAACCCACATAAGGATATTACACTCACTCTTATCAGACCACCCTTGCGCCTAGAGGTCGCGATAGACCATTTGTTACATTTTGAAAACGTGTAACACCCTATACATCAAAGAATACAACTGATTCCTTAAATATTTCCAGTGTTAACACACATCAAGATTAAAGTATAAACAAAACTGTAGTTTAGGACTTTTAGAAACTGCATTCAAATGATCTCGTAAATTAATTTTGTTTAGTTAATTTTTCGTATTTACGATTTAAGTTGCATTAAAATCTGCCGGAAAAACAAATTTTAAATACTTATATAACATCATGTTTGGCACAAGTTGCTAATCTTGATGCATGGAAGTGTTCCAACGTTCAGGTTTTCGTTGAATAAAGACATTAATTTACTTTGTAAACAGTATGAGTTACGGTTTTTAACCAGAATTTTTGATTTTAAAAACGTTAAGTTATAGTTATTCAATGCAATAAATTTCGAAACTTTTAGTCATGGAAATCATCCAAAACCGTCCTCCTCGATAAGAAGCTGAATTTATTTTGTTAAGCTGCCTCCATAAACGTATTTTTGGCCATGTAGATATATCTACACATTGAAAACCTCGGTCGGCTTTTCAAAATATTAGTATGAATATTATTTTTTATTTGTTATTATCACCATATTTGAATGTTGTGTTACTAAATTTCAGCTCAAATTGCTTCTACTCATAAAGCATACACTAATATCCGGAATTTTTATGTCCAAAAAAAGGCTCCATTTCATGTCATTGCTAAATCTATAATTAAAATGATGTTGTAAATAGTTATAAAAAAGTAATAATAGAAAGTTGGAAAACATTCGCAAGTCATTTATAAAAAAAAAACTGTTATAATCGTTTCTGTAGTTCGTTTTTGGTCAAGATTTTACAATTTTTTGATTTCGTAACATAGTGAAAGGCAATTTGAGGAAATACAATTAGTGTCTTGAACAAAATACACGCCTAAAACAATTTTAGAATGAGCAAATTAACTTGCCACGGTAAGTGCTTTAACGAGATAATTAAAAAAACTTAGAATCTTAATAAGCGCTGTTATTGCTCAGAATCAAGCAGTACAGATGGATTAAATATAGCAATTAAGTTTAAAGTGAAAGGGAATGATTTCATTGATATTTTTTTATTGATCGCCATACTTACTGCTTTATTGATTTTTTATATGATCCATACAATTTTACTTTACCTAAAAAGTGTTAAGCTAAGCTTAAGTTAAGCTAATTCAAGTTTAATTATTTAATAGATTCAAGTACAAAAGCTAATAGGAAGTGTGATATGAAACATCATAAGAAATTTTTAAAATATTATTTTCTTCTTTACCCAGTGGTGTGATATTTATTTTTAATAAAAACAACCTCAAAATAATAGTAGTATAATTTTTAACGCATGCTGTTAGTGTCGAAAATAGCTTAGCCCCCCAGAAATCAAATTAGCCCCCCCAAAAATATTCGTAAACAATTCACACATTTCAGAATCGAAATTAAAGCACAGTCCACCCAGGGCTTTAGAATCTCACACTGAAAAAAAAAAGATAATTAAAATATCAAAAAACAAATCACTATCGCGCATTTTCTATTTTTTGACATTCCGAAAAACTCTCTGTTTTCGTTCTCATCCATTGCAAACGTACTAAAAGTAAGTCAAATATGACAATTTAAAATTTGTTTGTGTCCTTCCATAGAAATGTTAACTGATATTTATTTTATTGCTACTTATTCTGATACAACTGTAGACACCAATGATCAATGTCTACTGAACAGTTTGATACCCACTTATCTTCGTTTCTTTTTGTTGCATTATGCTCCTTCTCTAAATGTGTTATCGAACCACATTCAATCAAGTGACCGTTTTCCCAAGCGTCTTCGCAAATTTTTTATTTTTCAAATTCCCGTCTATATAATGTTTATGTTCCTCAATTCTATCATAGGCCAAGACGCTATAGATGAAATTTTTTTAGTTTTGTAGGTATATAATTTTTTGGACGTGTTTTTGACCAAAAGAATCGTAGAGTATTAGTTGTCTGAAAAACTGTTCCAATATCAAATTTGTTACCGATTTTTCTTAATTTTTCTAATAATATAGGAACTTAAAACATTTTTAATAAATAATGCTATTCTAACCTCACATTACAACAATTATTTTCAGATACCTACTTAATACAAATAACAGTGAACAATCTTTTATGTAGTACTAAGCGAGTTTATGTTATAACAAATGTTTACATCTACAGTTAAATTAAAAAAATACATACTTTCAAAGATTTCTGTACCTTAAAATTTGTCGGTTACATCGCTTCTTCTCGTTATTTATTTGTTGTATTCCAGGATATTTGAACATTCTCAGGTGACATGAGATAACATTCGTTTATTTGTTAAATCCTAATTATTTTATGTATTTTGTATTGATCGGTCAGTGGTCACGCGGTTTAAGGCGTCAGTACTTGAATCGAGGTGACTAGATCGCTGTGTGGTGCGACCCCCGCATCCGGTAGACCGTATATAAGCTATATTCGTGGAGAGATTGGCATCCTCTCTGCGGGTATGGTAGGGTGGAATAATGTTGGCTTGGATCAATGTGAGAGATTGATACCAGTTGACATTTGACTACCCTCCTAATTAATGAGGTTTTCCAGGTTTCCCTCATTCCTGCACTGAATGTTGGTTAGGGCCTACCAACGTAAGACGTTCCTGGGCGCAAATGCGGCCTGCTTAAAAATAATATGCCGCCTCCTCTCCCGCACAAGTCTTCGACTTCTGGGCTAATCCTCATGATTAGAATGAGGGGTAGAGATATTATTATTATTATCATTTATAGAAAACACTATTTCAATAATACGACGTACTAAGTTTAGTACTTATACGACCTATTTGTTAATGAAGTTAATAATTAATCCTATTTTAACGTATTCTTAACATGACATCTATTTACGCATGATTCAGAAGTATCAGACATGCAATTTGTTTTCAATATTTCGCCACGTAAGATTTTTATAATTTAAATTTCCCGCATTGAGTTAATAGCTTTCGTTTCAACCACCGAAACACTATTGCGAATAATTGTAATTAGATACCATTATAAAGTGGTACCATTAGATGTAATCTGTTCATATTGCTTCTAAGAAATCCTAAACTTAAATTGATCGAACAAATTGCGTTGACAGCTCAGTAGTCAGTAAATCAATAATCGTAGAAAACAAAACACAGTGACAAGCCTACTTCACCAATTTTTCGACCACCCTTTACGAAGCGAATCAGTGCGTGCTATGATTAATATACCACAATCGAAAGACAGTCGATCTGCGAACCATATGCGACAATTATTTCCCGAGGTGGGGCCCCATCAATCACATCGCGCGCCCAACCGGAAGTGCCCGGATTGCCGCGAGACTTCGGCCCTTTCAGTGACGGAAGTATGGCTGAAAAACATTCCGGCACGAATTAGTCTTTAAAACTATCGACTTTATCATGCTTTCAAACCCGTGAGTGTGGTTGGAGTGTCGCTGACAGGTGCGATTAATTCGAAATGAGGTCGTTTCGGCGGGCCCTTTGTGCTTGTCCGACAAGTCACCAGCTGCAACGACAATGAAAAATTCATTAAAAACCGTTCTACGGTGCAAAACTACTGTAGTGTGCACGCACCCAGGTAACTAGCTGTTGTCAGTAACAGAATTAACGTGCACACCTAAGTAGCATGTTTAGTGAATGAAACGTAGCAGCTACTACACTGAAAATTTTAAAGCGTATTTCCAAAATCACTACTACATGATAGAAACAGTTCTACTTCGTGGAGGTGACTAAAAGGGAATACTTTTTTTGGAGGAGCTACGTTCCAACGACGTTTTTGCATCTTATATACGTTTAAGCGTTGGCAGTACGTGGCGAAATCGGGAAGATGTGGTTGCCGCCTCTAAAAGGAAGCAGAGAAAGTTTACTAGATGTACTTGTCTTTGTTGTCGAAATATTCGTATGCATCTTGGTCTTATTCCTACATATTAGTTCTGCCTTTATCTGCGTCACATCTAGAAAAATAATAGTTATTATAATAGTGTAACATAGAAACATGTACTTAATATAGAATTAGAATAATCCCAAGGTATAAAATTAGACCGATTGAGAATTTACTGTCAAATATGGATGTTACATTCCAAAATGTAAACAAGCGCCGCCGATATTAAAAACCAGTTCAAATAAGTAAATTTTGCGAGCCAAAAAATTCTGTATGTATACCTTAAAAAAATCGTTATCAATTGATAACAAAATTTTATGTAGTACTGATTGACTGACTGGTTAAAAATTTGTGACTGTGCCGTCGTACCCATAATCCAGATAGTTATTCGAAGGGTCTGCTAGAACCACTTGTTTCTTAGTTTTCACCATGCAGAACCCTGAGATAAGATTTATGGGGACACCGGTCATCTACCTACTTATATAATATTTACAAGACATGATATCTACATTTAGCACTTAAAAACAGACGTTGAAATTTAAACACAGAACTAACGAAAAGATATGAGTAGTGAATTTATATAAAGAAAGAAATATTTTAACTTATACAGTGTGTACAGAAATATGTGAGTACAGAACTAAAGAAAATATGAAGTGAATATATACAAAAATAAATAAGTTAGTTTATACAGGGTGTATTGAAATATATAAGCCGCTACAGTAAAATTTAATTCTAGGCATTAAAATATTAGGGTTTAGTTATTAAATGCACATCATTATGAATAATCATTTTATTAAATTTGAAAAATGTATACCCTTTCTTCGTAGAAATAATCGGTCTATCGAATGCGTTACTCTAAATTCTGCTAGGACATTCCCTAAAAAAGTTTTAGCTGAAAATAACTCCAGAGCCACGCGTAACTAGCGCCCTCTAGCAGACGTCGCAAAAACGATATCAAATTCGAATTTTGCACCACTCAAAACCCCCAGTACCTATATTTCATACATTTTCGATGATAATTACAGCAATTATTAAAAAAATTTTAAAAGTAAAAACAAAATTTGACACCCTGTGTATAGAAGAGGAGCGACATTTTATTAAAGCATGCTTGGTGGAATCCTAATATTTTGACGTCTGGAATCTAACCTTGCTTTTTGGCGCATTTTATACAGAACACCCTGTAGGTCTAGTCACAGATCACTTTTTTTTTGTTTTGTTATATCTATACGTACAGGCTCATTGTAAAAATTTAATTCCCGCCTATGTTTACTTCATCAACAACTCATATAATTTCTAAAAAAATCCGTTCCATATTTGAATAGGAAGCCTTGAATATACAGTAAGGCACGTGTCATTCTATAGCTTAAATATGTGCCACATAAAGCCTAACGGCAGTATAAAATACTTATTGTTTATTATGCTAAATACTGTTTGCTTTGGGTAAATATTAGACAACATTTCATTGAAAACGAAAGTTTCATGCCAGTAGTCAATTTGTAATTATTTAGTAATACGATTGTTAAATACATGTTGTTAGATAGACGTATATATAATTAATATAATTATACGAATATAATTATTATCAATATGAAACAACATTACGAAATAATTTCTAATTGTACAAAAAAGCGTCCTTCTTCCATTTATAGTTCAAGAAAAATGAATGAGCATATTTTAGTCATTGTGTAATTTAAAAATAATTCTAGTTTTTAGAAGGACTCTTAAGATAGTAGTTTAGCAAATCATTTGATTTACAACCATAAAATTTGCATTTACCTTTTAAGGAAGCATGCTGAAAAATATCTGGACAAAATTAATGATTCTCCTTAAACCGAACATCAGTCTTGCGATTACCGGTAAATTGCTTTAAAATCATTGAGAACGCCATTTACTATTACATAAACCCATTAGCAGTAATTATTATATTTATGGGCTGTATATTACCTCCGTATTTTTAGAACATGTAACATTGTTAGTATATAACAGGATTTATATAACTTATTTCTGGAAAATATGCCATAATATTATTTTTCTACAAACATGTTAAAAATGCAATTTTTAACACTCCCTTGTACCATTAAAAATATTGCTTAAGGCACCATTGCC
This sequence comes from Monochamus saltuarius, assembly GCA_025584915.1. Taxonomy (NCBI): domain Eukaryota; kingdom Metazoa; phylum Arthropoda; class Insecta; order Coleoptera; family Cerambycidae; genus Monochamus; species Monochamus saltuarius. The sequence goes on from CM046721.1 coordinate 7,642,575, forward strand.
TTAAAATGAGCATTTTAAAGCACTAATGCCTTAAAGTAAATGTCAAATTGTGACAATAAATTTGCAATACATTTCTTTATTAACATAAATACTTATATTACAATTCACACAATTTGAAAAATTAAATCCTTCCACAATTCTACCACTATCAAACGACCGCATTCCTAATTTACGTTTGAGCAGAATCAGCTGATATTGATGGCACTGAAAGCAGTTTTCGGGCATTTGAATTTTTATTTACCGAACGAATGTATTCCTCGGCGACTGTTGAAGTGGAACCTTGTTTTTGATACTTACTTACTTTTGATACTACTCTGATATTTTAACCAATATTGAACTGGAAGTGCCCACAATTTCCAAGTTGTCAAGAGTCAACTGGCAAAGCTCCTCTCTACAGCAGGCATCAAATATTCCCAAAATAGTAGCTACTTTCATCATAAGATACTCGTCATCACTCAATAAATACTTACTTTTTGTACTTGTTGCATAAATAGCTATTCATGAATACATAACCTTAATAGTTTCTTTACCCAAAATACTCTCGAATTTCACCATTTAGAATATCTGGTATTCATTTTGGTCTAAAAGAGGAAATACGCAATCTCGCAAGAATCTCAAATACTGATTAAGTACATCCTCTAGTGGAAATTGAAACTATTTGTAGAATCTGATGACCGGATGGAGTAAAATCGAATATAATTAAATTTTAAGGCATCTCATGAATAAACGTAAAATAAATAGCCATGTTCAGCCAGACCAGATGGCACTTTGTGTTGCTTCATACAAGCAAAAGCCTTCGAATAACATCTACATATTTTATTACCAAGTTGAATGAATGAGATTTTATCTTAATATGTCGCTTAAGACAGTTAAAAAAAATATGTAAGTGAATTTTGTACCGCATTAATCATGTATAAAAAATGAGCCTGTTCTGGCACTGTAAGTTATGCAGTAAAACAGTATAATGAGCAACAGCAGTCAATAGTTTGTAAAATTAATTAACTTTTCGATTAGCCACATTTTTTTAAAATGAATGTGTTTATATTTGACTCTATATTCACTAAACAATAAAAAATAACGAATGGATAATAAATTTCACATTTCGAGAGACTATCATCATAAAAAATTTTGATTAATATGTTTCCTAAGTGTCAAAATGACCATTTAGTTAATTGGAAATATGTAGAAAGACTCGTGCTAGAACAATATTGAAAAATTACAAATTAAATTTAATAATCGATTTATTTATGCTGTTAATTCAGAATAGCCATCAAACTTTCCAAATTGGATGATGAACAACGATGGGCAGGTGACTGCAGGGCAGGGCAGGGTTGACCTAATTCATGGGCGTATATCTAAATATTTAAAAGGGGTTTAAATATTGAACATATTCTTTACCACGTGTCATTTTATCGATAGGACCAGTACTAAAAAGTTTTTTTTATACCAGAAGGTACCTGATAGACTCATGTTAAATCTGCGGATAAACTCAGTCAATGACAGAAGTTGTTCATTTTTCAAATCATTCTGCTATCATATTTGTAAAATATTTACAATTGGATAAGTTAATACTAGATGCTGACAAGAATGATTTGCTTGAATAGGTGGTAATGTTTTGAGTGTGACCATAATTTTTAGATGTTGATGAAATAACTTTATGTTGAGAGAATATTTTTGACTTCCAAACGAATTTTCTCGCTTTCACCTAGCCGTCAAGTTCTTGTCTTCAGTCGAAGTTACGGTAGTACTATGTAATATATGCCACTTATTGCGTAAATAATTATTATTCTATTAGTGCTTGATAGCGGATTAGTCTAGTATATCTGTTTTACAGCACAGGCAAATGCCTCTAGAGAGACTATACTATTCATCCTTATGATTTCTTCTTCAATTCGAATGACTTCCAATAACCCACATCTCAGCACGCCAAACTGCAGCCACTAAGCCAGTCCGTTCGGCTGATCGGCTTGACTATATCATAAAAGAACCCGCATATCGTTCCTCTGACGATCAATCAAGTAGTCGGTGCATCATCCATTGCGCACGTGTCCGATCCTCAAACTGGATCCAGCAGAGGAAGCGCGATGTCCAAATAACCCCGTTTCCTCACAATGCAGTCAATGTGAATGGAACAGTAAATAATCTAATTTTACATGTATTAGTCAGTTAATTGAATAGACTTAATAATAGGTTAAGGAAACAAACTGATCGGGACAATGTGGCTGCCAGATTTGTAGACGTTGATATCGAAAACGCATAGTAATATAGATATCGAGTGAGGGAACTCATGTTTTCATTCCTTCTGACGGAGCATATACCAACAAGAACAAAATAAATTGAAAAATTCAAACATTTTGTATTCTAGCTATCTGCTAAAAAACAGCTTGAAATTTGTAAAAAAATATGTACTGCTCGATCAACAGTACCTAACACTAACATTATGTGGCAACTTTTCATAGTTAGTCCATTGAAATATTACATTATTTTGGCCTTAGCGTGCATTTTTTAGAGGACCCAATTTTATTGTTTGGATGTGAGGGGGGGGGTCAAGAAAAGCTTAACTTGAAGTTTGTGGGGTCACAACCCTCGAGGTTTGGCCGCCATCTTGGAAAAGGGGGTTAAATTGTTTTTAGCATTTATCAGGTAAACTATTGGTCATACAAAAATTTTGTAAAAACATTTTTTATTGCAAATTGAATGCTCTAAAATTTTATTTCAATAACTTTTTGAAAGTTATTAAAGAAAAACCATCAAAATTTTGGACAAATTTTCTTTTGGACGCCATAACTTATTTATTTTTTTATTTAGGAAAAAATGACATCAGAGCAAATTTGTAGAGTGGTTTTCAACGAAGAATTTTTATTATATACTTTTTTTATTATATTTATTAGTTTGGGTTTTATAGCGCTGTGAAGTGAACACTAATTTTTTCTATAGTCCATTGAAACGTTACATTTGGGGTTGCATTTTTTAGAGGACGCAATTTTATTGTTTAGATGTGAGGGGGGAAGCTTAACTTGAAGTTTGTGGGGTCGCAACCCTCCAACTTCGGCCGCCATCTTGGAAAAAGGGGGTTAATTGTTTTTAGCATTTATCAGGTAAACTATTGGTCATAATTTTTTTAAAAACATTTTTTATTGCAAATTGAATCCTCTACAATTTTAGTCTAGTAACTTTTTGTTGTAAAATCAAAAATAACAAAGATATTAAAGAAAAACAATCAAAATTCTGATTTATTTAAAAAAATGACATCAGAGCATAACAATATTGAAATGTCTATAATAAAAAACATTATTATAAAAATAATTAAAAACTATGCCATATCATTGATATAAATGTATACTTATCAGTAGGGAAAATTAGTGTTCACTTCACAGCGCTGTAAAACCCAAACTAATGAATATAATAAAAAAGTATATAATAAAAATTCTTCGTTGAAAATCACTACAAAAATGTTCTGATGTAATTTTTTTTAAATAAGAAAATAAATAAATTATGGCGTCCAAAAGAAAATTTGTACAAAAATTTTGATTGTTTTTCTTTAATATCTTTGTTATTTTTGATTTTACAATAAAAAGTTATTGGACTAAAATTGTAGAGGATTCAATTTGAAATAAAAAATGTTTTTACAAAATTTTTGTATGACCAATAGTTTACCTGATAAATGCTAAAAACAATTTCACCCCCTTTTCCAAGATGGCGGCTAAACCTCGAGGGTTGGGACCCCACAAACTTCAAGTTCAGCTTTTTTTTACCCCTCCCTCACATCTAAACAATAAAATTGCGTCCTCTAAAAAAGGCAACCCCAAATGTAACTTTTCAATGTCTATTAGTTCAATGTTTAAAACAGACGGTATAGAAAAAAATAATGGTGGTACTAACAGGGTAATTCAGTTTTTAATGAACAAACTTCGAGGGTAACTAGAACTTTGTAAAATAATATCTAAAAAATAAGTGTCAGTTACACTATCTCCGATTTCTTCGCCAATTTTCTGAGGCAACAAAATGTCTTACACTGGTGAAACCGTTTAAAAATAGTTAATAAAACGTTACTCATACCTACAGGCACCACCTGCACCCATAATTTCATTGGCATAAACATTCAGCGTTCCGCAAGATGCAGTTACTTATATGTTTTATTTTAGTTTGGCATCAAACAAACATATGCTTTCGTTGCACGTATAAATTGAATAGTTTACACTGTTAATTAATTTTACCAGATATTGTTTATTATGGTTTCAGATGGAACATTACCGGGAACTGAAACATTTTTTTGCATTGCGCAATATGAGTTACAGGGAAATATTTGGCATGGTATGAGTTCACGCGTTAATAAGTTTGAAGCGGTGTTATTAGTCACTCTAATCGATCATAATAAATGATATAAACTTGTTATCATCTTAGTAGATTTTTTTTGAACACTATATGAAAGTAGGACCATTATCTAATGATATTGTAATAGGTCAGCTCATTTTGCATTTTATGCCTAAAAATTATAACAATTTACTTTAACAATTGTATGCGCTGTGGACTCATATAACGCTACATAATAACTTGACGTAACTAACCGTAAACACATGTCAATATCACTGCAAATATTATCACTAGACGCAGACGAATCCTTATTGGAAGACCATATACCTAGTTATCATGTTTAGGACTAGTACCAATTAACCAGCTTCAATAAGTGTTTAGCTGAAGACTGACCCATAGATAATAAACGGCATCAGCCTGACAACGGATCCTTGAGGAACATCTGAATTTACAGCTCCTTATTAAGCTAGTAGATGGAGATGAAATTCTTGGAGCACTTAGCGACAAGATATTCCCTATCTATGTATTTCAATTGTTGTTTACCACAACCATACGATAGGCCTACTATATAATGTAACAAAAATTGTGCGAAAATGTGCAGTTTACCACACTAGTGCGGAAAAGTGCCACTTTCGCCACGAAAAATCGTGCGAAAAAGGACATTTTTCCGCATGTTCGCAGGAAAAGACATTTTAAGGAAGACCTCGACTAGCGAAGCCTGGCTCGCTAATCCGGATGCTTATCTGGTTCACGAATGGGTTCAAAACGGAACAGGGCCCAGGATCGAGATCTATGGAGTGGGTCCAAGAGGGAAATTATTTCACTTTTTGAGGAAATACGGCAGCATTCAAGCTGAAGGCCACAATACTATCTCGCAACAACAAAATATGAACTCTTAGAAAAATATTTTCAAAGAGCTTAGAAGAATTATCTATTCTATTTTTTGATATTGTAGCAATAGTCAAAGATTTTAAAATACAAAATACGGAGCAAATGGCACAACCAATAAATAAACCCAGAAATAATAAGAACTCGAATGAGGACCTACATTACCGTCCTGAAACATTTCACTCCTCTCCTGTCATTTGAAGGGAAATGTGACCTAATTGGGGTGAATTTTCCACTTGTTCTCCCTGAAGAATTCGAGAAATATGCGATAATAATGATAATATGAAGGGACGAGGCGTCAAAGGTCGCCTTTTGGCATTTCTGCCAGGCGGACATATTAGAATAGAAACGGGAACGGAGTGATTTGCGACGGCTCGCCGACTTTACAGACCCATATTATTGTTCCGCCGTATAGTTGGACTGACCTAGTTCGGGCCGAAATTTCCATAAAGTACGTTTTCACACGACTCGCGGAATTTAGCTGTCGATTTAGTCGACCGAATGACGACCCAATGGCTCCGAAGAATTTAAAGGTGTATTGTATTTTGTTATATCGGGATATAATGAGTATCTACTGACACTTTGAGAATGTAACGGCTGGAGTTAAGGTCGCCGTATTTCGCTTCGTAAAATAATCATTGTCATATCCTTCAGGTATAGAAATCTCGAAAAATAAAACACGTAGAGCAAAAGTAAATATCATAAATAAAATTATTGATGTTTTCTGACACACATTTTTTGCTATTCTAACCCTACATTTTAACAATTATTTTCGCATACTTATAAACAAAAGTGAACAATGTTATATGCAGAACTACATTATAACAATATTTAAATCTACAGTTTAACAGTTCTACAGAATTTAAAAAATACGTATTTTCAAAGATTTCTGTACCTAAAAATTTGTTGGTTATACCGCTTTCAGCCGTTATATATTCCTTTTACATTGGTACCTTTGAATATTCGCAGGTGCCATGACATAACATTCTATTTATTTGCAAAACTCCTATATTATTCAGTTCTTAAATATCTAAAATTATTTATATTTGTAAAAAAACACTATTTCAAGAATACGGAGCCTTTAGTGGATAAATATAACTAATTCTAGTAACTCATGTCTACATAGGATTTCTTTCTTTTTTTAACTATTACATTGTGATGGAAATATCCATCAACAGAGGATAATGAGGAAAGAAAAACGATAAAACAGGTATACAGGTGTCTTACGATGACGGCCCATTAGAATATTTCAGGGAGTACTTCCATTTCAATTTTGAAAATTTAGGCTTTGAGGTTTTCGAAGATGCACTCTTTAAATAAAATAATGCTATTCTTGTAGCAGTAGCACTTCTGGTTATACCGAAAGTCGCCATCTACTTGCTTACTTTAAATGGAACGCCCTGTATATTCTATGTGTAATTTTAGGGAAACTTTTGTCAAAAAAAAAAAATACTTTTCGATAACCTAATTCAAAACTGCGTATTTTTTACATCGTAGATGATGATCCGATATAATGGAAGGTGCTACAAGAATGGTATTATTTTATTTAAAGCATCCCCGAACACATTAACATTAATTGCATTAATAAATTGCCAGAGAATGTAAACAAAACCATGTGACCGAAAATGCAATATCATTGGTGTGACGTCACATGCCGCTCAGCGCGCCATCTTGCTTATGTTTCCGTATATATACGTGTAGTGTTAGAGTGTTATGATATTCGTGACGTAAATAGATATTTATTTCTTGTGTTTTTGCGTTTTTCTTGGCATTTTTGAGTTACAGATAATGTAAATAGTGTGTAAAGTCCCTACGATGACCGACGCGGATTTGTGCAAGCACAATCCTACAATTTTCCACGAGTGGATTCATTTACTCTTATAAACTTCATTGCTTGCTGCAAATTCAAATTCGTAGTGTAGAAATACGTTTAGTTTCAGCAAGCAGGTGTGTCTATCTTCCGTTCTTAACATTACAATAATTATTAGTGACGATGTAGTGAACTTGCGATTAAGTATTGTTAAATGTTAATTTATTTGAAAATTACGGCGACAATCCTATTGGTTATTGGTTCAGGTTAAAAAGGATGATAAGTTTTGTACAGTAGATGGGAAAAATTCAGAACATGGTGTTTATTCATTTTCCTAACATAAATAATAACATTCGCAGGTGGGCATGAACATTCCTGTTATTTGCTAAACCTTAGATTATTCAGTTATTAAATGTCTAAAATATTTGTATTTGTAGAACTATTTCAAAAATACGGCGTCTTTAATAAAAATATTTGATTTTTTTATCACTTTTATCGGCTAAAGGATCCAGAAAAGAAGGTGATAAGGAACAACGAGCAACTGCGGACAACGTTGTTTCTAGGTTATTGCCCTTCATCAGCGCAGTGCAGCTTAAACAAACAAGAAGGAAAAAAATAAGGGCAAATGACACGACTACACAGGAGCATGACCAGGTCTCAGACCCTGACACAGTAGTCGCTGGACTCTCTTCCGCAGCGACTGCTACTCTTGTCCTCAAAACAGAGGATGTGTGGCACGATGCTGCAAATTAGGGATAGGTGGCTGCTGGTCATTCTCCTGTGTAGTCGTGTCATTTGCCCTTCTTTTTTTCCTTCTTGTTTGTTTAAGCTGCACTGCGCTGATGAAGGGCAATAACCTAGAAACAACGTTGTCCACAGTTTCTCGTTGTTCCTTATCACCTTCTTTTCTGGATCCTTTAGCCGATATATGTTTTCAATCTTGTATATTTGCTATCTGATTAATTCCTTTTGTTCGTGTATTGTTCTGGCTGAGACTCTGACACAGTAGTCGCTGGACTCTCTTCCGCAGCGACTGCTACTCTTTTCCTCAAAACAGAGGATGTGTGGCACGATGCTGCAAATTAGGGATAGGTGGCTGCTGGTCATTCTCCCGTGTAGTCGTGTCATTTGCCCTTCTTTTTTTCCTTCTTGTTTGTTTAAGCTGCACTGCGCTGATGAAGGGCAATAACCTAGAAACAACGTTGTCCGCAGTTGCTCGTTGTTCCTTATCACCATCTTTTCTGGATCCTTTAGCCGATAAATGTTTTCAAAATTTTAAATACCGTTTCTAGGTTATTTTTTCCAGGAAATTGTTTAGGACAAAAAATGACATTTCGATGAAAATAACAGATTTCTTCATCTGCACGTATTTGGAAAAATGCATTTCCCCATTACTTGATTGGATTTCTTGGTGACATGTGTGTGTTGTTTCCGCAACAATCCCAGTAATTAATAAAATCCATAACGACTTTAATTACATCCAAGCACTAATTGCCGGCAGATGATTGCGTAGGCTGGTCTCGGGTTTCTGCCTTCGTTAGGATTCTGTTTGCTTTCTATTGTTGGCCTAATAAACAGATAGTGCTGCCGACAGTATCTTTTACCCCAAGTTAGTGCCCGATGTTTATCTTCAGCTGTATCGATGTCAGAAAAATGCAATAGTAATTACTTTGGATGACTCATCACTCGTCGCCAAAATTATATCTTCTTGATCATATTATACGAGGGCTATCGACCAGTTTCAAACAAGGATATTATTACTTTTTGTGGAGTCTTTAAAATATAGTCTGTGTTTGCCAAACAATTGAGTTTTATTTTATTAGGTGTATAAATATTAGTAATGTTTTCAAATACATACTGATATATTTTATTTTTGTTCATAATACAGTCATTATGTATTCGACTTTCAAGTAATTTCACAAACGAAGTAAAGATTTGTAAATTTACCGGACAATTTCCTATAAATATGTAATTTTTTTATGTAAAATATATTATGTGGATACTTGCATTTATACAGGGTGAGTCAGTCATAATGTCATTAACTTTAGCCACGTATTCGGGAGGCCTAATAAAGACAGAAAATCGAAAAAAAAAATTTTTTACTCGACCTTTAAAAAAATAAACAAATCACCCTATAAAAATCAGTCACACGACGCTACTGATGCGCTACGAACGTTCTGATGGCGCACCCGACGAGAATCTAATGCCACAGACTTGCCGCATTAACCATGGATGCCACATCATGTTTACATACATAATATCGTCTACACATCAGCGTGTTATTCAAATTTAACTCCATTTAGCACTGTGCATTTCCCGCATTTCATTCCCCCCAAATTTGTAGATCATGACACACATTTGGAAGGGGAATGGAGAGAATACAAGCAGTAAGCAGTAGTTTGTTTATTTCGGTCTAACCTCACGTATTTGGCATAAATTCACAACGCATAAATTTACAAATTCCGAATATGTGGAAATGGTAGTGTTATACGGAGAATGTTTACGAAATGCGACTGACCCTAATTTTATTAATAAAGTGCTATGGACGGATAAGTGCAGTTTTACTTTGTCTGTGGTTTTACTCGAACTGTGATGTAAACAGGTTAGTACCATACTACTTAAAAAACATTAAATTTTTAGGCTAGATGTACGTAACTACAAACTGAAATAATAATAATTGTACTTACGAGTAATACTAAAAATTCATATTTATCTGTAAAACGTAATGAAAACGTAATATCAAAATTATTAAACTGTAACTGTAATCTAACATTCGAAAACATTTATTTATTATCTACATTTGTTTTTATTAACAAATAAATCAATATTTAAGGAAAATTCATTCATGTATCTAGATTTAAAAAAATAGTTTTACTCCTTGTCGTTAAATAACAGTACAAAAACTAGGTAACTAGGTTATTGACCTAATAATAAGGTAGGTCAAGATAACTTAGATTAGCGGGGTGCCATTTCGGTCTTGGACAGTTTTCTGTCGACAACACGATGGTTTTTTATTACTTAGTATTTAAACACGAAACACTTTTCAGCTTCTCAATAATTTACCCATTGGGTATAGGTTTTTTATGTAATGTACGTAAATGGGTTATTACTCAGTTTATTATTAGACACGTTGGAGTTTTGTTGCAGTCATAACAGCTACATTTGCTCAGAGGAGAATCGACACGCGAGTGTACGGGTATCGTTTGATTGGGCCGTATTTTCTACGGGAAAACCTGAGTGGACTGCGTTACTTGCAATTTTTAATAGAATTCTTTGATTATTATTATTTGATTTTATTGGGTATTAACATTTTAAATTATTATTGGCTGAAGTTGAACTGAGCAAGAAAAAATGATATTCTAAAATAGTCAGTACAACCGTTTATATGTGATGTCTAAAACTTAGGTGGGTAGGTACTATATAGAAAAATATTACAACTTGACAACATTGCATCAGGTCGACATCGAGTTGAAATGTGAGCTGTAACCGACCAAGGCTGTGAGCGGTCAGTAACAGTCTGAAAAGGGGGTTTAAATAATGATTTGAAAATATTTTTTTTCGGCGTAAATATGCATTTAGATTTTTTTTAATCACGTATTCGCATTATACTCATTATTCCCTATCTCCTCTTAAAATTAATGACATTATGACTGACTCACCCTGTATAATAATAATATGATATAATATGCAAAATTTCGACTATTTATGAAATTTCCACAACGTAATGAACAATATGTTTTCATGGTATCATGGTTTTTCTTTTACCCTGTATATTATTATATTTTTGGATTCTCCACTTTTTTCTGATTGTATAAATCTATAATGAGTTATCGTTTACTGTTCGCGAGATATTAATGAATGAGTAATTCCATAATTAAAATTTAGTTTTTTATTATAAAGAATGCAAAACTATATTTGAATTCAGTTTATGGAGCAATTTAAAGAATAAAGTTATAAAAATTCTGCAGACTCACTTCCTTGTTTTTTTTTTAAGCAAAACATATATTCTATTTCCAAACCATTTAAACATTTATGCATTATTTTTGAATGTTGCTATATGTAACCTTTAGCTTCTTGTATTCTATCTTGAACTTCTAAAATAGTGGTTGGTCTGTTTTTATAAACACTATTCTTTAAATAGCCCACAAAATGCATCAGGCATATCTTGTAGAAGAAAAATGAACGTAGCCTCAAAGAAATAATTATAGCCTACAGGTATAAATATATGTCATGGACTGTATACAGCTATTACATTAGATTAATCATTTTAGCAATGTTTTGCTATAATCTAAGGTCTACATCGTGAAATTGATCTGTGAAGACCGTTCCATCAAGTAGGTACTAGTAGCACTACGCAGGCTCTCCAAAACACCATGCAAAACGAATGAAAGATGATATTTAGTTGATGACTAATAATAAGACAACTGCCTGTGGTCACCGTAAATTCCAGTTATCAATGTAATTTTAAATTATTTAATCAAATAATCGTACAGATAAATACCTAGAATTAACTGAACAGTAATTGAGATTGCGTTGTATCACTTGTAGTTACTATTTGTCTCAAATTGGCGCAACTTCCTTCTTCTGATCTAAATATGATGAGGTCTATAAAAGTTCTAATTATGGGTCAAGTTTTTATTTATATGCGTTTTCAATAGTCTTTAATTTTCAAAACCTAGCATAATGTAGATGCGTAAATTGGTTACAAGGTAGTTTTTTTTAAATATTTCTTACGTTATCAAAATTCTAGATAAAATTAGCAGAGACGTGCTACTAACTTGTTTAAGGTTAATAATTTTAATTTGTTATGGTGTTTTATCGCTTAAAGGGTTAAAAATATGTAGTATTTTACTATATATGCTGAATTATGTACCATATTTTAGGTATACAAACTTGTATGTATATAATGCTAATTGTTCTGTTGCATATATACAGTCGATGCATTTTATTAGAGGTATAAAATATGTTTCTTCTTGTGCCTACACGGTGCTTTCCTAGTAGGAATAACTTGACCATGTTGAAAGTAAGTCAAAATTATTATTTGTAAGATAAACGCATCTGAACTGAAATCTTGGGTCATCTTTTGTAGCAGCATCCACAACACTTGGCATACCTAACTACTTAATTATAGGTTATACGTAGCATAAACTGTCTGTTTGAGATTTTTTATTATATGTTCTAAACTGTTAATAATATTGTAATAAAGATGTCTAGAAATTATTAAAACTAGTGAAAATCCAAATATAACTGACACTTGAGTTGGATGGCAAAAATAAAATTAAATACCATCGACGTCATCCTCTCCCAAAAATATTGCAGTGCTATTGGGATCTTGGTTCTTACTAATGAAATGATGAGTTATTCGAATCGTTCTGGAACAGTTCGTTATCGGAATCAAAACAAGCCTATGATAAGTCCAAGTCCATTCCCATTCTTTCTTAAATGTAACGTCACTGCCAGTAGCCGGCGCCATCAGTATAAAAAAATCAGTTCGGGGAATATCATTGATTTTTCCGAATACGTATTATCGAAACGAATAATTGATATTAGCGACGATGATAGCGACCCATCCATCGTCTTGGGCATAAATAAAGCCATTCCGAGGTCAACGGCTGACGAACCAGGAAGCGGCTCACGACAGCAGATCTATGTTAATGCGTGAATCAAACGGCTGATTGTGAATATTTAATTGAATATCGAATACCGTCGCCAAAATCGCTGCCAGCTCCAGATGCAGGAATTAAGCAACTCAAAGAGCTATCTGACCGAACTTTTATTATTTTTTTTAAGTCTGCAATTCACGGTTGAGGAATCTTAAGACTGTTCTTTGTCGATTTTTTCTACTGATCGAGACCAAATCAAATTTCGTCTCGATTAAAAACTGTGATGTGATAATAACGATCCTTTTTATAATTCCGTAAATTATGATCGATCAAAATTCAGTGGCGGCTCGTAACTTCCATACCAGGACGGGAAAATGTATTAAGTACCTATTAAAGTTTGAATAGAAAGTATTTGTTGCACGATGTTTGAAGTCTGTAATCATGCCGAGTGCAGCAAATATACTTTTTGGACATGTTGCACACAACATTTTTTTTACGATCGAATTAAATTTGTTTTTATATCTAATTTTATTGAAGAGTATTTTACAATACAAGAAAAGTACTACGAGTAACATAAACAGTTTTAATTGTTATTTACTTTTTTTGAGTTATTTTCAACTTCAACAGTTATTTTTTGAATTTTGTTTTCGTTTTTGCTTGATTAGGTCTCAGGTATACTTTAAGAAAGAACCAGTTAAAATGGATTCACTGGTACAATCTTAGCAAACTGTTTAAAATTGAGTGCCTGTAAAAAATGCACGAGCACATTCTATCAGACAGATAAAATTAAAAAACATCAAAGAAATTATGACAAAAACTTTGGTATTTGTAAATAATTTGGGTATTATTGTCCACCCTGTATCAATTAGGAGCAACTTGTGATATATTTTTGGAAACAGCTCAGCTAGGGTAATCCGGAAATTGGAAAAAAATGTGGTTTCATTTAAAAAAATGGGATGACGTCATTACTCGAAGGTAAGGTTAATTACACCCTGTATATTAAATTATTATTTGAAAAAAAGTAAATTAAACTCAAAAATCGACCTGTTTCGGGAATTTCCAATAATTACTTTTATTTACCTTCATCATAAGGTATTTATCATCTAGAACTTCATTTAAGAATTTGTCAATTACTGTCAAAAATGGAATTAATTTGGTAAAAATGGTTGAACTTTTATCGATTGAAAGAGTAGCCTTTAACTTGAATAATCTGACCATAAGGTCGATGGTTTTAGTATCTCTGACGGTTTCTTTAAACTAGCTTTTCATTTGTAAATAATAAACATATGTCCTGTTCTATGATGGATAAATATTTTACTTTATACTAGTCACAAACAGATTGCAAGAATGAAGGAAGAAGAATAACGGAAACAGTTATATTATTTGATATTTAGTGACTTATTGTTATGCCGTGACCTTGGTAACTGGTCGCTGCCATTAACATAATTAAAGTGCACATGAGTGTCATCCTTTGACCTGCCCTTGTCGTTCTTGGGCTAGGCTCTGAGGGAGCAGACCCGCTTTCGGTATCTCTGGGCCCGCCCATATATTGATTTCCGCTTCTGTTGGTGGTATTACGACTGCTATTTTTAGATAATGGTGGTCCTCGGATAATGATGGTCTTTCGAGACATCCCGTAACCGCCTCTGTACTCGGCTCGAGTGTAAATGTGAGTGTGAGAAGATGCCGACAGTGAAGAGCGGCGAAACGTTTGCACACATGGGATACGATCTGTTACAGACCATCATTATTGAAATAATGGTATCTATATATAGACGGACCCAGAGATACTTATAGCGGATCTGTCCCCCACAGAGCCTAGCCTGAGGACAACAAGAGCAGGTCAAAAAACCCCCGGGTAAAGCTAGGAATGTGCACTTTAATTCTGTTACTGGTAGTGATCACCGACAAAGTCTAAAACTGTTATATATTTCAATTAATTAATAATTCAAATGGAAATTGAGCATCATTTTAAATTACTTACCTTTACACTCTTTTACATTCTTAGAAAAGTAAGATAAATTTATTTATGCCTGATATTACAAAAACCTGTGCATACACTACAATACTATTTAATATGTACTTTATATTAGGACTTGACGTTAATAGAACAAGCAACTGAATTCGGTAAACACTAATTAACCCACCTGTCATAATTTAACAGACAATTAGCAAGATCCTATTAAGCAAAATACAAAAGCAAGCAAAATATCTCTCGTGGAACGGTACCAGCGAGTTTGGTCACATACGGCAAATATTTGAACGAAAAAATATACTATTTCCAGAGAAAAATCTTAACTGGAGCCTTAAAACGTGTAAACAGACGTGACTGTGACGTATTAGGGCACGCATTAGCATCAATTAACCGAATACCATAATTGAATTCCATTTCTGGCGAGCTTAGTCTCGTAAACACGTTTTATTTACCAATTACATTTGATGATGGGGCTGGTTTAAAAGACGAACCCAAGATTCTAAATTCGTTAATATTTTTATGAGAAATTGTATAGTTTTCTTGATTTAGTCGAACTTACTTTTTATTGCTTGAATGAACCACAAGATAGGAACAGGGTGGGTGCCATTACTATTACAATAAATGTTGATATAATGTAACAGAAATGTTTACAGCGATGTTATGTAAATATAATCCCCATCAAATTGAAACTGTAAGCTAGTTACACATTTTGCGTAAGTTGAATGTAATTTAGGTTAGGTCCCAAGTATCTGGACCAGAAATCAGCCTTTCATTGCGGACTATGTGATATAATGCGGCTCACACCTGAAGTTGTATATACAGGGTGTTTTATTGTGAAATGTACATGCTTTTGCAATAATAATGACATTCTCTAAAAATAATTTTTGGTGGCATTGGGAATATTTAAGCATATATACTGAATAATTGTACCTAAGGTATCCCATTACAACCTAGAATTATTGTTGTTTTATCACGAAGGGTTTCAATAAAATAAAAACTAAATCTCATTTATTTTTACTATACTATCGCCCTTTCCAAGAATTCCAAGGATGCCAGTAATACTGTTAACGATTATTATATGTACAGTTAAATAATTAAACACCAGCCAATGTGGCTTTTGACATAGACATGGAAATAGTCTCATACACCTCTGGCAGATGTCCAGTAGTCTTACGCAATTCACAAGACCCTCGATGTCTGCTGCATGTAAAACTAAAATAGTTTGGCTCTGGGTTACAAGCTGTTTATAAAGAACGTTTGTAATTTCGTATCTATCTGAACTATAAGTATAATGCAATAAAATTATTTACGATGGGGAAGTAGGAACAATCTTTTTTCATTTGTATATTTAGGGACTTCACTATATAGTAAATTATAAAATGTATTTTTAATCACAATAAAAGACCTAATAAACTATCTTATAGAAATCGATCACAAATCGGATAAACCTATAACTAATTCATTAAATTAATAATTTTATTATTATTAAATTATTATATTATTTATAATGACTATTATCTTCTCGTTTAATATATTTTTGCACAATTAATATCATACTAGGTATTCTTAACAGGCGCAATCGGTAGGATTCTAGGGTAAAAAATTAAATTTTTACAAACATGATTTATTTATAGAAAACTTATTGAGAACCACTGATTTCATTGCGGTTTCATTCTCAACGAAAACGAAAGATTAACTTTACAGTACCAACAGAATGATGATTTATATTGCATTAACATGAAAATTGGTACCAAGACGGACTGTAGCCTTTTACAAGAATTTCTCATGTCAAATATTCACATTATAAAACGCGAGTGTTTACGTTGCTGTTAAAATGTATCTTCCAAAGAGTAATTGTCTCTTATAGCTTCTCAATATCTACTTATCCGCCTCGAATTCGGGCAAGGGTCTTTCTGTGTTAAATTAAAACAGATAAGCAAAAGCTGTCTACTTTTAAAATTCACAACATGCTATTTAAAAGCATATTTAGCATTATGATGTTGAACTAACAGAAATTATCAATTTGTAAGTGTTGAAATGAGAGGTGTGAAGATGCAACAGTATCATGCAGCTTCTGCTGCAGCAAATACGCATGTGTCAGA
Source organism: Monochamus saltuarius (assembly GCA_025584915.1). Taxonomy (NCBI): domain Eukaryota; kingdom Metazoa; phylum Arthropoda; class Insecta; order Coleoptera; family Cerambycidae; genus Monochamus; species Monochamus saltuarius. The sequence goes on from CM046721.1 coordinate 7,659,267, forward strand.
TTGAAATAGTTAATTCTAATAGATAGAGGTGTATGTAGGAATTAGAGCTCGACACTAAAATATTAGTATAAATGATGTTGTTGAAATATGTAGTTCATTAACAAAAGTGTCTGTGAGTAGTGCGAATATGCCACTGCAAAACGGCAACTCACGTAAGGTAGAAGATAGAAGTTGATGATACAAAGTAAGCCAACAATTCATAGATGGTATTTTCAAAATGAGCTTCTGACAATAAAAAAATCAATATCTAGAATATCTGGAAGAGTGCTTTTGCACTATGCTGATAGAAAGACAAAATAATGATATGGCAAACTATTTCTATATTTACCATATTTTAGACAAATATTAGAAAGTCGAAGTCTGAATAGAAAAATATGTTTTATATACTTATAGATTATATAAATACTGACGGAATATGAATAAATAAAAGCTGTTTTACCTCATATGGAACCTGATGCTGTCGTGGTTGTATGGATAATTCACCTTATATTAACTTTGTTCATAGTAGTACACCAGAATCTGTTTCCAACCGGCAGGAGCAGCGTGTGTTGCATCTAAAACAAAGCATTTTCAATCTTATAGAAGTATTATAAACGCAATGCGAGTGCGTCTGACAGTTGGAAACTTTCCTACTGTTCTACGAACAGGCTTAATAGCCTACGATAAAAGTTAACATGTGACTGTTATGGAGTACTAGTAACGGGTGGTGTATAGTGTGTATGTAAATAGTACAGTGTATTACGTGTTAAAGTGTAATATCCGTGGAGTGCGCATCGGGTAGATGTAAGTGGGTGGTCTAAAACGGCGGTATTCTACGAACCAACTATTAAAGTGTTAGGTTCACTCAAAGTCAACGTATTTTTGCTAATTCGAACCCTTCTCAAGTGGGACGCATATGGAATATGCAACCCTCACCTCGCGTACTCATCTAAGTGATGTAGTGAATTAATCACTCTCTGTTATTTTGTACTTCGGGTAGAAAGGAGAAAGGCAAACCTGTTTTCAATTAATTTGCCTTAAATTTCCTATTAAAAGATAAATTGTACAATTACCTTTCGCAATTGTGATTGCAACTGCCATGCAGTTTCACGTCCGCGGTATTATTCGCATAAATCGGCGTGTCACGGTTGATGTGGTGCCGCGAATGGCCCCAAAGGAAATTGTAACACGCGGAACGCAAATCGCCCGCGACATTCTTGCCCGGTGCGTAATGGGCATGGTGAATAATTTGGGGCCGTTGTCACGGTGAGGTACACCTCTTCTAACGCATGAAATTATCTAATGAATAATAGATTACATAACGGAAGTCGCATGGCTATTGTCCGAAATTAATTTCTATCAATTATTCATCCTTTATGTATTCGGGTCTAGTGTGCGTGGCCAGGGTTACGGGGGTTGTAGGATAATTAAGTACCTGTACTGTCTATTTTGCACCACAAAATCTGAAATTTTGTCTCGGCATTTCGTTAGTTTCCTGCAATGTAAAAAGGTTACAACAGGCAACACTGATAAAACAGTGACTATTTATTGGATTTCAAATATAAAGCGGATCTCCACTGTATTTAAGCAATTTGGGCAATTGTGATTTTGATTCACGCGGCCTTTATTGGCCTACTCTGATATTTCCAGCCTGAACTAATACCGGAATGTGGCATGCCTAACAAATGAGGTTTCTTAATTGGAACATCAGAAACGATCAGTGTTTGGTGATCACTGTAAATCGTAAACCAAGAATAGAAACGACTGGTTTACCTCTAATAACCGAAACAATTACACCAGAGTCGGTAATAAAGTTCCGCTTCCTAGTTAATAATTGAAGCCGCCGAAAGTAAAATCTAAATAAAACAAAGTTACCCAACTCGATCTGTCGAAACGCGCTCTTGATTTGGATCGACCTGAATTCGGCTTCAGATACAGTTTTATGTGATGTTAATACACTGTTTACTTGTACGTTGTTGAGAATTTTGAGATCATAAAGTTCAAAATTTTATTACAAATGGTTCTTTGTATTACTCCAATAAGCTGCTCCTTTCCTATGTATTTTATTTATTTTACTTTACACCATTCAACAGCCCAATTACAGAATGGAAAACACATACAAAAAAAAAGAAATACAGTAAAAATGACAAACAAACAATATGTAAGAAATAAGAAAGAGAAATACTAAACAGATGCAAAATACAGAAACTAAAACAAAAAATAAATAGGTAAATCGAGATTCACAAAATTATAATAATACGGTGGATCGGTCAGTGGTCGCGCGGTTTAAGGCGTCAGTACTTGAATCGAGGTGACTAGATCGGTGTGGGTTCGATCCCCACAGCCGGTAGACCGTATATAAGCTATATTCGTGGAGAGGATTGGCACCCTCTCTGCGGGTATGGTAGGGTGGAAGAATGTTGGCTTGGGTCAATGTGAGAGATTGATACCGGTTGACATTTGACTACCCCCCTAGTTAATGAGGTTTTCCAGGTCCCTCATTCCTGCACTGAATGGTGGTTAGGGCCTACCAACGTAAGTCGTTCCTAGGCGCAAATGCGGCCTGTTTAATAATAATATGCCGCCCCCTCTCCCGCACAAGTCTTCGACTTCTGGATTAATCCTCGTGATTAGAATGAGTGGTAGAGATATTATTATTATTATACGTAATTAACACTAGAAATAGCATCCGATTTAAAAAAAGCATCCATCCTAACTACCTGTTTCAAGCTTGCAGGAGAACACTGAAATATATCAACCAATAACTTGTTGTTGTACGTAAAATTCAAGGAGAAATAACTCATAATATTAGTTCTTGGCCTTGGTAAGTAAAAAGTACCAGCGTGTCTTGAAACTGCTCTGGGAACATGAAAATTAAGTCTATTTAATAAATCACCACAATCAGTTAGGTTATTTAAGAATTTAAATAAAAATACTAAATAAACAATGCTACGTCTGTCTTCCAAAGATTTAACAGAAAAGTTCTCTTCTGCGAAATGCCATTTTGAGGATAAATTCCGTCAGTTCTGAACGATAAGAATTTTAAAAAACTACGTTGAACCTGTTCTAAACTGTCAATATATGTTACATAATTTAGACATCAAGCAACACAGGCAGGCATATTCCACTTTCGACCTAACTAAAGTTGTATAAATAAGATTCAAAGTTTCGGCAGATTTAAACGTGGACGTATTCCTAATAATAAATCAAAGTTTATACGCTTTTAATGGAATATCTAATATGTGGCCATTAAACGATAATAAATAATACTCTTAGATCTCTAAAAGTTCGTGTTCTCTCTAACAAATTGGTATTAATTTATAATTAAATTCAATGGCATGCTGTTTAGTAGCGAATAACACACTTTTATACTTTTCAAGATTTAAAAATAAATTGTGTACTCTATACCAATCATAAATGGAATCTAAATTCTGCTGAAGCAATAGACAGTTATTACTATTGAAAATTTTGCTAAATATAAAGTAAACAATCTACATTCAGATTACTAACAATATCGTTTATAAATAAAACAGATAGTAATGGGCCCAAAACCGAGCCTTGAGAAACTCCTGAGAACGCAATCACTTCAACAGACTTAAAACCACGATACATATCATGCTGGATTCTATTAGTTAAATAGTTTTTAATTAAATGAGTAAGTAGATTAGAAAATCCAAATGACTTTAATTTTTTTAGGAATATAACGTTGTCGAAGTTTTTAACGAAGTCGGTGTTTTAGTCCAATAAGTTATTAAAAAAATCGGAAACCTTCGTCATAAATTTTAACATTCTTTTTTACTGCGTGAAAATTTGTGTTCAGATTCATATTCGAATAAGTAATATCTATGAATTCGAATGTGTACATGTAAATATTCGAATAAATATTGAAGTAAGTATTCGAATATGAAAAAAAGTTTCAGCTCTAGTATAAATAACATTGTTTTTATATTAAGTTTGTATTTCGATGTTATCAGAACCTTATTTTTAACAAAATGCATGTTAACACGTAATTGATGAAAATAATACTTCGATATATAGATGACCTACGAGTATTTCACAACTGTAATTATCGCATCAATAAAAAGTATTTTTGCATACAAAGGCCATAAATTCAACATTTTGTAACAGTTTCATTAAACAGAACTGCCCCGTCTATGTAAATAGTACTTTGACCTGTTAAGATGTTGTAAATAAACAAATAGATAAATAATGTAACTATCATTTAAATAATGGTGCATTTCTTGGAACTAGGTTAATGTTGTGGATTGTATATTTGAAACGGTTTTTATTGGCATCCGTGTTACTATATTAAGTTATTTATTTTAGCTTTCAGTTTATTCGTAAAAGAAATGTATAGAATTTATTATAGACCTAAAAGAATGTATACAAAGTATCTTCGATTTTTTGTTCTTTGGGAAATGATAGAACATAATATTTTTCTGTCATACAGGGCATTTAATTTTAAAAGAAGTATTTTATTTTGTTTTTTAACTACTAAATCAATAAATATTTTGCCTTCAAACTCCAGCGCTGTCATGCAGGAATAATCATAACAAAAAGCCAATGGCATAGGTATGGGACCTTGTTTACCCTTGAACCTTCTATATTTCTACGCCAATGGTAAAAAGTATTTTTTCAGTATGAATATTAAAATATTTTTTGTGAAAAAAGTTCTGTTGAGGAAATTTACTTAGCTTTTGAGATATTTTGACTTTTTCTGATCAAGGTTATCATAATTGTTGCAGTCAATCATTTATTAAACAAATACAAACAACGGACAAAAACATTGAAAGAAATTCCCAAGGAAAGAAATTTTATAACGCTGAAAAATGACAAAAAAGGTTTGTTAAGTAACAACTACAAGACTCAAAATGATGATCTTGAACTTTTATACACCTATAAAGGCGACGAGCCAAATTCTTCCACATTTTTTGGAATAGCTGTGGGTCCTGTTGAATGCAGAGACAAGTCCATTGGTGTCAAATCAGGGCAGAAATAAGGTAATACTTTTAAGAACGTAGTCTATCATCAACATCAACAATATCCTCTGCTATTCTCTATTTTTTTAACATCCTGCTTAGACCAACAACCTGTATGCTGTATACGCGATCGCTGTATTATTAAAGTAATCATAATTTGCAGAAAACCGGTCTGCTATTGAAAGATGTTTATTGAAACGAATTGTTAATCAAAAGATAAAGGAATAAAGTGGGTTCTTTGTGAATTGTGCCGACTAGTCGGCATACATATCGATTTTTAGTTGTCGTGTACCATGGCGCCGTCGAGTAAGAAAATAATTATATGTGGAGAGACGTCGAGGACATCCTGCAGAAGCCAACGGGGGGAATCGATAAAATGTGGGTTATGTTTAACGAAGGAAATGGATTTCGTTTAGTTCTTTCCAAGCCAAGGCCTAATTCGCACGAAAATCTTAACGGAATGATTTAAAACCTCGGTATTAGTATTCTAGAACAAATGAGAAAGATAATAAATATCATTTACAACTCTTTAATTTGCGTGACTGTGATGTAAAACACACTTATTAACAATAGAAATTGGGCTTTTAGTAAATAAAAGGAAAGGAGATACACAATAATATAGTGTTAGGAAGTTATTTATACAGGGTGTCTCGTAATTCTACGCTTTTATATATTTTTTTCGATTTGAGCCCTCCCTGCAGAGATATTCGCGTTGGTGGGGTGAACCTAAATTTCGGTTTCCATTTTCTTTTCAAAAACGGTTCAATCCAAAATTTTGAAATTTGGTACGCATATTATACTGATTGAACTACGTTTTAGCAATAAATTTTTATTTTCACCCTTCATTTAGAAGTGGTTGAAACAAACAACCCATCCTGATGTTTTGGCTAAACTTTTTTCTAGATAGCTATGGATCAAAATTAAAATTACGGTTTTATGGACCTATGAATTTAGAAACTTTTCTTACTCTTTCAATTTTTCCAAAATATTAATACTTTCTGAGTAAAAACATACTTCTAATTAATTACCACGCTTTCAAACTGGAAATCATAATAAATAAAAACACATAGGAGGCGTGTGTCATTTTAATGTTTAATTGTTGTGGAGTTTTATTAACAATTCCATGGTTTTCAACTGCTTCACAGGTCTTGTTACACGAATTGTGCCTAATCTAATAATTACCGTTGTTAACAAGATGCAGAACATTTTTAGCAATCAGGAATATGCAGATATGCATTTGTTATTATATACATAAACAAAGCCGTTTCAGGTTACTAGGTTACGGAAATCCTGCACAAGTATTTAGTTACTATAAATTTTTTTAAATTTCTAACTTTGTAATGCTTTTGTATTTATCACTATTTGCTTATAATTACCTACTAATACAAAATGCAAAAAAATAGTATACACAAATCTCGGTAAGAAAAGCAATTTTACCACTTTTGAGTACGAGCAAGTGAATTATATGACTTTGCTTTTTCTTAACTTGTTATACAGTGTGGAAGAAAAGTATGGAATAAATTCATTATTTCTAAAACAACGAAGTTCCATGAAATTTCCTCGGACACGTCGATTTTGCTTTTTAAAAAGACTATTTTCTATACCAACGCATTTCCGACGTTTATTTGTTTTCGCGTGATGACGTCATCGGATATTTTTTTAAATAGAACCCCTATATTTTTTCATCGGATTCTTGTAGAGCTTAACTTGCTGAATTAAAAAATATGTAATTTCAACACTTTATTCCTTCAACTTTCCGAGAAAAAAATAATAACCGATCCAATAAACGCTGCAGTTGACAGATGTCAATTCTGATTAGATTTTGTTTAGCTGCCAGAAACAGTTTCTGAGGTGACTTGATTTAATTTGTTGTTTTTGCTATCAAAAGATGTAATATTCTAACATGCAATCTAATAAAACAAAATAATAAATTACGTGGTCAAATACGATTGAGGCAACCAAAATTTAATTATTAATTAATTAATTAATTAGTTACTTATTGTTAAATTGTTTTTAAAATGACGAGTCCTTATTTTGTGAAACTGCCGATGAATTCACTATATCCATTTTACTCTCAACCAGCCCATCACAGGCACAAATGGGAATATTCACATTTTTTTCAAGCCGATTTTATTGGATTGGTTATTATTTTTTTTTTCGGAAAGTTGAAGGAATAGTGTTGAAATTATACATTTTTGAATTCATCAGTTAAGCTCTACAAGAATCCAATAAAAAAATATAGGGGTTAAAAAAATATCTGATGACGTCATCACGCGAAAACAAATGAACGTCGGAAATGCGATGGTATAGAAAAAAGAGTCTTTTAAAAAGCAAAATCGACGGGTCCGAGGAAATTTCATGAAACTTCGTTGTTTTAGAAATAATAAATTTATTCCATGCTTTTCTTCCACACTGTATACTATTATCCCGATACCAAAATAAAAAATATTCTAGTTGTTTATCGATCCATTCCCGATGTGTCACCATATATTTTATAAGTGTAACATGATCCTCAGGGTTGCGAGCTACGTTCCCATTTGCCTAATCCAATTGTTGCCGATTCCCTGTCTCAGGATACGATAGATAATAGATACCTAGAGTGGTGGCGTCCGATTTCGCTCTCGTTTCGAATTTCAGTAGCTTCAGCTTCTACGTCTCGTCGCTATAGAAACCTTTTTAGAGACCTTATGCAAATCGCATCTTGAATGTCGCAGCGATGAAACCGTCGCCACTCCCATGAATCTCGTTATGGAAATTCCGGATTTAGAGATGAATCGAATTATTTGTTGGGGAACAAACAGGAATATGGAATTAGTCGTATGTCTCAATTACATTCGTATTGGATGAATTTAAGCCCGCTTTACATTAACAATTTCTTTGTCAATTAATTGATCAAGTGGCTTCGTCAAGTCAATTGGCAAATATAATACTAAAACTTAGACGTCAAATAAATTGATGACGACTTAAAACTTGTTCTAATTTTTCGTCACTCTTTATTTCAATTCAGGAATACCAACCTAAAATAAATGTAAATATTTAACCAGTAACCGAGCAGCAGTAATAATAATAATGGAAGCTTTTTTTGCCCTAAAATATAATTATTAAAATTACTTTTCATTTTTAACAGTTTTGTTTCGTATACAAATGCGAGAGATATGACGTCAAAAGTTAAAATTACTTTTAGGTTGGTACGGGCGACATCTGACAGCAAAATTGTTAAGAAACTTGCCAAGCCCTGAACAAAATGTAAAACCAAAGTGCGACCTTGAGGATTGCAGGAATTGCAATTTGCAGGAATAAATCTATAGATTATTATTTTCAGTATAACCTAATTTTTTTACCTCGTAAATCGGATATTATGTATCTATTTTTGGCAAATCTGTTTAACTAAAAGAATAAGATATACGGTATAGTTGACAACGCTATTAACCTAGGTGTGGAAACAAATTCAATAGGTATTTAAACTCAATATTCATAGTTGTAAATGCAACAACAGTCAATTGTTTTCGTGTCCGTTTCGAAAAAGGACTGAATAAAAAGTAATGGCGATTTAATGAGGTTAAGCATGCCATATCGAAAGCAGAACGAAAACTAACAAACGCAATATTTACAGAAGGCGTGCTTCATGAACTACACGCTTTATTTAGCCGTCGAGCTAAAACGGCTCCTATCTCGCAGCGCGAACCTTTTTTCGCTAAGTAAAAAAGACGACGGCGCAACATAATTTGTACATTTGCCTTTGACGTTATGTTTTGTATTACTTCTCGAGGCGCAATAATTATTAATTACACGACATGGTTCATTTTTTAATAGAAAGTATATGAAGTAAACAATAGTTATGTATGTAAATGATATTGCAGGAAACAACTACTCCGCGGACTAATGCCCCGACCGGCATTGAATTACTCCTACAGTATATGTGTGAACAGCCAAGAATCCTTGTCGGCCACCCCACCTAACATAGACCGGTTTCGGGCTTGTTAGCCCTCATCAGTATGTCATAGGTGACATGACCGACAACTGAACTGGCCTTCGTATGTATGTTCACATATTAACTGAGTGCAGGTGAAATATAAGTGGTCCGCTTACTTCCTGCTCAGATTTGTGTACTGGCTGAGTGCTTGGTGGGGACCTCTACCTCCCAGACCGTTCTTTTTGTTTAAAGCGAGGTACCTGCTCGGTCCGACGATCACGACCAGGTGGATTCCCTTCGTCGGGAAAAACTACAAAGGGTAAGAACAAAACACGCAATTGTACACTGAAAAACACTGCTACACGAAGACATTAGAAGAGTTGTTGAATGTGGTTTAAAGAGGATGCGGCACAATATTTTCTCTACTCGGAAAACGTCTTTGGTATTACGCTGCCACACGATAATATGCACCTGTCACATTTCCCATAAATAAACACCTTGTCCGTCATCTAGGCATTTGAATACATGTCTGTAAATACACAAAAATATGCTAAAAATTAAATTTCCGAAAAGCAAGTAGTAGAAAAATGATTTCAAATTAATCTCCGTACCGTATGCGATATAGTTTTTTATAGCATCTAATGCAGTCGCCATCTGTAGGCCACTAGTGCAAAGTGTAACTCGCGCCGATAAATTTTTAAACTTTTTTGTATTGTCGGGGAATTAAATTGTGTTAATGCAATAATAGCAACAATATTCACAATAATCACCGATGTTTGCATAAAATAATTAGTAGATACTATTTTAAACTATAACATTCCAATATGTTTACAGTGTTCTATAAAAATGTTTTCTTGGGCCCTTAGAATATATTAGATTCTAAGCTATGACCAGTGTTCTTTGATGTTTGAAAATTCTAGTTTATTGTTTAATTTTATCACAGTTTTAGTGACTAATTTTGAGTTTAAAACGTCTTATAGTAATGAAATTAAGTAATTTATGTCGGGTATATTAGTGCATAATTCTGACGGACCTGTAATGAGTAAACAATGTAGTTTTGACAGTGCGCAACGAAGGATAGAAGAACGAATGCCAAATACTGCAGCTAACCGGATTAACTGTTATCTGTCAGATACTTATTATATTGTCTTTTAGGCCTCCCTGAGCACGTGTTTACCATTTTTGTACTTAGTCATAGTTAACCCTGTATTTATAAGTAATATACACAGTGTATCAGTTTTAAATCTTACATACAATTTCAGAATCGATAGTAACTACATCGAAAGAATTATTTTTATGACATTCTCTCTTAAAACGCTTTGTTTCTTGAAATACAAGGTTGATTTTAATTTTTTTAAGTTTTCATAACATAACTTTTGTTGGTTTCATATTATATACTTTTTAATTTGGGTATGGTACGGCAAATTTGTTGAAAGAGCACACAATGATAATTATGCAAAGCTTGTCCAATATCAATAGCGTGGGCGTAGATATTTGAGTTTAAGGCCCCATTTAAAAGAAAATGGATATTTGGCAATATTTGTTTTATCTTCATAACTTTCTTGACAAAAATGTCAATTTGTGAATGGTTTATTTTATTTAAAACTAATATACCTTGTATAATAATTGTACATAAAACCTTTTGTACACTAGCAAAGTAGCGCGATTTGACAATGCGACAAAATTGTATGGCTAACATTCGAAAGAATAGGATATAAATTGTTAGTTTAATAACTCATAAAATAAATAAATCTTTATACCTATTTGCCAGTTTCACTTTATCCATTGATCTTATTTACCTACCTATAAAAACACAACATGTAACCTTTGTGACAGGTGACAACAGACTAAAAATCAGATATGGCTAATAGTGTATAGATACTTTTGAGACATGTTAACAAACAAAACAACGAAAATATCAGGAGAATCAGACTAATACAGCCCGAGATATTACAAAATTCTCGTTACTTTTTGATCACACCTCGTATATTCCCCATATGTAACCTCGACTACATCAAAATACTTCTTTAAGACGATCAAGACTACAATTTAGGATCATTATCTCTGTTCAAATATTTGTTTAAATATATAATTACGCTCATTCAACACAATTTCATTCATTAACACGTTTAATGTTTACGTTTTTAAATAATAATCGTCACTGTTTAAATATTACTCGTTTATCGTTGTCTCTGTGTAACTAATATTAACGTCGCTTTGTCAGCCTCTATCAGCAAGCTAAATAATTCTTATTTCGTAAGTAAAAGCGACTGTCAACAAGTATTAATGAAGTTTCTCTCTATATTAATACAAGCTTACAAGCACGTAAGTACAAGTCTGTTAAGGAAATTCGAATATTCGTAAAAAGAGTTTTCAAAGCTATATCCAAATAAAAATGATATTATGATTATGATATTTTTATACTTTTGTTTGTATATTTAAACATTTTGCAAAGTGGTCAGGCAATCTGCTTTTAAGACATTGTATAATGTCAAGTTCAAACATCGCTATATTTCCTACAAAGTTTTGTGAAAAAATCGCCAAAAATGAATGGTCTTTGGATAACAAGCTGCTGAAGCTGAGCTATCCACGTTAGTCAAAACTCCTAAAACTTTGAAACCTGAGCCAAAGAGAATTTGAGAATTTTACAGAAAAGGTATTACTAGCTAGCCTTAAGCTGTTCAATCCGTTAAGGCCATCAACTTGGTAGAGTAAATATTCAATGCTTCACACCATGCACACCTGAACAAAAAAGTAGATACCTATTACAAACCTAATTGTATTTTTAAAAAAGAAAGCTTTCAGATATCAGCCAAAGAAATCTAAAATATGTATGAAGCTGGAAATAAAACGTTTTATGAAACAAGCAGAGGATAAAGAATTCCTGTTATCCAAGTTGTTTTAATGGTTGGAGTATTTGAAGCATGTAGGAGGGAAGGAATCAGTTTTTTGACAGTAGATGCCACAAAAGATTGTCAGTCATTTATTAGTTTCAAAATTATTAGTTTCAAAATTCCGAACACAAAAACTCATGATCCAAGTGTTTACGATTGCTGAGGGATCAATAGATGGTATCAATTTTTTAGATATATTTCGTAAGTACCCAAAACGTTGTCCACTCAATACGACACGTAAGCGATTTTTCTTGATATATCGAAGTAATAAATGTTGTACCCTGCCAGTTGGAATCAATACAATTGGAGGTATGTCAAAAAAGATAGCAAAACTCTCCTCTCCAACGCCAATGAGTACACTGGCCATTGCTTCCGGCGCAGCTCTGCAACAATATTGGCAGATTCTAGAGTGGACATGACACTTTTAAAGCGACATGGAGGTTAGCGATCGTGTTCAGTTGCCGAGGGTTGTATCGAAAATTCCATTCCACGGTAAAACGAAATAGCAAAAAGAAACATAGGTCAGAAAGATACACGAAATAATAAATTAAAAGAAAAAAGACAAAATGGAAATAATAATAATAATAAATAATGGGAAAGTGCCGTAAAAAATATACAATTTCAAATAAATGTAGACAATATTTCTTGTCTTGACCGCAGTAGTTTGATATGCCTATTTTCTTTAACTGTGTTAAATCAGCAGCCACAAGCTTGACCATATAGCTGCGTGATCATGATATAATTTACAATTAGGTAGGGGATGTGAAGTTTCAATCAATATAAAATCTTTTAAAGCCAATTTTATAAGGATTGGAAGAAATTGGTTTATGAGAAAAATCTTTTGTTTTTCTTTCCAGTTTCTGAAATTTTTGCTGAATCTGGAAGACCCGTTGAAAGTACTTGTAACTCTAAAAATAAACAATTCACTTAAGTTCCTTCTCCAAAACAAAACGCACTATCTTAATGGTTTAACTTGATCAGAAGAAAAGAATATTACTAACACAAACCACATTATTTTGCATTTATATGTATGCCATATGCTGTTCTCTAAACCAATGTAATCAACAATACTAAAAATATATATAATAATAATAATAATAATAATAATAATAATAATAATAATAATAATAATAATAATAATAATAATAATAATAATAATAATAATAATATAAGTTTATTTACAACAATAACATAATATAGATAAAAACATGTTCTACTAATAAAACAGTACAAATATGTTACAAAGAACAGCAAGTAAATAAACTAGTGAATCATTGAAGCGGTTACAAATACCGCTTGTGTGTGATTAATAATAAGAATTGACCTTATTATTACCTACTATAATCCTAAACTAATATATGAACACTCGTAGACATGAACACATAATCACATTTAATATCAAAATACATAAACTACATAATACATTTACTCACAATACAACAAAATACACAAATATGTAAATATAATTTTTTGTAAACAAAGTAAAGGAGAACAAAAGCTAAACTTCGTTTCTGTGGCTGACTATATTGTGAAAAGTACCTCGATATTTGCATATAAACTGGCAAAATTTTATTTCATATCTGAAATACATTCAACATCTTTTGTTGTCCGTCGAAGAATTTGCTATTATGCAAATTGCAGCGCTGCAGCAACAACCTCTACTGAATCACCTTAACGCCCCTTCCATATTCAGGGTATACTATTTTCGCATATCAGGTTTTTCCCATGCATTAATTTCGCTTCGACTCGAACGGCAGCTAAAGCGTCAATTCGAAAACAGGTCTTATTATTTCTTGCCATCTCAGGCGATGAAGAAGAGACGCCAACGACCACGTCTAGATATAGTTTCTGAATTAGTTTCTCCTTTATGCATTTCTCATTGATGATTTTTTCGTTAATTAAATGTTAATGTTTAAAAAATGTCTTGGTGAAAGTAATAAAAAATGTATACATAGTATACAATAACAATAACAATAACAATAACAATAACAATAACAATAACAATAACAATAACAATAACAATAACAATAACAATAACAAGAACAAGAACAAGAACAAGAACAAGAACAAGAACAAGAACAAGAACAAGAACAAGAACAAGAACAAGAACAAGAACAATAACATTTTTTCGTTAATTTAATTATGAATATAATTAATTTTATTAGTGATTTGATCGAAATGAGGAATATCGGAAGATGACATGTACGAAGAGTTTAGTGCGCGAGGTCAAAGTATGAGTGTAAGTGATGTTGAAATACTTATATATTTCATTAACAAAATTGTACGTGAATAGAATGTGTGCAAATAAAAAAGCGGTAAAGAAGTACAACTGTGAAACGGAAAATGATAGAAACTCGCGAAAGGAAGATTGTATTTTTAAAATGAGTTTTCCAAAAAAAAAATTCTATTGCTATATCTTACAAGATGAAACTTAGTCCGTATACATGAAATCGAAAAGAGTATACTGATAGAAAGGACGAAATAGTGATATGACGAAGAAACTATTTAAAATAAATATTAAAAAATAAGAATCTGGATCGAAGAATATATTAAATTTTGACAAAACATGGGTGTATGAAGGTCATACGGAAAGCGGTACGATATGATATAATAATGGTTAATGTGTGACCGTTATAGTGACAGTGCTAGTAACGAATAGTAAATAGTGTGTATGTATTCTAAAGCCTTTTGTCCTTTTGAATGCGGAATTCGCAAATATTTGGAAAACAAATCCCATAACACAATCTAGAAGAAACTTGAGCATAGTACAGACTCAATAACTGCTCTTGAATGAGTACATATTTTAAGTCTCTAGACATAAAGCAAATAGTGCTTAATTTTGATTTAAGATAGATGCAATGATCTTTCCAGTTCAGTGTTTTGACTTGAATATTAGGAGTGATGCAGTGTTTTTGATAATTATGAAATCTAATTATGTTTGTTTTTCACTGTTAAAATAGAGAATTCATGTTACACCAAGAAGCTAATTGATTGGCAGTTTGTAAACAATTATATTCCACAATATACTCGCTCTTACTAAATTAATTTTACTGAATGAATTTACAACAAGAATGTACAACATTTTATCTGCTGTTATTTCGAAGAAATATGTTTGGCAAAAAGATAATGAACAGAAAAAAGTACGTGCCATTAAGTTTACGGATCTAACAACAAGCTGTTGTTAGATCATATTCAATACAATGACCTCTATATAAAAATTGTCTAGCAGAACTGTAGAGAATACTGAGAAATAAAAATATCTTTAGATGAACAAAGATAAGATATACAAGACAGTGGTAAAATTAGTAATGAATTATGCCAGTGTGGGAGAAGAAAATATTGAGAAAAATTTTGGGAGGAAAAGAATAGAAGAACGGTGAGTCAGAAAAACTAGTGAGAAAATAAAAAGCTTATATAAAGAGACGAGCATAGTAAGCGTAGTGAAAGCACAAAGGTTAAGGTGGTTAGGGCATATTGAGAGAATGAGAGAGATAATTACACCATAAATGATAATGGTACGAACAGTATTAATACTGTTCTTACTAAGAGAAGAATAGGAGAGGGCGATCAAAAACATGATGGAAAACAGAGATGAACAAATACCTACAACAACTAGGTACGAATAGACAGATGAAAGGAAAAAGCAAGGAATAGAATGAAATGGAGAAGAATAATCAACAAAGCCATGGAGCTTCAAAGTTCGCAGAACTAAATTATAAATATGCATCTAGTGTTACATTATCAATTTCTTAAACATTTGCAATATGTATAAGTTATGCAATATAACACGATATGTATTGAACAATATTGCCTTTAAATACCTCAAGTCTTGAAATTTGGTGTACTCTCCGTATCTACCTGTTGCCAATTCGAATGCCAACAAACCGTTCGCCTTGCAGATAATGCAAAATCGTGCTGCTTTCTTAATTCGTACCTGCATTGCCAGATCGAAAAATCGTTAAAGCCTGTTCAAGTGACTTTAATGGTGGAAATAATTTATTACTTAAGTTTCCTTTCGTGTTCGGCGTTACACCGCCTTAGTTTTATCCAATCCGACATGTTGTACACGCGGTCTTAACTAATCTGGGCCCGCGATAGCTTTTGTTTAGATCTGTCGGCAAACATGTGAAATTTATTTGCTCTGCACTTTCATTGTCTAGTTTCTAACACCTCGCTATTGCCTGAGGCGCTGTTTAACTTCGATAACTACTGTGGTGATGGTTGCTATTTAGTTTGCCTACTATAGTTGGTTAAGTATATTGTCCATTATGATTTTGAAACGTTGCTAATAGAGTTTGACATTTCACCGACCAAGAACAAGCACATGAATAATCGTTCTCATATTACTAATGTAATGAAATTCTTTGCCTGAAATTGAAAGTTGTTAAACATGCTTAAAGCTATGTCTTTATCATTGAAAATAATTTGCCAATAGCTGTAAGAATTATTTTTATAGAACAAATTAATAACGCATTTCTAATAAATGATTTGACGAAAAATGTTCTAACTATGTCAATATAAAAAGTACAATATACGCCTATGCAACTACAAATTTTTCTAAACTTTTAACAACCCAGATCAAAAAGGATAAGGTTGATACATTTTGATGAACAATGTCGTCTGATTTTTCATGTTCATGTTTTTTGAATTTGATAAAATTTGTCTACAGAAAGATAATATCTTTGTTCATAGACAGCTGGAAATAAATTTCAACTGTCAAACGCACATGCATTGGCATTTATGATGCTCAGATAAGATTCAGAATGCATTGTTTTAGGTGTAATGCCATGCGTCTGACGGTTGGAAGCTGATTCTGTTGTACTCCGAACAAGGCTACAGAATAAAAGTTAAATCTGTGAATTGACGAATGTATGCTTGTCGCCATTTTGAACATGTCAATTGTGTAAACAAATTTACAATTGTCAAAAAATTGCATGTTATTTCCCATTTTTGTTCATGTGAATTTAATCGCATGAGTATATTTTCAAAATTTTAGTTTTCATATGCCTGTTGTAAGTATTTTTTCGAGCAATACAAAAGTAACAGTCTCCTTTTGTAAGTATTCTGATACTATAAAATCAAATTTTTACTGTCATAAAATACATAAACGTGATTATACATAATTGTTATGTTGTATCAGTTTCCTGATGATAAAACTTTTACAGTCCAAGATATTATTTGTTAAAAAAATGCTTATTTCAAATCTTCACATATT
Organism: Monochamus saltuarius; assembly: GCA_025584915.1. Lineage (NCBI taxonomy): Eukaryota > Metazoa > Arthropoda > Insecta > Coleoptera > Cerambycidae > Monochamus > Monochamus saltuarius. The sequence goes on from CM046721.1 coordinate 7,676,247, forward strand.
TGTCAAACTAAATTTATTGTAGATATCCATACCATAATCAGAAAAACTCCAAAATAATATCCTTATAAATAAAAAATTAATCGTCCAATAGCATGGTAGTATTTTTGAGATAAGATGACGTCGATGGTATTTAATTTGATATTCGCAATCCAACTCGGTGTTACTTATATTTGATGTTTCAGTCATTTTAATAATTTCTATACGGATATATGTTGCTAGACAATTTTGTTACAATATTATTAACAGTTTAGAATATACAAGATGTTAAGAAAAGAGTGTAAAATATTTCAGGAGGTAATGAACCAAAATAAGCAGAAAAGTCTTAATAAACATGGGTCCGCAAAGTAACGGTTACGGAGATATGGACCACTATTCGTTTTTCAAATATTTTATTTTATTAGGAATAAAGGAAGCTTTTAACAAACAAAAAACAAAGTTACAGAAGATGTTCAAAGTGCCCTCCGTCCATTTCCAAGCAGGCACGACATCTTCGTCTCAACGATATTCGAACTCTTTCGAAAACACCCTCCTTGGTTTGGATTTCTTGACACTTTTGATTAATCCGCAGCTGCAGCTCTTCCAGGCTATTTACATGAGTACCATACACGTCTTCAAATATCCCCAAACAAAGAGGGTTCAGATCAGGCGATCTTGGAGGCCATAAAACACGTCCGGCGGCCTTACAAACCTTAATAGCATGTTTCTTCAGTTTTGCTTTAGCAATATTATACAGTAGAAATATATGAAAATATGTAAACTCGCGACAAGGCGACTTACGCCATACGAACAAATGAATAATTCATTATATTTTCATCAAAACATTTAAGAAACTGCAAGTAATAGTAATAAAACTGTATACTACACTAAAAGTTTGCATTATATATTGCACTAAATTGCAAAAAATTATGGTTTTTAATGCGACCAAATATCGAAAATTACGTTGACAGTAAAATCAAATGTGTAACGTCAGCCGTGACGTAAGACATCTGAATTCTTGACGCGAGTATATACTAATTGTCACAAACAAATAATAACCACTAGTGGTACTACACAATCTCAGTTACTATTGAGTTGCTAAAGAAGTCAGGAATCAGCAGTTTGTAGACAACTTCCTCTGATTAGAGATCTTGTTTATCCATGGTGAAGTGTATACATAACCTCAAAATTTTAAAAAATGTCAACTCTTATGACACAAAATACACACAAGTGCAAAAAGTAAGTGTTTATTGCACACAACGTAAAATTGCAATACATGTGGAGTGCAGTAAACACTTTTTGTATGAGTTGTGTACGATACTTTTTCTACGTTCATGCAAACACCATAAAATATTTTGTAATTCAGTTGATATTCAAACGAAACTAATTGTATTGTATTTTCTAGTAATTTCGTAATCCAGAATGTAATAAATATGATTAAAAATATTATAAAATATACAATTGCTTAAAATGTCACAGAAAATAGACTAAATATGACGTCGATTTAAACGTTTATATTTGTCATGATCACAAAACGCTGTAGTAGAATGACAGATGAGTGCAATAAAAATGTTATTGCACTAGTGCAATAAAGAACCACTTTTTCCACTAAATATAGTTCAATAAAGTTTTGTTTTTTGCATGAACGTAGAAAAAAGTAGTTATTTGCTACTGCCATCTGTTTTTATTTTCAGAAAACTACTAATTTATTTTTAAACAACGTGCCTTACTTTTTATGCGCGCCTACTTACATATACGTACGTACAGATCATATGAGCTGATAAAGCAATAACGAATTTGCATAATGCAAATAGATTGAATAATACCATTTGCATACAACATTCAACTGTTACCCCAGCTAGCTCATTAGCGCCAGCGTAATGTAATACGGTTTGTTATTAATTAGCTCGTATGGACAGTAATTAATTACGTGAAGTGTTAATTTCCACTTATGTCGTTAGCTGCTGGGTTATCTGTATTTGTTTATAATTCAGAGAGACGATTAGATTTCCTCTTGGCGAAATTCGGATTTTTTATTCGCCATTTGAGTCACTCAAGGTGTCACTTAACGTATTTGCTGCAACAATCTCTCTTCCAAATATGTAAATTCCTCTTATGACTTTTCTTCATCAAATAAATTCTAGTGAAAGGGTGAAAGAGAAATATCTGACGTCCACATGTGATATGTCATGTCCAACACTATCCGATAAAACGTTGATTGTACATGTGTTTCCTAAATAACAATTTCCATCATTCACTATATAGTCCAGGGCATTTAGAACAAAATCGACCGAATAGCGGAAATTTTTAGGCACGGCAGATATCAAGATGCGGTTTTCTGCATTGTGTTCAGGAAGGTCCCAGGAAAAAAGTCTATATCGTCTGGTTTAGCCATTTTTTGAAAAATGCCTTCTGGGCCGGAAAATGCATTACACCATTATAGGAACGACTGGAAACTCGGAAAAATCGCTCGGAAATCGTTATTCGGGGGTTTTCGGGGCTGCCGAATTCGATTCTGGTATTATAATTACCCGGGGATGCACGGGGGTGGGTCTGTGGGATGCGCTGGGGGTGAATTGGGGGAGAAATGGCAGCGTTCATGAAAATCGCTCCAAACTTGTTACTCGGGGGTTTTCGGGGATTTCGAATTCAATTCTAGCATTAGATTTCCCCGGGGGGCACTCGGGGGTAGCTCTGTGGGGTTGTCTGGGGGTGATTGGGTAAAAATGAATATTTGTTATTTGAATAAAGTATTATTTTCATAATTTGTGATTTTTCACTTTTTGCTTTACCATTTCCCACAGAGCCACCCCCCAGCGCCCCCGGGGAAGTCTAATGCCATAATTGAATTCGGCATCCCCGAAAACCCCCGAGTATCGATTTTGGAGTGATTTTCATGGACGCTGCCATTTCCCCCCCAATCACCCCCAGACAACCCCACAGAGGGAACCCCGAGCGCCCCCGGGGAAATCTAATACTAGAATTGAATTCGGCATCTCCGAAAACCTCCGAGTAACGAGTTTTCTCATGGACTATGCAATTTTCCTCCCAGAATGACCCCCCCCCCCGATACCCCCGCAGAGCCGCCCCCAAGCGCCTCCGCATAATTCCAGCCAGCATTGAATTCGGCATCCCCGAAAACCCCCGAGTAACGAGTTTGGAGCGATTTTCATGAACGCTGCCATTTCTCCCCAAATTCACCCCCGCGCACCCCCACAGAGCCACCCCCGTGCATCCCCGGGTAATTCTAATACCAGAATCGAGTTCGGCAGCCCCGAAAACCCCCGAGTAACGATTTCCGAGCGATTTTTCCGAGTTTCCAGTCGTTCCTATAATGGTGTAATGCATTTTCCGGCCCAGAAGGCATTTTTCAATGGCTAAACCAGACGATATAGACTTTTTTCCTGGGACCTTCCACAACACAATGCAGAAAACCGCATCTCGATATCTGCTGTGCCTAAAAATTTCCGCTATTTTTCCTAACTTCCCTGGACTAATACTTCCGTCCTCAGAGTAGTTATCCTAACTGCAAATTATGCATTTTGAGATATTAAAGTTTAAGTGTATTTTTCTGGTTTTAGTATTTTTCCTTAAAATAAAAACTAATTACGAAGAAAAAGTCATTATCTTCTTAATTGATTACATAATTTGGAGGCATACTTTGAATGTAATGGTAGATAGGACAGAATCATAAGTATAACACAAAATAAAGTTACATAATTAAGTGGATATTTATTCTACTATGTGAAGTTATAAGCAGATAGCAAATATGCAAAAAAATGAAATAACATAAATTAGTAGTTAGGCATATGTTTTATTCATCATTGATATTGGTGTTATCGTTGACTGGTAAAATCTTCCAAAATTTCATTCTGTTTTCGGGTACATGAGATTTTAAAATACTAACTAGTTAAATTAACCGGCGGTAGATATTGCGATAGATCTAATAAGTTTTTCTTTCTTCTTTCCATCTATTAGATGACCACTGGGATATTAAATATTTTACAGAAACTGCTATAGATGCAGGTCTATGTGCATGTCAAGTAAGTAGTTTTTTTGTCAGTACCATGTCTTGGGCCATTTCTGTTTATAGCAATTCAATTATTATTGAACCATGGGACTGCGCAAAAGGCATCATCAAGTATACAGGGTGTTTCAAAACAAAAGCGAAAAATTTCAGGGGGTGGTTTCTTGTTGAAAATAAAAGGTAGTTTGTTATATAAACTTTGGGTCACAAGTCAACCATTAGGGAGATATCGCGTTGCAAAGATGGCGGAAGAAAGAGTGTTTTTATTGTTTTTCTAGGAAATTAAAAGCGTGGGAATGGTAAAATTTTGTGGAAGTGTTACCATCATCGCAAAACACTTATGACATATTTTTTCACTTTTTGAAAATAGTTGGAAAGGGTTGAAATAAACTACCCCTTTCAGTTTTTTTGACTATACTTTCAAAAAACTTCCTTAAAGACGTAAAAAAAATAAATTAGGTTAAGCATCATTTAGAATCTTTTTTCTCTCTTATATTTTTTTGATAAAATTAACTGTTTCGACGTTAAAAAATAAAATGTAAAGTATTGCACGTCGGGAAGAGGCAGTTTTACTACACCCATTATTAGGAAAAACTAGTTGTTGCAATATTGCTTTGACAGATAGCAAATGGTTTGTACTTCCCGCTGTCGGCCTGTGTCAAAACTTCTTTTTTTGAATTTTTCGGATTCACACAATATACTGTGATGAGGGATTCTACGATTAGGATACGCTTCTGCATAAAGGCGACAAGCATGTAAGGAATTTCCATTTGCCCGGCCGTACATAAAGTGCATGTCTGTCATTTCTGCATTTGTGAAAATAACCAGTTTTGTTGTATTAACATAGTATTGAATCCCAACGTACTCCGCAATCAAACACATCACACAACGAAAGGCAAATTATCCCGTAAACCACTCTCAAAATGTTAAAATAGTACAAACCATTTGCTATCTGTCAAAGCAACAATGGAAACATCCGGAAATTGACAGCAGCCAACTAGTTTTTCCTAATAATGGGTGTAGTAAAACTGCCTCTTCCCGACGTGCAATACTTTATATTTTATTTTTTAACGCCGAAACAGTTAATTTTATCAAAAATATTTAAGAGAGAAAAAAGTTTCTGAATGAATCGGCTTAACCTAATTTATTTTTTTCTACGTCGTTAAGGAAGTTTTTTGAAAGTATAGTTAAAAAAACTGAAAGGGGTAGTTTATTTCAACCCTTTCCAATTATTTTCAAAATGTGAAAAATGATGTCACAAGTGTCTTTGGATCACGGTAATACTTCCACAAAATTTTACCATTCGCACGCCTTTCGTTTCCGAGAAAAACACTCATTTTTCCGCCATGTTTGCAACGCGATATCTCCCTAATGGTTGACTTGTGACCCAACGTTTATATAACAAACTACCTTTTATTTTCAACAAGGAATCACCCCCTGAAATTTTTCGCCTCTGTTTTGAAACACCCTGTATAGAGCGAAGCGCGGACACGGAATTACCTAAATAAAAATATATTTTATTAAGATACCGTGTCAGGACTCCACCTTTTCTATTATTTATCTATAGAGCGATGTATACATTTTCCCTCGGAACGCACACACACCCATGTTTCCATTCACATATAAAATTGCACTCTTATTTATGACGGGTGGCCTCGCCCCACGTCCATACGCCACCAGGCCCCATCGCGATGCTCGCATCGCTCAACGTACACCCCCGTTTCAGGCACTTTTAGTGGCGGCTCCTGGGAGCGTCCATCGGCCTAAAAAGGCAATTACGCCGGTAAACAAACATGCACTATTATCGATCCGCTTTCGCTTATTCCATATGAGAAGGGAGTGGTCATGTGTTGTTACTCGGTTAATGATGTTAAAGTACATGCTGGTACGCCAAGTTGGAATCGATAACGGCCGATTTGGGGCCGTTTGGAGGCGGCAACTAGCCGTGTTTGTGCCTCAGGTGGTAGTTTGTGTTCTGTCGGAAATTAAAAGCTATAAATCTGTCTTCAGTAAACGTAATGCTAGAAATAATTGGACCATCATCTAACTCCAAATCCAAGAATGTTTAGAAATGTTTTTCAACGTCTTTCGAGTCAGGCTCATATCAGAAAAGTCGAATTCCTGGGAGACCTTTGAATGTTAGAACACCTGGGTTGGAAAAACCTATTCTATACACGAAATTGAAGAAAACCCAATTGCTAGTACTACGAAGATCGCTGCAAATCTTAATGTGAATCATAAATTAGTTTGGTTCGTTTTGAAGCATCAACAGCTATACCCGTATCACATACAAAGGGTTCAAGCCTTATTGCTGGCTCGCTTACAGCTTTGCACAAAATATTGACTTTACCGCTGGCATATTGTTTACCGACGAAGCTAACTTTTCCAGAGGCAATTACTCCGATAAACAAACATGCATTATTATCAATCCGCGTTCGCTTATTCCGAATGAGTTGGGCTTGGTCATGTGTTGTTACTCGGTTAATGATGTTAAGTACATGCTGGTACGCCAAGTTGGAATCGATAACGGCCGATTTGGGACCGTTTGGAGGCGGCAACTAGCCGTGTTTATGTCCCGGTGGTAGTTTGTATTCTGTCTGGAATTTAGGCGAATATGCTGAATTTACGAATGTAAATCATAGCTTAAAGAATGACTTTAGCGCATTTTTTTTAAATGAACAGCTGTTCAAGTAAGAACTAGTTTAAAACGAAAACTTTCCACAGACATATTCAACCAGTTAAGTTATAAACGTGTCTTCTGTAAAGGTAATGCGAGATATCAGATCATCATCCAAATCAAAGAATGTTCAGAAATGTTTTTCAACGTCTTTCGGAGTCATGCTCATTTCAGAAACGTCCATACTGGGAGACCTTTGAATGTTAGAACGCCTGAATTGGAAGAAGCTATTCTACACGAAATTGAAGAAGTTTCAAATACTAGTACTGAAGATGGCTGCAAATCTTAATATGAATCATAAATTAGTTTGGTCCGTTCTGAAGCATCAACAGTTATATCCGTATCACATACAAAGGGTTTAAGCCTTACTGTCGCAAGACTATCCTGTTCACCTACAATTTTGCCGTAGAATTTTGCAAATAATTGAACAAAATGTTGATTTTGCCGCTGGCATATTGTTTACCGACGAAGCTAATTTTTCGAGAGATGCAATAATAAACTTCTGCAATAATCACGTTTGTTCTGATGAAAACTTTTATGTTTTAATGGAATCTCGATTTCAACAGTTTTCTTTGAATGTATGGGTAGGTTTATTGGAAATTTTCTTCTTGGGCCTTATTTTTACTAAGAACTTTAACCGGTGCCTACAGACATTTTCTTGAAAACGTTTCACCTGAACTACTTGACGATGTTCCCTATGCTCTAAGACAAACAACGACATTTTAGTTTGATTGTTAGTAAATTTTTAAATGAAAGATTCGGTAATAACATGATTAGACGAGGCACTCGAGAACCAGGTTAACACTGGCCACCCAGATCACCCGATATGAACCCTATCGATTTTTTTTTGGTTTGGGGACATCTCAAGATATTAGTTTGCCAGTTTCATATTGAACATGAGGAGCACTTACATCAATAAATTATAGCTGGTTGTGTTGTGGTAAGAGCTACTCTTACTACTAAAAAACAAAAAGTATATTTTCGTAGCTTCGGTACTTATACCTATAGTTGAAGAAGAAGAAATGTACCTCATCGCCGATTCTTAAAGAAAAAGTGTTAATCAAATTTTAATTTATAAAAGTTTATTCAACAATATTTGCAATAATTATCAAAACAAGTATCAAAAATAAATAAACCACTACTCTCATTCTTGGAGCAATTCTCAAAGCAGTCCAATACGTTTTCATTAATAGTTATATTATTTTCAGATGTTGTGAAATCCAAAATGACACCGGCGCTTGATTTATCAATACCACTATCAATTTTCAGTATTCTTTTCGCAATATTTCCTTTATTTAAAATTGAATCTTCATTGTAGCCTTGCGCCACAGTGGTCGATCTCCATCCTTCGTGTCAAGTAAGGTCACCACCGCCGTCAACTGAAAGGGTAGCAGACGTTCGTCGTAATTCGTGTCCACTGTACTATTTCCAAGTTGTCCAGCTTCAAAAATGTTGCTACTTCTTGCGAGACGGCACAGATTTTATGAATATCGACCACCATTCGATAACACTTTCCACTAACATCTGAGAAATAATCGACGATATACCAATCCAGGTGGACTTAAAGCAACATATTTTCGATAAAAACTTAAATAATTGTCTCCCAGCACAGTCAAAGAACGTGGTCTGTTTTGGTATTGGGTATTTTTATAATTAAGGATTTCACATATTCAACATTTTCAATTGTTAAATTGATTCATTCATCAAAACGGCATGCGCCTGCAAACTCCAATATCAACACGACATAAAGTCGCTTTTTAAAAATTTTGTTTTTTTATTTTTAAAGCGTTTACCTTCATCATGAAATATAAATTATCAGGTGCACTATTCAAAATGCAATCCATTTGTAAATACTCCGATTTTTTGAAGTTATACTTCTTTGCGCCCGTTAGACACATTGGGATGGGATGTTGGTCGAGAAACCGCGTCACGCTCAAAAGGAAGAACAAATTTGGAAGAACAAATTTGGGAGAACAAATTTTTAAGAACTAATATAATAATAATAATATATATATATTTTTTTTTTTTAAGAATTTTTTTTTTAAGAATTTTTTTTAAGAAATTTTTTTTTTAAGAATTTTTTTTTTTTACTTACGAGTGTTTTTTTTAAGAATTTATTTTTTTTTTTTGTACGTACGAGTGGGTGTATGAGAATGGCCAAAGAAGTATAACTTCCACCGTCTGGTCCGACGCAGACAATTTTTTTTAGTACTTGTTCCTCATTTTGTCTTTTAAGAAAAGCACGTACCTAACTTTGAATACTTGCTTACATCAATTCCCTTCTTTATATCCAACGTTGACCGCAACATTGAATATTGTGATGAAAGCGGTGACGGCATCATTTTATTTGCTAAGTTTGAGAAATACACCATCAATACATCTTCCGAGTACAACTTAATGTTTTTTCTTTGCACTAATCCATAAGTTAGTAGACACATTCATAAATTTCTCGAAATTTCTTTGGGAGAAGATTCAAAGAAACTCTTCCGCACACTCCAGTATCTACTCAGGTACACCTAAATCTTCATTATATTCCATTTTTACAGACTTTTCAGCAAATTGAACTATAAACAATTACAAATGAACTCAATTAGCAATATCAAAGTATCCATGACTACATCGATATATCCCACTTACCTACTTTGTTTTATTATTCAAATTTGGTTTGAATAATTTCAAAGCACAACTTAATAATTAAATAGGGTATTTTGGTTGAAGAAAAATAACATGTTTATTCGGATTAATAGTGTCTTTTTTGTCTGGCAATTTTGCATATGCATTTTGCTTGCAGCAAAAGTGGTACTTTTAATCTTAATATAACAATATATTATTTTCAATTTCTACTGCAAGACTCTTTTTTTAATTGTTAGACATTGTGTCAAATTAATAATTTTTCACTCTGTAAGTATACATTACAAACAATTTCTGACATCAGCATTGAGCAACAGAAAAATCGGTTGCTTAATGAAAAGGTTGCTTAGAATATTTGAGAAATGATAAGAAGTAACCCAGTTATGCACCAGAAGCTGTCATTGCGATGCACCATGATTTACTGCTTAGTTTACAAAAAAATATACAACTAATAAACGCGTTGCAGAACAGCTTACGAAAAACGATTTGCTTTTGCATTGCGCCATGCGATAAAGTCAACACGTTGCGAATGCAACTTGCATCTCGACGTTGCAGGGATAGAATTTTTGTTTGAGTTGTACTTCGATCGAAATTTTAATTTATAGAGATTACGAGATGATCTCTTGGCCCGCTAGTAGTAAAACACCGACAAGACAAATATTCCACTGTTACATTTTTAACATCTTAACCTTCTGATAATTTATACACAATCCTGTAGATTATTGACCCATCGCTGGCATTCATCTATAAAAGCATAGTTAAATGATGGAATGTCTGAAAGAAATATGTGGGACACCAGGAAGTTATTCTATACAGAGTGTTGCCCTAAAAATTTTGGTTGTTTTTTCACAGCTTAAATTGTTTTTTTTTCTTGATGGTTTATTTTAATTGTTTTGTTCAAGGCACACTTCGAATTAAATTAATCTAATTTTCTCTATTCTTTTTTATATCATACTGTCCGTTAAATGACTATTCCCCGGAGTCATTTGCTGTAGAGAATTTATAGTAATGTATGTACAGGGTGATAGATTTAACTGTACGATCGAGTTTTTTTGTAAATGGCTGAAGCAAAGTAAGCGTTGCCAAACAAAGTTTGTTTAGGCTGACTAAGACTTAAAATTAAGGTAGATAATGAAACTATAACCAAACGACGTCATGAACGTGTCAGAAGTATACCAATTTTTTTTACGAATATTGAAAGGAGTTTTAATTTCAAGCTTTTTTTCCAAATAACTTTTTCTTAAGTTTATAACAGTGCAAAAGATACAAGTAGCTCAGGCGATTTCGAATACTGAAATTCGATTTTAGTATTAACGTTTTTGCGATAATTTTTACATTAGTTTTCCAAGTGTCAAATATGGCTTACACGTATAGCAACTCGGAGTTAGCCTTAGCAGCTTTTCGGCCTGTATGCGGAACAATTTCTCGGTAGAGATGTGCCAAATGCAACTACTTTTACCGCGATACTGCAACGCGGGTGTGATACGGGACATTTTCAACCGCCATGTACAGCGTTTTCAAGCATTAATACCAAGGGATTATCTCTTACGAATATTTGAGAACTGTGAATGGTTGCTGCAATAAATTGCTCAAAATCCCAGGTTTACACCTGATGTGTTAGATACAGATGAAGCTATTTTACACGGACTGGAATGTATACAGGGTGGGCCAATGGAAACTTTCCACCCCGATTTTTTGGGTTTAAAATAAAAACGCTCGGACACGTTGACTTTTGATTTGAGGGGGAACTATTTTTCAGTTTTTTTTATCCCCGTAGCTTTAACCCCCAAGCTGGGGAGATAACAACCCCCCAAATTTGAATAGGGGATAGAGGTCGTGCCATACCTATTTTTAAAGATATCATCGAGTTCTTTATGACTCATTATTTTTATCCGTAACGAAATGACAGCTTGTCAAAATAAAAATACCTACTAATTTATTAATTAGGTCTACAAGTGAACTTTATCTAACAAACTGTTCAAAATGTTCGCCATTAACATACATGCAATAATAAAATCGATTATCTATCTCTTCTCTAACATTCTGCAACGTATCGGCAGTTATCCTTTGGCATTCTACAGTTATGCGTTATGCGTTCTTGTAGAACTTGAAGAAAAGCTGGCTGTGTTTTATAAACTGTAGACTGGCCCCAGAGAAAGAAGTCTAGACAGGAAAAATCAGGGGACCTTGCAGGCCATTTGAAGTCTTTCCTATAATAGTTAACCAGATAACCTATAAAAACATCGAAATTTGCGTACCCTGTACACTCTATCATTAAAGCTTCAAGGTAGGTCTTACTTTTCTCACTGTATCATCCATTCGCTTGGATCCTGAAGCGTCGTTTGAAATGGCATATTTCTTAGAGTCCTATCGCGCCTCCCGATGCACCAAGGCTTGCATGTTACGCTACGGCTACGACTCCGCTCGCTATCATTCTTGTTTTCCGTTTTCTGCTGCACGGCAAGCCAGTCAAATAGTGGGGGGATAGTCCAGTCACTCAGTCAATCCCTACTACCACGGTAGCTGCCGCGATCGCGAGTTCAGTCACTCAGTGTGCCTCAGGATCCTGTTCGCGGACATTCAAGGTGCGATTAAGTGCTGGTTTACCTCGACTAGTGCCCTTGTGACATGACTTTGAACTGATCGGTCTGAGATCCGTGCTAACAGAGTCAACTGAAGAAGAAGTGTCCTGTGGAGTGAATCTTTTCGCTTCTGGATTATCAGTGAGAAAGTGAGCGGATTTCTGTGAGTGGTTGGTGATTTTTCTGGTAGATGAAGATGGAAGTGAGGCTAGTCGGTCCTTTGTGCACCATTGTGCTGTTTTTTGCTGTGATATCTGCGCGAAATGGTAAATATTGCACAAGCGTCTTCAGTACTCTCTGTGTTGAAAGGGGAAAAATTACTAATTAAAGTGGAGAAAAAGATTATATATAGATTATTATAATAAAAATTTTACACCACTTTTTTATAGCTGATCAAATATTGTTATTTTCAATATTTACCAAGACAACAAAAAAATGTCCTGAAATCTTTCTCTTGTTGAGTAATCCAGACGAAATTACACTAAATGTTATCATTTAAGACACATATGTACATAGATAAATACATTTACATTAGAAAAGCAAATTCCAGAAATTATTTTTTCATGTATTAATTTTTCTCCAGGGTGTATACCAATTTATAGGCTGACAAGTCGCTTAGAATAAGAAGAAAGCATATTTTCACAGTGACAAAATTGTATACGATATTATAAACATTCTCACAACCTGCAGAATATCTTTAAAGAAACTCCCAAATTGTAAATTTTAAGTATTTTACACTGTGTAGGATACACAGTAAAAAGATACAATTCACGATCTTTCCAATGAAGAGTCGTGTTCTTTAGAGCATTTCTCCTCAATTTCAGTATTATAGTTTCATTTTTACACTAATAAGAACCCTCATCTCCGCGGTGGATTTTCTTTGTGCACCCTTCGATGTGATTTTCTATCCATAAAATGCCAACTTTAACTATCTACATGTTTTTCTTATAATTTTTACAGTTCTTCTCATGTTGTATAAGCTCCCAAATTGTTGACCAGTTCTTGAACAGTCAAGAGATTTGTCGATTTTGTATGAGTTTTTTTTTGCTAAAGGTAATATGCTGCATTACTTTGGATTGGTTTAAAATTTTGAAAGTTAATGTTGGACTTTTCTAATTACTAACTGATTTTCTTTATCAAAACTATTACCAATCAGTCATCAACCAAAAATTAACATCAATGATGGCTATAATAAATTAATACGTCATTCTTTCCAATTTTGATTTCAATAATTTGAGTTCAAAATCTCATGTTTGATAATTAATTTCATTCACAATTGAAGTGTGAAACTTCCTTACTTTATTATTATCACACTTGCATAGATTATCCTGGAAATATTATCCCTTCTGCTATTCTGCTTCAGTACTTTAATTTATTATAAAATAGTCATTTGATTCAAGCTCGAACCGTTTCAAAATATTGGGAATTCATTTAGTATCACTATAAAACTTTGAATAAGATTTAATTTTATTTATTACTTTTTCAATTGTTGATCCCCCGTATCGCCAATTTTTACCACTTAACTAATCAATTGTTTACAATTCCTAAAATTGTGTTGTTCAAATGTAGCTCAAATTTTTTTATATAGGTGTCTTACTACGATTTTAGGCTAAAAATATCCAAATTACATTTGAAATTACTATGCAGGGTGCAATTGCGAGTGTTTTAAAGAAATAATTCTGTTATTATTGCATTTTTGAGAAGGGAGTTTTCAGTCGAAAACGTGTATGTGAAAACCACCCGTTTCCGAAGGAATTAAAAAAAGTACAACTGACGAGGTTTGCCTATAACTTTCTTGGTGTTATTGAGGCACCTAATTTTTGGTATGTCATGAAATCTTAGGTGTTGCAGCTTCGGTCATATATTGCAATAAATAGCAATTCTGATCGTCACGTGATTCATGTTTTCGGTTACATTTTACCAATTTCAATTGGTGAAAACTTTTTTGCTTCTCGTTGTGCACAATTAAATTTATTTCTCTCTTCAGATTTTTGCGATTATAGATTCTCTGTTAACAATCATATGCCCATTTAAAAAAAATGTGATACGTATATTTAAGGTCGCCATATTTCTCGCCATATATTAAATAAATTTATGGTGTTTTAGGTACAGAAATTTCGAAAAATAAAACACGTAGAGCAAAAGTAATATCAAAAATAAAATTCTTGATGTTGTTTACTATTTCAATTCTCTAAATAAAATAACAACTGCTAAAAATCATTTGCAAGAAGACATTTTATTTTGCTATTCTAAACCCACATTTTAACATTTATTTTACTTACTTATAAACAATCTTTTAAAAAATATGTATTTTGACCCTAAAAATTGGTTGGTTAGACCCTTTTTTGTCGTTATATATTCGTTTTACTTCGGTAGGTACCTTTGAATATTCGCAGGTGCCATGAGGTAACAATGCTGTTATTTGCTAAGCAGTACATTAATCAGTTCTTAAATGTCCAAAATTATTTGTATTTGTAGAAAACAGTATTTTAAAATAAAAAGTAAGGTAAATATAAATAATTTTTTCTTAACTGCTTGTATTCATAAATATACAACAAAAATAAGTGTGAAAAAGTAGTTGACAAAAAAATGTTTTTTTTATGAAGATAATTATGAACATAGTTTCTGCGCAACCCAGTTTTTTGTAAATCTTACTTAAATTTGGATCACCAATAATCATGAATCTGTTCCAAATTTGGTATTGATAGTTCAACCGAGGACTAAACTGATGTAAAAAGTATCCTGAATCAGATATTGGCTTAAAATCAGTTAATTTTAAGCCAATATCACATGTAGAAGTTTAACGGTTGTATTAAGTCACACTTCGTATAAAAAATTTGAATATTTTTAACGCCTGTCTTCTTTATTGTAAAAATGCAGATTTTTAAATCTGACTTACTATTGTTTAATGTCTATAAAGAAGTTTCAAGGCAACATCGGTGTCTTCTTAAAGGCTTAGACGACAATCGGATTAAATAAATTATTTTAGCCCCCCTCACATTTCATTTCATCGCAAACAAATGTTTAATAATTTATGCTGAGACTCTCCAGCGGTTCTCCTTACAAACATGCCTAGCTATGCCGATGGGAATATACTGTACATAGTAATGAGAAACTTTTGTTTTTTTATAAACTGTCCTGCACGCCTCTGCCATGATCATACGGTATGTGCTCTAATAATGATGTATAAATATAATTTATAAATTGATTTTTGTGAATCGTCAAGAACCTGAAAAAAGTTACGGAAGAAATTTTACCAGGGGAGAGGCCTTTGGCTAAGACACCAAGACAAGAGATGGAAAAATCCATAAACTAGCCATTATATACTATACAAAGAATGGGCTATATTGATCTAAGGAATTTTACATCATCCACATATTTTCTAATTACCCTGTATGAAAACAAAATTGCAAATAATATGCTCCAAAAAGTTTTTAAATGAATATTTTGTAGTAACAACAGGCACAATAAATAAAAACACATGTTCAAGGTACACGATGTGCTTGAATGACATTATATTATATAAATATTTATTGTACATATACTGACATATGTAAATAAATCTGGGGGTATTAGTAACTTATATGTGTCAAATTTAGCTTGCACAGGAAGACAGAAGTAAAGTCCAAAATCGATATACATTTTCATAAAATCTTTACCGGTACCACAGATTACTCTACGAAATATGTGACAGTATAGCTGTGGATAATAAAAAGTTTCGAACTCTCATTTTATAACGCAGAGCCTTTATCATTTTATACAACATTGGAAGTAATTCCACATTAGCCATAGATTGTTTAACATCAACTATAAATAATTGTTTTGAAGAATGGAAATTTGTTGCTAGTCAGTTTTTAGATTTAACAAAAGCTTTCGTTTGTGTATCACACAAAATTCTCTTACAGAAGCTACATGATTATCGTTTTCATCAGACGGTGCAGCTTTATTGAGATCATACCTGAGCAATAGATTACGTGGTATACAATCGTATAAAATCATCTACAAAGAACATTGAACATGGTGTTCCTCAAGCTTCCATATTGGGTCTGCTATTGTTTTTAATATATGTTAATGATTTTCCTAATTGTTTACCTCGTGATACAATGAGTTTACGCTTTGCAGATGATATTAATATAACAAGAGCTAATTTAAATTTATCACGGTTAATGACATCAACTTATGTTTTCTATGAAAAAAGTATACTGAAGTCGGTAGGAGAGTCGGAACAATCCTATTTGAAATGCTCAGTGCACCGAGTAAAACCTGACTGCAAATAAATAGCAAAATGTTCTTGAAAAAGTTGCTCAGAATGGTAAATTATGGAGACATACAAAATTTCAAAAAGGTCAGCGAGGTTTGATGAAACCATTTTTCAATAAAGCGCAAAGATTTCATCAAAGCAGGCCGATCTTTTTGAAATTTTTCGCGTCTCCATAATTTCCCGTTCTGAACAACATTTTCGTAACGTTTTGCTGTATTTTCAGTAGAAAAGGCACTTTAACTGAAACGATAACAGTTTTCAATCGGTGCACTGAATATTTCAAATATGATTATTTCGAAAACTGTTACTCCTAACGACTTCAACAAAGCATACCTTTTTCAAATGTAACAGGTAGGAGAATCGAGTGTTTCAATAGTCAGATCGATACACTAAGTAAAAAAGTTCTGCCATTTAAAAGAAACATGATGTGCTATAAGTGGCGCCCTCTACTAGTGACTTCAAAGTTAGCAACAAATTTGAGTTTCTCGCTCGCAAAAACCTCTGATTTACAAATTTTATGTGAATATTTGGATTTTTTAAGAAAAAAATTAAATTTTAACTTTGACACCCTGTATCTTTTTTATTAGGCGACTTGGGATATAGGTATATATAGGTTAAATCGATTTATTTTCACCTAAGGAATCATAATCTGTCTCATTTTTGCTACTTCATTTAAAAACACCCTGTATGTTTAATTTATTTTTACGTATAATAATAATTATTTATTTAATTTACATGGTGACTGTGTGTAATTTTTTATTCCTGTTATTTGACGCGTGTAAACACTTTTATGTGTATGTAACATCAGCCTTTATAAATATATATAAACTAGGTGACTTGGCAAACGTTGTTTTGCCATATGAATTATTTCCAGTGAATATTTTGGTAGTCGGTTTCGTTCTCATCTCTACTCCGTGCTGTTTATTGGGTGAGAAGCACAAACCTAGAAAAAATATAGTGCCATTGTCATATTGCCGGCGACGGCGGCGACCGCTAATTCATGGCTGCCGTAAAAGATCCAGAATCACTAAAACTTGGTTTTTATGCCAATTTACGTTGGTTGTATTGCAGCGTGAATCTCATTTTTTACTGTGATTGGTCACATTCATGTCACATTCTTCAATGACATTTAAAATGACAGCAAGTTAGTTAATTTCATATTGCAATGCAGCTATCATATTTGCACAACCGCCAACATAAAACAAATAAAATATCAATTTTCTGGACCTTAGGTCCCTAGACAATACGGCACCTGTCACGTGACCTATATTATGAACCGACGCTGTCTATATTTTTTCTAGGTTTGTGATGAGAAGTGACACCGGTAGACGCCTGGCGGGGATAACTGATCTAGTGATAATCGATCAGTTATCTATCAGGGTTAAAAATGATTAAATTACTAAAATGGCTATTAAAAAATAGGGGTTTGTGATAGAATGGTGAAAATTTAGGGTTGTATGTATTTTTTAATGCCACATAATAAAAAAATAAAAATAAAAAATTTTGTCCAAAAAATAAAAAAAAAATGTTTGGGGTGGACCACCCTTATTACTTAGGGGTATGGAAAATAGATTACGACCGATTCTCAGACCTACCGAATATACATATAAAACTTCATAAAAATCGGTCAAGCCGTTTCCGAGGAGTATGGTGACTAACACTGTGACACGAGAGTTTTATATATTATACAGGGTGATTTTAAATAAAGTAGCAAAAATAAGACCACAGATTCCTCTCTGTGGTCTCATTTTTGCTACTTTATTTAAAATCACCCTGTAGATAAACAATCTAATAATCGGAATAATTTTTTTCATTCAGATCAGTACCGCAAGCTTTAAATGAAATATCAAATTATGAAAACACCAGAAAAAGTAGGTAGGAACCTACACACAAGCGTGGCTGCAACCGTTCATCACAACATTGCGAAAGAGCAAACAGACGAAATTCTTTGAACGTGAACCAGAAGACATAACCGACTTCTTTCCAGTCATTGCTAAATCACGTAGACCGACACATTTCTATATTTATTCCCCACATTATTTATAGACTGTCCCAGATAGGTTATTTTTATGTTCTTAGACACCATTGGTATCTCTTTTTCTTTAACCCTAGCGAAAGAAACACCGCAAACATATTAATAAGATACCAAAATAGCCAGCTATGAACATGCTGAATGAGTGTAGTTCTAAATATAAGAACGTTCCATCGCGGTTTTGATAATGTTGGAAGAGCGTAATATGAGTAACGTGTTGAATCAGAGTCTTCATATATTTTAAGTTTAATCATTTCGATAAAAGAAAGATGATTTACAGACAGTTTTAAGAAAACTTCAAATGCGTAGATGACAAAAGTGGTTTTGCAACAAGCCTCTAGGGAAAACGTTGTTTATCAACATATTGCTTGAAATAAATATATATTTATTCAATTAAAGTAAAAATAGTACAACTTCACTCGATAAGATTCAGAAGAACTGGAGGGGTCCACAACTTCGCCAGGTGGGACCAGGATTTTTTCACTAGTTGCCATCTGATTAACATACATAAATTTGTCACATGACGTTTCTCAATCACAATTTTTCACCTGCGCTCATACGGCTTTGACTCTCCTAATTGACCACTTTTGACCGTGGTCGTGGATAAAACGTTGAATTACATTCGGGAAATTAACCAACCTTTAATGTTCTCGAAAAAATGTCCATTTCTTCTAGAGGATTATAGGATGGTTAATTCCCTTATACAGTGCTTCGAAAAAATCCCCTGGCACGTCGATTTTGATGTTAAAAAAGGCACTTTTTGACATACGACCCAAATTTGTGACGTCATCGTTGTTAGAGATATGACTTCATCGACAATTTTTTTAAATAGCAACCCCCATTTTTAACCATCCCATTTGAAAGAGCGTGTCATTCTACATACATACATCATGAAAAATTATGGTGTTACATATCAAAAATTTCAAG